>CM052543.1:76209966-76224227 GCA_028533065.1 Trachops cirrhosus | reverse complement strand
TTTTTTATCTTCTTTTTCTTAGATAAGTCCCTTTAACATTTCATACAATAAGGGCTTGGTGATGATGAACTCCTTTAACTTGACCTTATCTGAGAAGCACTTGATCTGCCCTTCCATTCTAAATGGTAGCTTTGCTGGATAGAGCAATCTTGGATGTAGGTCCTTGCCTTTCATGACTTGGAATACTTCTTTCCAGCCCCTTCTTGCCTGTAAGGTCTCTTTTGAGAAATCAGCTGACAGTCTGATGAGAACTCCTTTGTAGGTTACTGTCCCCTTATCTCTTGCTGCTTCTGGGATTCTCCCCTTCATTTTTACCTTGGCTAATGTAATTATGATGTGCCTTGGTGTGTTCCTCCTTGGGACTCTCTGAGCTTCCTGGTCTTGCTGGAAGTCTATATCTTTTGCCAGATTGGGGAAGTTCTCCTTTTTTATTTGTTCAAATGCCTTTTACAATTGTTGTGTTCCCTCTTCTCCTTCTGGAACCCCTATAATTCAGATGTTGGAACATTTAAAGCTGTCCCAGAGGTTCCTAAGCCTCTCCTCATTTTTTTGATTTCTTATTTCTTCATTCTTTTCTGGTTGTATTTTTTTTCTTCCTTCTGGTCCACTTCATTGATGTGAGACCCATCTTTCATTCCATCACTATTGGTTCTGTGTGCATTTTTCTTCATTTCACTTATTGTAGCCTGCATTTTTTCATCTAGTTTGCAACCAAAATCGACCAATTCTGTGTGTATCCTGATCACCAGTGCTTTGAACTGTGCATCTGATAGGTTGGCTATCTCTTGGTCACTTAAAAGGATGAGTTCGGGGGCTTTCAATTGGTCTGTTTGAGCCATCTCTTTGGGGTTTTTTTTTTTTTTTTTTGGTCTTGTTGGGCTTGTTACATGTGAGGGGCAGAGCCTTAGATGTTCACCAGGGCGGGGTGCCCCAGTTGCTTGGTTGTGACTCTGTGTGAGGGCAGGATCTGAGAAGGAACAATGGCGCTTGCTCTGCTCTCTGTCGGACCTCTGTCCCTTTAGCCGCTTTCCCTGAGCAAACTGGGCCCCTCTGGTGTCAATTCCCGTATGGGTGGGCTTGTGCACCCTGTGGGACCTTCCTTTTCAATCAGTGCCTCAAGGCTCTGTTTTCTGGCGCTGGGACCCTTAGTTGCACGCAGTGCCTTGCTTCACAATCACTGCCTTGCTGGGTCTGCTGGTCACCACCACCTGAGCCGGGGCCCAGCCAGCCTCCGCTTATGCACTCAGGGTCTGCCTGCTGCGGTCATGCACGCCACCCCGGTTGCCTTATGAACGTCTGGTCCCAACGCTCTCTGTTCTCTGCTCTGCGACCTACGCCTGGCTGCCCGACTCCACCCCTCCTACCAGTCTGGATGAACGTGTCCAATTCAACTCCTTGGGTGCCCGACCTCCATACAGATCAGTTTTCTGTCAGTTCTGGTTGTTATTTTGTTTCTAATTTGTTGTTGTCCCCATCTTGGTTGTGGGAGGAGGCACGGTGTGCATCCACCTATGCCTCCATCTTGGCCGGAAGTCTCTCCTTTGAGTTCTTTCATCAATGTCTTGTAGTTTTCATAGAAGAGATTTTTCCCCTCCTGATGTTTATTCCTAAGTATTTTATTGTTTTTGGTGCTACTGTAATTTTGCTACTGCATTTCTTTTTCACATAATTCATCTTCAGTGTGTAGAAACACTACTGATTTTTGTATGTTAATTTTGTATCTTGCAACTTTACTGAATTCATTGATTAAACATTTTTATGAAGTCTTTAGGATTTTCTATATAGAAAATCATGTCACCTGAAAAATAGAGATAATTTTACTTCTTCCTTTCCAATTCTGATGACTGTTATTTCTTTTTCTTGCCTATTTGCTCTGGCAAGGACTCCCAGTAGTGTGATGAATATGACTGATGAGAGCGGACACCTTTGTTTTTGTTCTTGATCTTACAGTAAAAGCTTTCAACCTTTCACCATGAAGTATCATATTATATGTGATGCAGCCTGTATTATTTTGGGGTACACTCCTCTGTACCTACATAGTGAGAGTTTTATTGTGAACTGATGTCAAATTTTGTCAAATGCTTATTCTGCCTCAACTGAGATGATCATGAATTTTTTTTCTTTCATTTAGCTAATGTGGTATATCACAATGGTTGATTTTCATATATTGAATCATCCTTGCCTCCTAGGAATAAATTCCACTTGATAATGACCAAGGGACTGATCCTCTTAATGTATTGCTTAATTTGGTGTTCTAGTATTTTATTGAGAATTTTTGCATCTATATCCATCAGAGATATTGGTCTGTAAGGTTTTTTTTTTCCTGGCAGTGTTCTTTTCTGGTTTTGGTATTAGGGTAATTCTGACCTCATAAAATGAGTTTGAGAGTGTTCCCAACTCGAATTTTTTGGAAGAGTTTGTGAAATATTTGCACTAATTCTTCTTTAAATGTTAGTAAAATTCACCTGCAAAGCCACCTGATCCTGGACTTTTCTCCACTGAGAGATTTTTTATTATTGATTCAATCTCCTTACCATTTATTTGTCTATTCTGATTTTCTATTTCTTCCTGATTTAGTCTTAGTAGGTTGTATGTTTCTAAGAATTTTCCCATTCATTCTAGGTTGTCCAGTTTGTTGGCATATCGTTGTTGCCCCTCATGAACCTTTGTATTTCTGTGGTATCACTTGTAATATCTACTATTTCATTTACAATTTTGTTGATTTTGGTCTTCTTTCCTTTTTCTTTGGTTAGTCTAGCTAAAGTTTTGTCATTTTTTCTAATGTCTGGGGCAAGGTGTAAAAAATACAAACCAGACCAGAATGGAGTGCACGCACACTGCAGGCAGCCCAATGATGCAATCCTGGAAGCGAGGTCAGGGCTCTTGTGGTGCTGGGTGGTTGCTACCAACATCTGTGGTACCATACCACCCTGAACATGCCCAATCTCATTTGGTCTGGAAAGCTAAACGGGTTGGTCCTCATTAGTACTTGAACGGGAGACCACCAAGGAATACTAGGTGCTGTAGGCTTTTGCATACCTCTCCTTTTGCCACTGCCCAGTGGTGCTGCTCCTTCCAAACACCTCTTGCTCCTTCTCCCTCTGTGGTCACCCCGCACAAAGGAAAAATACAAAAAATAACAAGCAAAAAGGAGATTAGAATGCTACACATTCTCTAATGCATACAGGCAAATGTTTTACAAGACTTGCAGTCAATAGATTTCTCCAATGCTACATGCAATTGCCATTCAGCATGGTGCTGTTTCAGTAAATAGAACACATACAGTATGCTTTCAATAAATGGGACTCACACACATTGAGAATGTGTATGGTAACATGATTCTCCAGACTTGGAAAAGTGACATTTTTAACTAGCTAGCTGTCAAGAAACATACTGTTAAATACAAAGTATTCTTTTCATATACTGAACTCAAATCTTACAATGCAGGCAGTAAAGTTTTTAAGAAAATTTTGTTATCAAATGATACTAAAGATACTTATCCCTATGTTTCTGTAATGAAGACCATAAACTGACCTGATTTGTACTTAGGTTCTTAAACAGTTATTTACAAATGGTATTTGACACAGTGCTTATTCAGTGAGTCCATGTATTAACATAGGGTCTGATTTGTAAGGCATGTTTTTCTAAGTAGCTACTTGCAAAATATATTTATTGCAAGACCCCAAGACATGAGTCCTCAATACACAAGACCCAAAGACTACTGCACCTAAGACCACGACACCTAAGAGACTTCTGGCCAAGATGGAGGCATATGTAGACCTCTGTGCCTCCTGGCACAACCAAAAGAAGGACAACAACAAATTTAAAAACAAAAAACAACCAGAACTGCCAGAAAATCAAACTGTATGGAAGTCCGGCAACCAAGAAGTTAAAGAAGAAATATTCATTCAGACTGGAAGAAGGGGTGGAGACAGGCAGCTGGGCAGAGAGGACTCACGGCAAGGCAGAGGCTAGAGGATGGGGTGGGGCAGGGCTGTGACTGGTGGGCAAGGCGGCAGCTGGTGGACCCAGTAAGGCAGCGGATTGCGGACCAGGCGGTCCCACATTCGAATGCAAATAAACCAGGAGGAACAACTGGGGAGCGAGACAGACCATGCAACCCAGGCTTTATTACAGGGAAATAAAGCCTCAAACCTCTGATTGAAAACACTTATGGGGGTTGAGGTGGTGGGAGACACTCCCAGCCTCACAGGAAAGCTCCTTGGAGAGTCCCACGTGGTCCTAGAATGTGCACAGACCCACCCACCTGGAAATCAGCACGAGAAGGGCTCAGTTTGATTGTGGGTAGCAGGGAAAGTGACTAAAAACCAGCAGAGAGCAGAACAAGTGGCATTGTTCCCTCTCAAACCCCTTCCCCCACCCCACAGCATCAAATGCAGCAACATGAGTTGCCCCGCCCTGGTGATCACCTAAGGCTCCACCACTTACTATGTAACAGGTGCGCTGAGACAAAAAAAAAAAAAAAAAAAAAAGGCCCAAATGAAAGATCAATCAAAGCTCCAGAAAAAATACAACTAAGTGATGAAGCGATAGCCAACATATCAGATGCGCAGTTCAAAACACTGGTAACCAGGATGCTCACAGAATTGGTTGAATACAGTCACAAAGTAGATGAAAAAATGAAGTCTATGCTAAGTGAAATAAAGGAAAATGTACAGGGAACCAACAGTGACAGGAAGAAAACTGGGACTCAAATCAATGGTGCAGACCAGAAGGAAGAAAGAAATGTTCAACCAGAACAGAATGAAGAAACAAGAATTTAAAAATATGAGGGGAGGCTTAGGAACCTCCAGCACATCTTTAAATGCTCCAATGTCCAAATTATATGGGTACCAGAAGGAGAAGAAGAAGAGCAAGAAATTGAAAACTTATTTAAACAAATAATACAGGACAACTTCCCCAATCTAGCAAAAGAAATAGACTTCCAGGAAGTCCAGGAAGCTCAGAGAGTCCCAAAGAAGTTGGACCCAAGGAGGAACACACCAAGGCACATCATCATTACATTAGCCAAGGTGAAAATGAAGGAGAGAATCCTAGAAGCAGCAAGAGATAAGGGGACAGTCACCTACAAAGGAGTTCCCATCAGACTGTCAGCTGATTTCTCAAAAGAGACCTTACAGGCAAGAAGAGGCTGCAAAGAAGTATTCCAAGTCATGAAAGACAAGGACCTACATCCAAGATTGCTCTATCCAGCAAAGCTTTCATTTAGAGTGGAAGGGCAGATCAAGTGCTTCTCAGATAAGGTCAAGTTAAAGGAGTTCATCATCACCAAGCCCTTATTATATGAAATGTTAGAGGGACTTATCTAAGAAAAAGAAGATCAAAACTATGAACAGTAAAATACCAGCAAACTCGCTACTATCAACAACTGAACCTAAAACAAAAACAAACTAAGCAAGCAACTAAAATAG
This sequence comes from Trachops cirrhosus, assembly GCA_028533065.1. Lineage (NCBI taxonomy): Eukaryota > Metazoa > Chordata > Mammalia > Chiroptera > Phyllostomidae > Trachops > Trachops cirrhosus. The sequence continues at coordinate 76,218,795 of CM052543.1, read as the reverse complement.
GACCAGAATCACAGCAATGTAGATCATATGGAGGGTTATCAGTAGGGGAGTGGGTGGGAAGAGAGGGGGAAAAGGTACAGAAAATAAGTAGCATAAATGGTAGGTAGAAGATAGACATGGGGAGGTTAAGAATACTATAGGAAATGGAGAAACCAAAAACTTATATGTATGACCCATGGACATGAACTGGAGGGTGGGCAATGCAGGTGGGTGGGGTGTGGGGTGGAGGGGAATAAAGGGGGGAAATGGGACAACTGTAATGGTATAATCAGTAAAATATATTTTTAAAAAGATAAGAATTCTTTCTTTTTACTGCTGCATAGTATTCCATTGTGTAAATGTACCACAGCTTTTTAACCCACTCATCCACTGATGAGCTGTTTCCAATCTTGACTATTGTAAATAACACTGATGTGAACATAGTGGTGCATATATTCTTTTGAATTGGTGTTTTGGGATTCTTTGGGTATATTCCCAGAAGTGGAATATCTGGGTCAAAAGGGAGTTCCAATTTTGACTTCGTAAGGGAACATCCATACTGTTTTTATAGAGTGATTGCACCAGTTTGCATTCTCACCAACAGTGCACTAGGGTTCCCTTTTCTCCACATCCTTGCCAGCATTTGTTTGTTCATTTATTAATGATCGCCATTTTGGCAGGTGTGAGTTTCATTGTGGTTTTAATTTGCATCTCTCTGATTGCTAGTTATGTTGAGCATTTTTTCATATGTCTGTGGGCTCTCCGTTTGTCCTCCTTGAAGAAGTGTCTACTCAGGCCCTTTTCCCATTTTTTAATTGGTTTTCTGTCCTGCTGGTGTTGAGACGTATGAGTTTTTTATATATTTTGGAGATCAAACCCTTGTCCAGTGTATCATTGGCAAATGTGTTCTCTCATACAGTGGGTTTCCCTTTTCATTCTTCAGATGGTTTCTTTTGCTGTGCAGAAGTTTTTTAATTTGATGTAGTCCCATTTGTTTATTTTTTCCTTTACTTCCCTTGACCAAGGAGCTATATTGGCAAAAATATTGCCGTGTGAGATATTTGAAATTTTCCTGCCCATGTTTTCCTCTAGGAGTTTCATGATATCATGAATTATATTTGTCTTTTGAGTTTTATTCTGGTATAAGTTTATTTTGGTGTGTGGTATAAGTTGCTGGTCTAGTTTCATTTTTTGGCATGTACTAGTCCAATTCTCCCAACAGTACTTATTTCAACAGTATTTCAACAGTACTTATGTCTTTACTTCATTGTATGCTCTGCCTCCGTTGTCAAATATTAATTGACCATGAAGATGTGGGTTTATTTCTGGGCTCTCTATTCTCTTCCATTGATCTATGTGTCTGTCCTGATGCCAGTATCAGACAGTTTTTATTAAAGTGGCCTTGTAACATAGTTTGATATCAGGTATTGTGATCCCTCCAACTTTGTTCTTCTTTCTCAAGATTGCTGAGGCTATATACATGGTCTTTTTGGGTTCCATATAAATATTTATAATATTTGGTCTAGGTTTGTGAAATATGCCGTCAGTATTTTAATAGGAATTGCATTGAATCTATATATTGGTTAGTCTGGACCATTTAATGATGTTAATTCTTCCAATCACGAACAGAGTATATGCTTCCATTTATTTGTACCTTTCTCAATTTATTTTTTCAGTGTCTATAGCTTTCTGAGCACAGGTCTTTTACCTCCTTGGTTAAATTTATTCCTAGGTAATTTATTGTTTTGTAGCAGTAATAAATGGGATTGTTTTATTAGTTTTTCTTTCTGATAGTTCAATATTGGTGTATAAAATGCCATTGATTTCTGAATATTGACTTCATATCCTGCTACTTTGCCAAATTCATTGATGAAGGGGGGACTCAAAAGAAAATAGAATTATCTTCTGGAGGGAAGGCCCCTTGTAGTACAGCCTTCTCCCACTAGGTAGTTGTTCTAGGAACCCATCGGTATCAGTGTACCAGCTGGTGTTGTTGTGAGAGGCTGCATTCAGCTTCAGTGAATTTTTTAAAGACTCTGTCAACACATTTGCCCATTTCATGATGGATGGTTTATGGGCATACCTACCCACAATGCTCTGAGTGTTCAGCAGTTCTTAACCAAGACTAGCATGACTCACATGTCACACCCTCCCAATTCACCCCATCTCATCCCAAGTGACTTTTTTTGTTTCCCTGGATGAAAAAAAGTCATTAAAGGGAAACGTTTAGCTGATGTGGCTGAGGTAAGACAAAAAAATGGCAGAACACAAAAAGGAATCAAAATCAATGAGTTCAAAAACTGTTTTGAGCAGTGGAAAAAAATCTTGATAAATATGTTGCTTCAAATGGAGAGTGCTTTGAAGGAGACTAAAGTATAAATATGTAAGAATAAGTACACAATGTTTTATAAATAAATTCTGGGTTTTTTGGGGGTCCCTCCTCATATTAGGTCAAATAGTTTTTTGGTGGAGCCTGTAGGGTTTTCTATGTACAATATCATGTCATCTGCAAATAATGACAGTTTTATGTTCTCTTTTCCTATTTGGAAACCTTTTATCTTTTTCTTGTCTGATCACTGTGGCTAGAACCAAGTATTCTGTTGAATGGGAGTGGTGAAAGCAGACACCCCATGTCTTGTTCCTGATTTTAAGGGAAACACTTTTAGTTTTTCCCCATTGAGTTTGATGTTGGCAGTAGGTTTTTGTATATGGCATTTATCATGTTGAAGTATGCTCTCTCTAGTCCCACCTTGCTGTTTTTTTTTAATCATAAATGGATTTTGGATTTTATCAAATGCTTTTTCTGTATCTACTGACATGATCATGTGTTTTTTAATCTTTTATTATGTTTATATGGTGTATCACAATTATTGATTTGGGAAAATTGTACCATCCTCACATCCCTGGAATAAATCCCACTTGATCATGGTGCATCTTTTTCATGGGATGCTGGATCCAGTTTTGCTAATATTTTGTTGGGGATCTCGTTGCTGTCCCAATCATTATTTAATAACATCCTATTTAGTCTCCATGTATTTGAATGATTTTGAGGGGGGTTTTGTTTTTTTACTGAGGTTGATTTCTAGTTTCACGCCACTGTGATCTGAGAAAATGCTTCATACAATTTCCATTTTCTTGAGTTTATTGAGACTTATTTTGTGTCCTACCATGTGATCCATCTTTGGACATGATCCACGTGCACTTTAGAAGAATGTGTATTGTGATGTTTTGGGATGAAAAGTTCTGTAAATATCAATTAACTTCATTTGACCTAGTGTCATTTAAGGTCACTGTTTCCTTGTTGTTTTTTGTCTGGAAGATCTATCCAGTAGTGACAGTGAGGTGTTAAATTGCTATTGATCTCTTCCTTAAAGTCCACCAAAATTTTCTTTATATATTTGGGTGTTCCTACATTGGGTACGTATATGTCTAAAAGGGTTATATGCTCTTGTTGGGTTTTTCCCTTTAGTATTATGTAGTGACCCTGTTTATCTGTTTTTATGGCCTTTGTTTTTAAGTCTACTTTGTCAGACAGAAGTATGCTACCCCAGTCTTTTTTTTTTATCTCCATTTGCATGGGATATTTTTTCATCCTTTCGCTTTTAGCCTGTGTACATTTTTTGTTCTGAGGTGGGTCTCTTGTAGACAGCATATATATGGGTTATGCTTTCTTATCCATTCTGCTACCGTATGTCTTTTGATTGGAGCATTTAATCCATTTACATTTAAAGTTATTATTGATAGGTACTTGTTCATAGTCATTTTATATATATATATAATTTTATTGATTATGCTATTACAGTTGCCCCATTTTTTCTCCCCTTTATTCCCCTTTGCCCGGTTCCCAGCTCCCACCAGCATTCCCCACCTTAGGTCATGTCCATGGGTCATAGTTCTTTGGCTTCTCCATTTCCCATACTATTCTTAACCTCCCCCTGTCGATTTTGTACTACTATTTATGCTTCTTATTCCCTGTACCTTTTCCCCATTCTTCCCCTTCCCCCTCCCCACTCATAACCCTCCATGTGGTCGCCATTTCTGTGATTCTGTTCTTGTTCTAGCTCATTTTTGGTTTTGGTTTTGGTTTTCTAGGTTTGGTTGTTGATAGTTGTCAGTTTGTTGCCATTTTGTTGTTCATAATTTTGATCTTCTTCTTTTTCTTAGATAAGTTCCTCTAACATATCATATAATAAGGGCTTGGTGATGATGAACTCCTTTAATGTGACCTTATCTGAGAAGCACTTGATCTGCCCTTCTATTCTAAATGATAGCTTTGCTGAATAGAGTGATCTTGGGTGTAGGTCCTTGCCTTCCATGACTTGGAATACTTCTTTCCAGCCCCTTCTTGCTTGCAAGGTCTCTTTTGAGAAATCAGCTGATAGTCTTATGGGAACTCCTTTGTAGGTAACTGTCTCCTTTTCTCTTGCTGCTTTTAAGATTCTCTCCTTATCTTTAGTCTTGGGTAATGTAATTGTGATGTGCCTTGGTGTGTGCTTCCTTGGATCCAACTTTGAGACTCTCTGAGCTCCCTGGACTTCCTGGAAGTCTATTTCCTTTACCAAATTAAGGAAGTTCTCCATTATTTTTTCAAATAAGTTTTCAATTTCTTGCTCTTCTTCTTCTCCTTCTGGCACCCTTATGATTTGGATGTTGGAATTAAGGTTGTCCCATAATTTCCTAAGCCCCTCCTCATTTTTTTGAATTCTTGTTTCTTCATTCTGTTCTGGTTGAATGTTTATTTCTTCCTTGTGGTCCAAACTGTTCATTTGAGTCCCGGTTCCCTTCCCATCACTGTTGGTTGCCTGTACATTTTGCTTTATTTCACTTTACATAGACCACTTCTTCCTCTATTTTGTGACCATACTCAACCATTCTGTGAGCATCCTGATTACCAGTGTTTTGAACTTTGCATCTGATAGGTTGACTATTGCTTCCTCACTTAGTTGTATCTTTTCTAGAGGTTTGACCTGTTTTTCACTTGGGCCATATATATATATGGCTATATATATATATATATAATTTTTTTTTTGTCTTCACGCACCTGGACGCTGCCTTAGGTATTCACCAGGGTGGAGTAACCCACATTGCTGTGTTGTGATGCTATATGTGGGGGAGGGACCTAAGAGAGAATAATGCTGCTTGTTCAGCTCTGGGCTGGTTTTCAGTCACTTCCTCTGCTACCCACAAGTAAATTGGGTCCTTCTGGTGCTGATTCCCATGTGGGTGACTTTGTGTACATTCTAGAACTCTGTGGGTCTCTCCATCAGCTCTCCTGTGAGGTTGGGAATTTATCCCACCACCTCAACCTCCAAAGGTTTATTCAGTCAGATGTTTTGATGCTTTATTTCCACATGCTGGAACCCTGGGTTGCACAATCTGTCTCATTCCCCTCTTGTTCCACTCAGTTTATCTGTAGGCAAATGTGGGACCACCCATCTGCCAGCTACCACCTTGCCAGGTCTTCCAGCTACCGCATTGCCACACATCCTCTCCACCCAGGCTGCCTACCTCTGCCCTTCCCACCAGTTTGGATGAATGTTTCTTTAACTCCTTGGTTTTTGGACTTCCATACAGTTCAATTTTCTGTCAGTTCTGATTGTTTTTGTTTTTAAATTTGCTGTTGTCCTTCTTTTGGTTGTGCGAGGAGGCAAAGTGTATCTCCCTACACCTCCATATTGGCCAGAAGTCTTATTTCTTTATACCTATGTTCCTCTCTATATATTATTTTTTTCTTCTTAAATCATTTCCTGTAGCATATCTTGCCATGCTGGTTTAGTATTAATAAACTCCTTTAGCCTTTTTCTTTTTGTCTGAAAAGCTCTTTATTTTTCCTTCAGTTTTAAATGATAGCCTTGCCAGAGTAGTCTTGATGGTTGACACTTGCTTTTCATTACTTTGGATACTTCATGCCAATCCCTTCTGTTCTGAAAGGTTTCTGTTGAGAAATCAGCTGACAGTTTTATTGGAGTTCCCTTGTAGGTAGCTGTTTGTTTCTCTCTTGTGGACTTTAAGATTCTCTCTATGTCTTTAAACTTTGCCATCATAATTATGATGTGTCTTGGATCTCTTTGGGTTTCTCTTGATTGGGACTCTCTGTGCTTCCTGCACTTGTGTAACATTTTTCTTCACCAGGTTAAGGAATTTTCTATCACTTTTTTTTCTTCAAGCACATTTTCTATCCCTTGCTCACTTTCTTCTCCTTCTGGTATCCCTATGATGTGGATATTGTTATATTTTATGTTCTCCCAAAGTTCCGTTAAACCATCCTCGTTCTTTTTAAGTCTTTTTTCTTTTAGTTGTTCTGATTGTTTGTTTTTACTACCTTGTCTTCCAAATTGCTGATTCTGTCCTATGCTTCATGCTTTTAATCCCTTCTAATGCATTCTTCATTTCAGGTATTGTATTTTTCATTTCCAGCTGGTTCTTATTCATGGTTTCTGTTATTTTCATGCTGATGTAGTTCCCCCTAAGTTCCTTGTAGTTCTCACTAAGTTTCTTGAGCATCCTTATAACCATTACTTTGAACTCTATGTTTGATAATTTGCTTTCCTCAATTTCAATTAGCTCATTTTATGGAGATTCCTCCTTTTCTTTCATTTGGGTTTTTTCTTTGTCACCCTATTTTTAGCTGATTCTTTTGGTTTGTTTCTATGTATTCAATAGATCTGGCTTGACTCCCTGTCTTCATGGGTTGGCATTATGTAGTAGGAGTCCTGTGGGACTCAGTGGTGCAGTCTCCTTGATACCCTGGCTGGATGCTCTAGAAATGCCCCTTGGGCAATTTATGTGGGCTTGCCAATTTTATTTGGGTCTTGATTTTTGTTGGCCTGTTCATTGGTGGGTTCTCGCCTCCAGCTAGCTGACTGAGAGGCTCAACCCCCACCACATCTTGTACAGTGTTGTACCAGTGCTAACAGAACAAAGTAAAACAAAAACAGAAAACGAAACCCACACAAGGAAAAAAAAACAAAATCAATGATAAAAAAAACAAAGAATAAAAGTGGAAAGAGAAATACAATATTACAAGAAAAACAAGAATACACTAAGAGCAAAGAAAAGAAAAATGATTATGTAGAATAGAGGGAGGAGAAACCATGAGTAAGGAATAGGCACAGGGAATTGCCACAAAAGAACAAAGAAAAAATAAAATTAAAAATATAAGAAAAGAAAGGAAAAAGGCAAAATAGAGTAATAAAAGGGAAGAGTAAAATATGAAATTTGAAAGAAAAAAATGAAAAAAAGTAAAAAGCCCTAGGAAAGAAAAAATAATGAAAATAATGAAACAATACAGAGTGGAATTCATCTCAGCAGAGTTTAGTGCTTGCCTGCTGGGCTCTCCCTGTGAATATAGCTTTAATGTTGTCTGAAACTGGCACAAGCCAATGTCAGATGCTTTCCACATCTAGTCTCAGGAGCCTGTTCAAAGTTACAAGTGATCCACAGTTTGTGGCTGATTCCTCCAGGTCTCACTACTCTGTAAGTCAGCTTTTTATCATGGGTGGGTCACCTAATGACCAAAGGCACTGCAGGAATCACCTCTACCTGCCTCTGCATGTGGTCCTGCCATTAGTCTTAGTCTAGCCACTGGCCCTTCTGTTTCTCAGAGGGCTTTTGGTAGAATCAGGAGAATGGGACCTCTGAATCTCCTGCAGGAGGTGCTGTACAGACTTCAGAGATGGTGTGTTCCCCCATCCCAGTGCCACACATCTGAGTCTTTCTCAGAATGTCCCTGAACTCATGCTGGGCATGGTGGCACATGCCTGTAGTCCCAGCTATTTGGGAGGCTGAGGCAGGAGGATTGCTTGAGCCCAGGAGTTATGGGCTGTAGTGCGCTATGCAGGGTGTCTGCACCAAGTTCAGCATCAATATGGTGACCTCATGGAAGCAAGAGGTGGAAAGGGTGATGGGCACCAGGTTGCCTAAGGAGGGGTGAAACACCCCAGGTCAGAAACAGAATGCCCCTGAACTTAGAAGGACGAAGCCTCTAGTAGAATAGTGGGTGGGGCCTCCAGAGCCCAGAGTTTGGGTCTACCTGAGACCTAGACAGCATTCCTAGGCTCTCCCATGAGGGAGAAGTGTCAGTCTGGTTCCCAGGAAAGTGTATGGCATGGCCATCCCCTAAAGCCAGTCTCTCACAACCCTGAGTCTATGTTGCTTATCTCCTCAGCAAGGAATAAGATGCATGTTGGAGAAAAGTAAGAAAGAATGTGGGGGGTGAAAAAAGATGCAGGGGAAAAAGGAAAAGGCACAGGCGCTCCACGGGACCGGTGCGGCCCAGGCCCTGGAGGTAGGAGAAGTGGGCGCCCCTCGGGACCTAGAGAGTCCGCACCCGTGAACCCGAAGGAGGCCAGGCACTCCGCGGGACCTGTGCGGCCCAGGCCCTGGAGATAGGAGAAGTGGGCGCCCCTCAGGACCCAGAGAGTGCGCACCTATGGACCCGGAAAAGGCGCTGGCGCTCCGTGGGACATCAGAACACACGGCACTGAATTCCCAAGGACGCACATAGCTGTACCCAGACCCCCCAACACACGGATCCCTTCAGGGAGGCATCAGACGGGCTTGGGGGAGAGCGCATGCCTACACTGCGAACAGTGCGCTGGAGGCTGACTGGGTCCTGAACGGGAACAGAGAAAAACTGTCTCCAGTCACCCCTCAGTGTGCTGAAGCCAGCTAGAAGACCAGTTTGGCCAGTCTGAAACCAACAATGGTGTTTTTTGTTTTGTTTTCTTTTGTTTGTTTTTTGTGTGTTTGTTTTGTTTTTGTTTTCTTTTAATTATCTTAAAGTAACCTTTCATCCTTTATTTTTCATCCTATTATTTTTTGATCTATCAGTTCTTTGTGCTTCTTTCT
>CM052543.1:76154040-76209466 GCA_028533065.1 Trachops cirrhosus | reverse complement strand
TGACCAGAGGGGAGAGGGGAGGGAATTTCAGGGGAGAAGGGAAGGGTTTACAGGAACAAATATAGAGGACACATGGACAAAACTAGGGGTGTTGGAAAGGGGAGGGAGGAGGGGAGGAATGGGTGGGTGGGCGGGAATGGGAAAAAAGGATAGAAACTGTACTGAATAAACTAAAATAAAAAGTTAAAAAAAAAAAGATGCAGGGTTTGGTGAGTAGGATTCCAAATGATGAGGGTAGGAGGCTTTCTGAGAGTGGGGCTAGTCATTTTCCACAAGGTAGGGTAATTGTTCTTCCCCTGGAAGGGACTTGCTCTTCTCAAGAAAAACGGCTGCTGCAGTATCATGTTATATCCTAGCACTGGGAACCCAGCATCCATTCCCCCACACCTCTCCCCTCAAGCTTCCCACTCCAGGCTCTCCTCACATGACTCCTGATTTTGCTGCCCTCCCTTTGCCTGATCCCAGGGTGAGTGGCTGGGGATGTGAAACCTGTGCATTGGCCCCTTTGAAGAAAAGAAAGAGGGGGAAATGTTGCTTTATCTCCAGTGGGCTCTGTCTCTCTTCAGTGGGCCTAAATACCTACAACCTTTCACCACTGGATGTTGCATGGGTGGGTGGTCCCAGCACTGGTGCTCTGTGCTTGGGACCCTGGTCAGAGGTCCAGGCTTCATTCTTCTCCCCTGGAAGCTCCCACAGCTATGCGGGAAACTTGACTGCCACCTGTGAAAGCAGTGCGGTCCCCTTTTGTGTTCCTGCCCTTTCTACAGATCTCGAGATGAGTTCTGCCCATCCTTGGTTAAATGTCTCCCCTTAAGGTAGTGTTTAGTTGTTTATTTCAGGTGGATGTTCTCCTTCTTGATTTTATTTTCAGTTTGTTTCTGGGAGGCAGTGTGAGATAAATTCTCCGACTCTGCTGCCATCTTGCTGTTCCTAGTTGTATTCTATTCTTTCAATACTTTGAATGTGCTATTCCATTTTCTTCTGTCCTGAAAAGTTTCTGTTGAAAAGTTTCTGTTGAAAAGTCTCAGGAGGGTTCCCTTGTATGTAACCTATCTTTTCTCTTGCTTTTTTTATCCTTACCCGAGAACATTTTTTTTTCATTGCTTTTTAGAGAGAGAGGAAGAGAGAGAAATGTCAATGCAAGAAAGAAGCATTGACTGGTTGCCTCCTATACACACCTGGTGGACCAAGGACCAAACCTGCAATCTAGGTATGCGCCCTAATGGGAAATCAAACCCACAACCTTTCAGTTATGAGACGATGCTCCAACCAACTGAGCCACACCAGAGAGGGCTTTCCCTTGCTGCTTTTAAAATTCTTTCCATCTTTGACTTTCAACAATTGAATTATAATGTGTTGTAGCCCTATTCAGGTTCAACCTGTTTGGGATTTTTTTTTTTTTTTTTTTTTTTTTTTTTGCCTCTTGAGTCTGGATATGTTTCTCTCCCCAAGTTTGGGGATTTTTCAGCTATTATTGCTTTAAATACACTTTACATCTCTTTGTGTCCTCTCCTTCTGGAATTCCCATTGCAAATATTGGTGGTTTCTACTGTGTCCTATCAGATCCATAGGCTTTCTTACTCTTTTTCACTTTTCTTTTTGCCTCCTCTGACTGGATCATTTCAAATGTCCTTACAGTTCACTTATTCTTTGGTTCTTGAAGCTTTCTCTTGAATTCTTCAGTTCGATTGTGTTTTCAGTGCTAGGATTTGTTTGGTTGGGGGTTTTTTTTATGGTTTCTATTTCTTTGTTTTGTTTATGTGATGTTTTCCTAATTCTGTTTGGTTGTCTGTGTAGTTCACTGAAGTTATTTTAAAAGATTATTCTGAACCCTTAGCCTGGCAGTTCATAGATCTCCATTTCTTTAGGATCAATCATTAGAGATTAGCTTCCTTTTGGGTGTCATGTTTATGGGGGTGTGTGAATGAGAGAGATCCTTGATTCCTTAGGTTGGTGCCTGTGCATTTGAATAAGTGTTCTCCTCTTTCAGACTTTGCAGGTTTTCTCTGGCACAGACAGTTCTTCACATCAGCTTAGTTTGGATTTCTGGATGTGCCTGCTAGTAATTACTTTGGGCAGGCGGGGTCTGCTATTAGTCTGTTTTGGGGTAAGGCAACTGTTTGAGCCCTGAAGTTGGTTGTGGGGTTTGTGTGCCACTGGCTGACAACAGCTGAATGGGACTGCTAACTTGGTCCCCTGCCCAAGTGAGGCTATAGAATGAGCTCTATTGTTGCCTCAATTCTCCAGTCAGGCTTACTAGATATTCAGGACTGACTACTATATTCAGTAGCAGGTGGGTCTGCAAATTAGCTTCCCTGCTTTGACAGCACAAGACAGTACCCAGGGCCTATATGGCTCAGTTTGGGGACCCAAATTAGACAACAGTGTGCATTGAATATCCTGGTCAGGTGAGGTTACCAGTTTCACTCTGAAGACAGGGAAAGACACAGGCTGTGCTCTGTTCAAGTGCCACTGTAAACAGGGCTGGTCAGGTGGGCTGAATGCTTATTCTGCAATAAGTGGAGCTACAGATTAGATTCCCTGCCTGGGTACAGCAGCAGAAGCAGCTCCAAGGCCTCTTAGGCCCTTTGGGGTCTTGACTCGAGTTGACTCATGCTCCAAGTTCCTTAGCCAAACAGGGTCACTGGCTGTGCTGTGGGAGCAGTTAGCTCTGCCCATCCACCTCTTGGAGCAAGCTTTGCTGGGTTATGTAACTTCTAGGTTTTCTCACCACCCCTTCCTGTCAGATAGGGCCCAGAGCCACACCACACAGCTGGTAGGGCTATGACTCAGCTCTTCCACCTAGGCACAGGCAGACCAGCCTCCAGGGCTGGCGAAACCCCTTGTCTGAGAACCCAAATCAGGTGACCTGTACCCTGCCAAGTTCTTTAGTCAGACTGCACCACTAGCTTGATTCTACAGATGAGCAAAGCTGTGGATTCAACTACTTAGGTTCTGCATGTAGGAACTTGGTCTGCCCACGATTCAAGTGCTGGTTGTTGGAAGATCCTACCCACTTCTCCATCACAATCAGATTCTGAGTAGCTGAGTCCCACATTCCCCTGCAATCCCTGCCAGGCAAAACCAGAGGAGCTCCCATGAAACCACCCACAATTCTGGAGGCCTGGATGTCACCCCTGGGCTCCCTTCTCCCTCTGGAGGAACCATAGGAATGGGGGGAGACTTCTTGGTGTGATGCTGCACCAGGCTGGGGGAGGTGCACTGCAGTCAGCATGCAGCCACTCTCAGCCTCCTAATGCAGTCTCTCTAGGTCTGTGGTGAAGGAGGGGGAGCACTTCAGCCTCAACCCCACATTCTGGGATTCTCTCAGTGGTGTCCTGCCCATGAGTAGTTAGTTGTTTTTCTTGTGAGAAGCAAAGTCAAGAACCTATTTTGTCATCTTTGTGATGTCACTTCCCTTACTAAGTGCTGAACACTATTCTGAGGACTTTATAGGGATTAAGGTCTTCAATGCTCACAACCACTTTATAGTACTGCTCTAAACCCCATTCTACAAATGTCAAAACTGAGGCACAGAGAATAAATCAGGAGCCCTCATTTGTTCCATGCCCCGTCAGACTCACCAAACTGTCCCATTGCTTCCTACCTCCCAAGAGCAGGCAGCCTTCTCCATAATGGCAGTGTTGCATTGCCCTTCACTGGGCCCTCTAGGAAACATGTCTGTTGGAGTGACAAATTCAGTGGAGTGCAGGAGTGACAGACGGAAGACGAAAGAGGAAAGGAGGCACAAGCTGGCAGGCGGAGGTTCCAATTTATTAGGACACTGATGATACCCATCACTTCCCCATCTCCACTAATAAAGCTAGCTGCAGGACTGGCAAATCCCCCCACCCCACCAAGCCCTATCATAGGCCACTGGCAGCAGTCCAGGCTCCCTTTGGAAGAGGGCAGCTCCCCACCCACAGTGGATCCTCAGAGCCACTGAACCTGAGGCAGCCACCCTGCTTCATCCCTGGAGCATGGATTCAGGCTTTGCACTTTTGAGCAGGGAAGGCACAGGCCCAGAAAGGACCTGTTCAGGTCACAGAGCTTATAGGTGTCAGAGTCAGGCATCCAAAAGCCAGGGTTATTTTCCTCCTCACCATACTGTCATTTTGTGTGTAAGGTTTATGGCAGTTGAGGGGGTGCAGTGGGGCAATTATCATTCCCAACATTGCTCCCATAAGAAAATAGTCAGTGAACCTCTCACAAAACAGCTTTGGGAGTCTATTCTTATATTAGGAATGATTCTTAACCCCACCTGCAAAGGAGAAGAGCATCAAAAGAGTGTCCATTTTTTTCTTTGTATTTGCATAAAATCTCCAGAGGAAACTGGTAAATTTGTTTCCTTCAAGGGGGAAACCAGATGGCCCGTGATGGAGTGACTTTTATACCATTTGAACATTGAGCATATGAACATACAGCCTATTCAAAATAAATAGCCTTCAAAAAACACTCCTGAAACCTCAGGCTGGGAGTTTCAGAACCAGTTCCTCAATCTGGCCCCACCTCTGCCACACACTAACTCTGGACAACTCATGTAACCTCCCCAGGCCATTTCCTCCTCTGTGAAATGAGTGTGCTGAACCAGACATCCACAAGGCTCCTTTCAGCAGTACAGTCTGATTCTAGACTCCCCAGGCAGATTCTAAAATCCACAAGGGGAAGGATGGGACAATTTTGGAGTCTTGAAAAAGTCACTTTGTAAACACTGGCCGCAGTAGGGTGGAGTGGAGGGCAGTGCTCACTCAGCCAGAAGCCACTCCCTTCCTGCGGCCGAGGTCTTTAGAGCAAGCTGGCGAGGACTGTTCTGCAAGCTACGAGGAGGATAGGAGATACTGGCATACTGGTCAACAGAATTTGGCTTTCAGAGATGTATGAACCCGGGTTAAAATCCTGGGTGACCTTAAACTATAGTCATTTAACCTCTGAGCCTAAATGTCCTCATCTATAAAATATGAATACCAACTTCATAGGTTTAAAGGATTACATATTAAAAGCACTTGGCATACAGAAGGTGTTCAACAAATATTAGCTTGCTTCCTGTTTCCCTGCCTTCATCAGAGCGGGTAGGACACCTGGGTTAGTTTGTATGCTTTTTCTTTAAGTTGGTTTTCTGATGCAAATCCATGAAACACAGCCATCTCCAGCTGGTTCTCCTATCTCTGTTGCTGCAGATCCAAGTCTGCACTGTATGTAGGGTGTTCACACTGCTGGAGTTGGGAAAAATACGCACCTAAATCTGCCTGCTTCAGGCTTCATTTGCCTGCACAAGAAAACCAGTGCCCTTTGGGAAACGCACAGTGGGTCTCCATCTTGTAGGCAGCAGAGCAGTGAGGGGGGCAAAGGGAGAGATGGAGAAGATCAGCACTTCCTAAGGCTGGCAGCAGGGGATGGGCTCCAGGACACAGGGATGAGTATGAGGAATCTACCTGTAGGGAGGGAATTCAGCTACTTTCTCCTGGACCCAGGTACTTAAAAGACCTCTGAACCTTGATTTTCTCATTCATAGAAACGAAGATGAAAATTGCTGCATGATAGATTTGTTGTGATGATTAGATCAGCTACCTAGGAAATGTTCTGTGAATACTAAATTGTCCTTCCTCTATTCTTAAGATGAAGGAAATAAAGGCCTTCAGACAGGAGATACATTCACACAACCACCTTGTAGAACATGGACCTGCAGAGATTTACCTGATGTACAAAATGTGGGATTGTCACCTGAGGTGGCTGTGACACACACACTAGTCCCAAAGCACACAGAACCAACCACACAACGAAATGGGATTTTTCTGTGTGGTAGGCTGACAGCAAGACATACGGGGTTAGGGTAGGGAGTGGGGTAAAAAGCCAAGGATCTTCACTTCTTATCTATGGCACAAAGAAATTAGTGGGATGGTGGAGAATTGGTTCCTAGGCATTAGAACGGCAAGGGCAACCCCCCAGCTTTCAAGACAAGAAAAATGGGGACATTTAATTTAAAAATGAGACAGATGTCAGAGAACACCCTCTGTAGTCCCAGGGAGCCTGCTGATGAGAAGTAGTGCTGCGGGGAGCGGAGCCAAAATGACACAAGACCCCTCACTGCCAAGGTGAGGCAATGGCCCAGCCCTTTACCTCCTTGAGAACGAGTCTCCAAGCTCTGAGAAGGGGCAGCAGGGGCAGGCACAGGCAGAAAAGGTAACAAGATGGAAATAAGAACCTGTGGATACACCCAAGGTGGAGAAAAGCAAAGTGAGGACCAGAAGCCATCCCAGACTTTTCCTATGGCTTGTCATCTTCCTGAAAGTTGTGTGCTTGAGACCTGAGAAGCCAGCTGGGAGGGCTCTGGGGAGGAGACCCAGAGGAGGGAAGGCGGGTGGGGTACTGAGGACAACCCCTGAAGTGAGTGCCAGCAGGCAGACAATAGGTGACAAAACTCTGGCTGCCTCCAGAAACCTCTGGCAGGACTCTGAGTCCAATCCTGAGATATTTAAAAGGAGAAACAGAGGGCTCAAGAAAGAGGACATTTAAAAAAGAAGGGAGAGGGAGGGAGGAAAAAGAAATAAAAGGGGAGAAAAAAAGGAAAGAAAAAGAAAAAGGCCTGATCTCTGAGGCTGAGGTATCAGAGAAACAGAGGCTGGTCCCAGGGAACAGACATGGCGGGGGCCATACACAGAACTGGGAAGTGCCCTGTGGGTACGAGGGATCCACTTGGCTCCAAAGGGAGTGAGTCCCTTGGCCTTCAACATGAACTCCTCTAGAACCCCGTCCTGAAGGTGCCCATGTCCCAATGCCCCTCACCAGTGTTGCCGTATCCATGCAGGAGCTCATAAAAGTCCACGTATTTTGGCCTGAGACCCATTATGTGATCACTGCTGGAGACTCACTGCTTTCAGTTGTGCCCTCCTTTCTCCCAGCCCACTTCCCCTCCATAGTTCCTCCAAGTTTTGATTGGGGCAAGCAGCAAAGAGCGGACAGGAGAATGCTTTATCAGAGGAAATAAAGTGCAGGGCCCTCCTCAGGCACTTGGTCTGGGTGCAGGAGATGCTAGGTGCCCCAAACGCCACCGCTCAGGGCCTCAAGAGCGATAGATCTTCAGTCTGTTGTTCTGGTCCAGGCCCAGCTGCTGGAGGCCCAGAGTGGCTGAGGGCTTATGCACCGAGAAAAGATGTCTGGCCACAGGGTGAAGGAAAACTCTGCAGTCAGCTGAGCACCAGGGAAGGGCCATGGAAGGAAGGGTCAGAAGCCAAACAGGATCCTCTTTGGACCCCCAGGGCACAAACACAAGCCATGCAGCCCAGCTCAGCCATCCCAGCAGCTACAGCAGGAAGGGACCAGGGTTTGAGAAATGGCTAAAAGGATACAACTTGGGGTCACTCTTGTAACGTTCTAGCCACTTCAGGTTAGCCTCAATCATGCCCTGAAAGTCTGTGCTGCCCACATCGGGGATGTGCGATGGGGGCCGAGGCAGGAGGCGGAGCTGCTCACTGGGAAGAAGGACACGTGGGGGAGCACCAGAGGAAGAGGACATGACACAGCCAACCAGAGGCCATCACATCTGCCCCTCCCTCTTCTTAACATACCAGCTGCAGCCTTGTTGGGGGTCTCTTGAGCAATTCAAAGCTTCCTCTACTGGCAGGATGCCCCTGAAAATGTTCCCACCCCCTCCTGGGTAAATACTCCTGACGCCAAGACTCCAGGCTCCCACATCCACAGATTCCGGGCCAATCTCATTGGCAAAAGCACTACTCCCCAATGTCAGCTCAAACACCTTCCCAGCATCAGTCCCAAACTGGTCACAGGGATAAATGGGGTGGGGGTAGTTATGGTTGGGGGTCTTGTGTCGGGGGGATACATCTGGCAAGGAGTAAGATGAACGAGAACAAACAGGCTTAAATGATTGCCCATCTGTCTCCTCCACAGGGTGCCCCTCTCACTCCAGATGCTGCTCAGTCCGACAGGAGAAGAAGGGAGCTGTCAGAAGCAGACAAAGACCTGGGTGGCAAAGACAAAGGCCACACTCCAGTGCTGAAGGGGCCGGTGGGAGGGCAGTGTGCAGGGTCAGGCCAGGGGCTGCTCTCTCCCGGCAGGTGCCGCAGGGCAGTTCTTCATGGAGCCGGGCCAGGTACGCCCAGCCAAACCCGCACAGGGGCTTTCTTCTGGTTGTGTGTGGAGGAGCGTCTAAGACTCAGGCAGCTGGGCGGACTGGGAACCTGCCTGTCCTGTCTCGGCTACAGGACCATGAGTTCTGCTCCCCTCCGAGATCCTACCAGCCCAGGGAGGCGCAGTAAGCAGCTGAACTGTGGTGTGGTCCCCCCGCCAAGCCTACACGGAATCTTACCTGGCAGACACGTAACCCAGCCTGTTCTCCAAGGGGGCAGGGCTGCTGCTGAGGAATGGGACCCCAGCTGGAAAGCGGGAAGAAATCATTCACACAGGACAGCGGGTCAGCTGAGCCAGAGCCGAGCCCAAGCAGGCCACCTCCCTGCTCCCCAGCACCTCTACCTCCCCAACACTGAAAAGGCAGAGCCCCAAAACCAAACAGAAACAGGGAAACTTTCAGTAGTGGGAAGTGAGAGAAAGGTGATAGACAGGAATTCCTCTATTTTATTTATCAAACTTAATCTACTTTTCTGTTTGGGTTGGAATGTGGAGTTGTAACTTTTCCATTCAAATAACTTTCTATGGCTTTTCACATTCCTCAGCAGAGCTATGACACCAGGGGAAGCCAGCCTTCCCAGAAATAGGAAGAAGCCATACAGCCCAGGGCGATGGGCAGGATCCTGAAGTCACAGAGACATGCAGTCTGTTGCTCCCTTATTAGGCACCCTGGGGTACACTACTTAACCACCCTAAGTCTCAGTTTTCTCATCTGTAATGTGGAGATAAATAATTACTACCTCAGAGGGCTATTGTAAGGCCTAAATCAAAGACTTCATATAAAATGCCTGGCCTAGAACACAACACACATCATTGGCAGCTATCGTGATTACAATGACTATGACCTTGTAGGCTGGGCTGAGCTCAAAAGTCACAAAGGCCCCAACTAGCCAAGCCCCAAGTACACCGTCATGGTCCACAGAGCCTGCAGCTGCAGGGCAACCAGCAAGGTCTCCTCCCCAGGGACCCACAGCCACTGGATCAGGGAACCACAGCTGGGGGTAGGAGAGGAGGAGGGATGGGCCAAAGAAGAGCCGGGGCGGGGGCAGGGAGGAAGAGGAGGAGGAAGTCAGGAAAGCTCAGTCCAGAGTCACACACTGGCCCAGAAGGAAGCTTACTTGGAAAATACTTGCGCCACTTCTCTACCAGGAAGTCATCCACCGTTTGAGTCACAGAGGAGGAGAGCCTAGGGCCCGGCCCCGGGGCCCAGGCCCACTGGGTGGACATGGGTGTAGCAGGGGACGAGGCTGAGCCTTGGCCCGGGGAGGCGTGGGTAGGAAGGAGAGCACTCCGGCAGGATGGGGGTGGGATCTGGGCTGAGGTGGAAGTGAGGAGCAGTGGTGGTGGCTGAGTGTTGAGGACACCCAGCATGCTGAGGACATCATTTAGCTGGCTGCTAATTCGCTGCAGGGAGCTGTCCAAGTAGTGAATCTTGTTGAGTAAGGTGGGGCTTTCTGTCAGACCAACTGAAAGGGAAGAGGCAGGTGGTAAAGGACTCAAGATTTCAGGTCTGGAGTGTCCCCAGGACCAGCTGGCACTGTGGCACCCTACCTGCCCACCCCTCTCTGTTCCTCCAGGCAACGGCCCCGTTGTGGCCGCCTGGATTGGGAGACTGGGGGATGGGAGGGCTTCTGTGTCCCACTCAGGGCAGACAGGAAGCTGACCCCAAGAAACAGGCTCTCCAGGGCAGGGCCCCAGGGGGAGGAGAGGGAGAGAGCCCTCTCTGCTTCCCAGGCCAGAGTGGCAGAGGAAGAGGAGTCTCCCAGAAGGTAGCACTGGAAGGGGGTGGTGATCAGGGACACCCCTCACTGTCAAGTACTCTGCACATTCAGAAGGCTCTCCTGGACCCTTTGGGCCCTGGGGGCTGGCAAATCCAGACTGGTTCACTCCTTCCCAAGCATTTACTAAGAACCTGCTCCAGACACTGGCTCCCAGAGGCTAACCCACACAGAGCTGAGAAAAGGGGCCTACACTCCTATTCCCCAAGTTCCTCTCTCTCCATGGAAACTGTGGTCTTCCCCTCCCTCTTTTCCCTGCTACCACTCACTGTGAGGCAGGGGGCAGGATTCTGAACTTTCACTGCTTGTGTCTTCTGAGCTGCTGAGGTCAAAGGTCACCACTTTCTTAGTGGGGGCTCCTCTCAGTGTGTCCTCACCTGCAGCCTATGGGTAACAGCAGCAGTTATGACTGGTCCTGTCCCTGGGCGTTCTGTCCATTGCCCAGGCAATGTGAGAGACTCAGCACTGGTGTGTGGGCTCTCTGGGACCCAGAGTTCTGGGAGAGGCACACCATGCAGGTTGCCCTGCAGGGGGCAGGCAGCAGGCTAGGCCAACACAGCTTAACCATCGGGAACACAGGCAGTAGGGCCACCAGGACCAGAGAGTGCCCACCCTTTCCTCCAATAACCTCCCTGCAGTGTCTCTCCATCTAAGCTTCCCTCCCACCACACCCACACCTCAGGCATCCAGTGAAAAGTCTACAAGTCCCCAGGAAAGGTCTGGAAGCCTCCTAGGTGCACGTATTCCCAACAGCCTAAGAACATCTGTCCTCAGGTGCCATGGCAGGGGAAGGGCAAGGGCTAGATCTTCTCTCAAGAAACTAGCAAGAGGCTCTGGGTCTCTCAGAATTACGCAGCACAGATAACCAAACTCAAAGCTGAAGCCACTGCCATTTTCACCAGCCCAGGGAGCCGAAGCCATGGCCAATCCTGGCCCTAGAGGCTCAGTGCCCTCAACACAGGACCAAAGAACTCAGTGTATCCTGGGAACAGAAAAGGAAGCTGTGGCCACATGGGGTCATGTAGCCACAGGGCTGCACCTCTTCCTGAAGAGAGGACTCCAGCTGATTCAGCTTCTCCTCTTTCTTCTTGAGGAGGTTGTGGCCTTTCCGCATGGCCGACTGCATCTCATCCAGGTGCCTCTCCTCCTGCACTCAGGGAGGAAGGGGGGAGAAATTTGGGGACTTCCACGCAGAGCTGTAGTCCCAGCTTTGCCAGTCGTCAGGTGGGTTATCCTGAGATTACTTAACTCTCAGTCTAGATTCTCACTGAAGAAAGAGAAATACTACTTTCCATAGGATCATGAGAATTAGATAAGAGTATATTACATGCTTAGCCCTACACCCATACCTAGTAAGCTCTCCCATGGTCACTGCTAACCAAACGGGCATATTATCACTGCTCCAACTACTACCGCACTTGTCGTTGTGGCCACCGTCATCAGAGGGTACAGAGAACAGTGGCAGCCCCGGAGCAGCACGCACACGCCCCTGGGGAGTATGCGCTGTGTCAGCCTCCTGCCTGTGCTCCACCCCATCAGCCACGTGTGCCCACAGCTCTGACACCAGGTGGATTCTAAGGGTCCCCAAACAGCTGTGATCCCAGCTAACAAGAGCCACGAAGTCTCTGGCTCTTCAGTGCAAATCAGGGAATCGAAGTTCCAAAGAGAAGTCACTCAGTCTTGTGCTGAGGTATACTCAAAACATTTTCAGTCATAAATCAAGTCTTTAGGTGAGGGAATGGACAAGCGAGGCACTGGGTGTGAATTTTGAAAAACCTTACTTACACCCTTCACCTAGGAACAGGAATAACATCACCTGCCACACACGTCACCTGGGACTGCATCACCTAGGGCTGCTGTGAGGACCAGGTGGCTCACGATCAGAGAAAGCACTCTGCACACTGTGCACTGCCTCGGGGTGGGGGTGACAGTGCTCTCACCCTTGTGGAGATCCCTAACTTTTGTCACCTGTCCAGTCACCCTAGAGGACCTGTAACTGCCAGGTCACCACTCTCCTGGGGACCCCAGAATGATCCACTGAGACTGAGCCCCAAGTGGAGTGTGGCCCTGGTCCCCCTGACCTCCCCTGGGACTGGTGGCCATTCTCAAAGCTCCTGACCTCCTGCAGGTCCTTTCGCATGTCCTCCAGGGCCTTGGTGCCTAGCGGGTCTTTGGCTGCATCCGGAGCACTAGCCAGCTCATGGCGCCAGTGCTGCTGGGCAGCTTTCAGAGCTATCTGCCGCCTCCGCATGGAGTGTTTCTGCTGCACCAGGAACTCCCTGGCACTGCAGAGAGCTACCCCCTCGGCAGAGAGGTAGTGCCGGAAGCTGTGGGAGGACAGGGCAGGAAGCGGGTGGGGGGTGGAAAGGGCCAACAAAGACTCTGAGAACCCTTGCTCTGGGTCACTTGACCACTTCCCCAGCAGATACCCATCCTGAGCACAGGTGAACTGGCTGGGCTTGGACAATGTACAGGGATACTAGAGCATGGGGCGTGTCGTACCGAGTCCTCCCCACGGACTCTAAGAGGCATCCACATGGATGGCCAGACACTGCCATCAGCCTGACCCCTAACCAGGGATCGGTGGATCAGCATGCTGTGTCAGCAGTCATAGTAGGCTTCTACTTGGCTTGCCAGAGGAGATTCCTCAGTCCCCCAACCCCCTGCCATGAACCAAGCCTCACTGGTGACTGCTGTCACCTCATTTCAGGTCACCCCAGCTCTGTGACACAGGCACTCACCCCTTCATGCCATCCTCAGCCCCGCAAAAGACAGGCTATCAGAACTCACCTGTCCAGGGACAAGTCAGTGTCCTCCTTGCTCTGGCACACAGAAGGGGGTACCTCTTCAGTCTGGCTCTAAGGACACATGGTAGGAAAGGCCTACTGAATGCAACACAAGCAGATACACCGCAGGCTCAAGGGTCTCTGAACCCTGCTCTGAACCCCAGGGACAAGACACAGGGCTCTACTGGCTGCTGGGCACTGTTCACTCACTGACAGAAATGGGGCACTGGGAGTGACAAGAACAGGAGGCTAAGGCCCTCTACAGAACACAGCCAGGAGCCCTCCTGCCACCCTACACCTCCTGCTGCCCCAGGCCAGCCATCCTGTCCCTTCCAAGACACAAAGAAGCTCACAGTTCCAAGGGATCTCCTCAGGTCTTCAATGTGGAGATCTGGCTCAAAACATGGGGAAGCACTGCTCTTCTTGACCGCCAGCTCTTTCAGTGTGTCCTGCTTCCTCTGAGCTTTGGCTTCCAGGTCACTGTGGTGGAAGAGGAGAGTGGGAGGTGCAGGGAGTGAGGCAGGGTCACATGATGAAGCAGGCCAGGCAGCACACTGTCAGGACCCCTGGCTGGATTTCAAGCCCCAAACTCAGGTAGAGACCAAGACCATCCCTTCCCCTTCACTCCTGTCAAAGTCTCTGAGGCAGGACTGGGGCATGAATGGTAAAACCAGGGACCCCAGCTATTCACAGCCTCCTAACAAGCCCCTCTCCCTGCAAAAGGCAGCATACATGGTCTGGCTCTGCCTCTGACTGTTAACTGGGCCATGAGTAGACAGGGCTCATGAAAGGCAGAGGTCAGAGAGCATGAGGTAGCTAAGTGCAGGGTGTCCACACTACCTGATGTGCTTCTGCAGCCTCTGAGTCTGGGCCTGCAGCAGATCCACCTGGGATTCCAGCTCCAACTTGTGGGTCCGAAGCTCACCGAGAATTCTTCGGAGCTGCTGGTTTGACTCCAACAGGTGGGTGTGCTCCTTCTTTGCCTCTTCCAGTTGATGATGGGTGGCTGTGACTTCCTAGGGCAGAAGAAAAGATAGAAGCACCTGGAGAAACAATGGGGAGAAGGCAGAGAGCAGGCAGCACTGGACAACAGGGATCTTGAAGAGCAGAGGCAAGAGCAGGACTGACACACCAAGGTCACCATGTCTTTGGTCAGAGGTTGTGCAGGTTTCCATCCTCCCCCCACAGTCCCACTGCCTGAGGTTCCTGGGATGTGGAATAACCCCAAAGCTCTAGAGAGGTCAAGTGAACAAAAGGTAGCATGCTGCAGGGAGAAGAAAAAAGGAAAGGGAGTGCAGAGAGACAAAGGAGGGAAGTCAGACAAACCTTGCTCTCCAGCTCAACCTGCTTCTTCACATCAAGGAGCTGCTGCTTCTCCTTCTGGACAGTCTCCTCCTGCAGCCATGGAGAGGAAAAAACGGGGCCTCTTGGCCAACTCCAGGCCCCAGGTTAAAGGGCAGAAAGGTCCATCCTCTCTTGGGGAAGCTATGACTCCAAGGTAAAGGGCACCTGGAGAGCCTGTCTTCCACCCCCAAACCCTCACCTGGACGTCCAGCTCAGCCACTCTGGCCTTGACATCTTTGGCTCTGGTTTCAAGTTCCACCTCTAAATCTCGAAGTTTCCTTTCCTGCAGAGAAGAAAAGATGGAGAAAAACATGTAAGTGTAGAAAGGGTACAAGGCATTAGCTGAGGGGCAGGAGAGGTCCTGACCCGCCATCCCATGGCATACCCCCAGACTGCTCAGGCTGCATCGTTATCCCTTGAGGCCTCCCAGGAAAGCACCACACCTTCTCTATTTCCAGTAGGGACAAGCAGAATCAAAAGTGCCAACCCCACAGCCCTAGAGAGGCAGATCTGCTCTTCTAAATCTGGGGATATTTCCTAGTACACAAAACAAAGAAGCAGAGATGTCCCAGTTTGGGGATGGACAGTGAGAGGCCCCCACTCCTGAAGTTGTCAGCCTCCATCCTGCTGTCCTGCTGCCCCAGCACTTCACCCTGCATGCAGGTGTGCCCCAAGTGACTGCCCAGAGTCCCACCTGCTCCCACTGCCGATGCCGCAAGTCCTCCAGCCGCCTGTCTTGCTCCTGCCTCACAGTCTCCAGTTCTCGCTCATGAGCCCTTCGCAGGCGCTCCAGCTCTCCGGTCAGGTGCCCCAGGAGTTCACCCCGCTGCTTCCTCTCCTGCATGGAGGGTGGGGCTGCCCATGGGAGATGGCAGGCGCCCTCACACCCCTAAAGCCACAGCCTCCCACTCCTGCCACCTGGAGTAAGGTCAAGGACTCCATCTATTCCCTGAGGCCAGCTCTTAAAGAAGAGCATCAAGGATAGCATGGTCCTGCCCCACAAAGGCCTGCACCCTGCTCAGTCACTGAAGCAGAGGCTGGTCAGATGTCGAGAGGAACACCACATACAGCTTCCCTGCCTCAAGGGAACAGAGGCCGGTTGGTAAACTATCACTATTCTTTAGCAAGGTCAGAATTGGTTTGGGAAAGGAGTCAACTACATTTCATCATGAAGGGGCCTGCTATTTCTGCCCTGGGAAGGACTGTACAAAGAGTCTGGAATACTGGTTCCAGTCCCTAGAGCAGCAGCCTCAAAGTCCCAGGCACAGACACAACTGTGGAGTAAGTCAGCCACCCTGCCATTGTTCACCCCAATGGAAGCAAGCCAAGCCAGAGCAGGGCCACTTAGATCATTGAACTCCCTCCATCCCACCAAGGCCAAGGGCCGAAGATGGGCAGATAATATGTACACATCGGCTGGCTCTTGCTAAGTCTATTTCTTGGTACCCCAGAATTTCCATAAGCCCTGGTGGCATGTTGATAGGGAGGTTAAAGCTGAAGGCTTTGAAATCAGACAGCCTAGGCTTGAGCCCTGCCTCCTCTGCTTTTAGCCAGGGGAGACCTTGGAAAAGCTGCTTATATACCCCAAGTCTCAGTTTCCTCATTTTTAAAACAGAGATAATGATAATATGTATCTCCTAAGGGTGTTGTGAGGGCTAAATCAGTTAATGTATATAAAGAGCCTAGAACAGTGCCTGGCACGCAGTACAGGCTCAATGTTAGCTAGTATTACTGTGAGAGGAAAGCACAGCCTGCCTGATGGAGAGGAAGCACTCCTCATCTAATGGTTTAGCAAACAGGCAAAAAATGACTCCACCATTGTAGGGGGCCAGGGAAGAAAGCCTCCCACAAACCATGACCATGATTTTTCCTCTTCCCCTGCCCTCAAGCCAGCTGGGAAAGGCCCAGGTTGTATGTGACATGGGCACATGCATGCAGGGGGTTGTGGCCAAGTCACCTCAGCTTCATACTGCTCTCTGGCCTCAGCCAGCAATTGCTGGTGCTCCTCCTTCATCTTGTCCATCTTCCTCTCATGCTCCCTTTCTACTTCCTGGCGCTTCTCTCTCAGGAGAGCACTGAGCTGCAAGGCAGGCATACAACGTGCAGAACTGAAGCACCTAAAGGTCTCATACATGCACACCTCCCCACCCCCCCACACGACACACACATAACAGGTACATGACATATACCATACACATGGTGATACCCCAGCACCACCTCCCCACACATATGGGGATGGGAGTAGAGAAGCACCTGGCCTCAAGGAAACCAAGACATAAGAAGGGAACCAGAAGCTCTAACCCTAGCAGAGCCATCCAAAGCAAAGAGGAGGACTCTTTGGGCCAGGATGGCTCGGCCAACCATCAGAGCCTCCCCAACAGGCACACATAAAGTCAAAGAGGCAGACCAGCACTTATTTACCTCTTGCTCATACTCTAGTACTTGGTGAACTCTGTGCTGTGCTCTCTGCTCCGTCCTCCCCAGGCTCTCTTGCAGCTGGGCCTCCTCTTTCTGCTGAGCTTCCTCTATCTTCTTCTGGAGCCTGGAGACAACCTGAGCAGGCCCCAGCACAGAGCACTACTAGGCTCAGGGGAACTCACCTCCCAGGGACCCAGTGCCCCTCCCCCTGGGGCTGTGGTGACAGAGAGGCTGCCTCCCTCATGGCAGGGATGAGACTAGCAATGAAGGGGCTTTAAGGATGATGCACAAGGACCGCCATGCCCAGGCTCTGCCTTGCAGGACCAGCCAGCAGCACCTACCTGTCTATGCTTGGCCTTCAGGGAGGAAGAGAGCTGCTCCAACTCAGCTCTGTGCTCCCTCTCCAGTGCTGCCACCACCTGGGGAGCAACAAAGGGTCTGTGAGGGACGCAGGGCAGGGAAGGCTGGCTGGGCACTGACCCTGTAGGAAGGAAGAGCCAGGACAACCATCCTCAACGCTTCTCATATTAAAGGGCCAAGGGGAACCACAGGCACATCTTTGTTCCTCCAGTATAACTCAGTCCCTAAAGTCTGCAACTTGCAAATGAACAGGAACTTGAAAGACAGAGTGGAGGGGCCTTTAGGTAAGCCTCAGGTTGCTGCTTCCATGCCCCACCTCTGGACTAGGCCACAGTCACTTGGGTAACACTCATGTCTATGACTGAGACCCAAGGCAAGGAAAGCTGGAGGTTTTAGCACAGTCTACCCAAGCACTTGCAGTACAGGGTTCTCCCCACCCTGTTAACATTTCTCCTTGTCTGAGAGCTGAAGTTCCTCCCTTAACCAAAAGAAAACAGAAGCTCCCTGTGGCCTGATGGTTACTGACTTCAGCCTCTTACCTAGAGACAAACCCTCAGATCAGAGGGATAGGGAGTAAGGACAAAGGAAGAAAAAACTCCTCTAAGAGGAGTTAGCTCACCTCTAATTGAGCTAACCTCTCAATGCTAAGGCAGGAGAGAAAAGGAGAGAGATGAAAGGCCATCACAGCTGTCCCTCAGAGACAAGAAGAGGGACAACACACACTTGTCTGGGGACCTCTGGTCTGGTTTAAGTTCTTTCAGTAATGCAATCTTCCAAAGCCCACAGGCCATCTCCCCTCAAACTTTTTCACTGCTATTGACAACACCTGGCTGCTATTGGCCCAAATGGCCCCAGATGGAGCCTCTGGACACCTCCAGTACCTTCAACTCTGTCACCAGGTCCAGGGATAGCACCTGCCCTGAGAAAAGCTGGGTCCATGTGGAGTAACAGGCCCACTGTCACTGCATACATCTGTGCAACTCCCACTCTCTGCCTGGCTCCCCAACCTGCAAGCCCAAGGCTGGCTCTCCCTTCACACTCAGTCCCTCCCTAGGCAGCCCACAGCACATCCAAGAGGAAGGTCCCAACTCCACTTGCTCACTTCCTTCCTCTCTCCTTCCAGCCGCTCCCTCAGCTGCTGCAGAGCCTCCTCTTTCTCAGCGGTCAGAGCAGCCTGCTCTCTCTTCCCCAAAGCCTCCATCTCTTCCTTGAGCTGCTCCAGCATTTGCTTATTTCTCTGTTCCAAGCTGGCCCTTTCGCTCTTCTGTAGAGACTCCAACTCCCCTCTCAGCCTCTGCAGGGAAGCCTCTTGCTCAGCCCTGGGCAAAGAGAAGGGAATTGAGACAGACCTGTGCACTCAGGGGGTGCCCCCATGGGGCTGGTCAGCTCACAGCAGGCATTCACCTAATCTGGTCCTCATCTGCTTCTGCACGGCACTGGACCTGGGCCCGGAGCTGGGACAGCCTCTGGCTTTCCTCCTCTCTCATCCGAGTCCCCTCTTCTTCAGTGGCTTTCTGTAGCTGCTCCTTTAGGAAACTGGGAAAGAAAGGCAAGGCAAGTTTGTTGGAAGGTCCACAGGTCTTTCCTCTTCTGTCATAATCCCTGGTTCTTGGTCTCAAAAGCCTGTAGCCTGCGTATGAAGCCTCTAAAATCTTAAAGGTGAGCCTAACTTCAACCTCTGAGTCCTGCCGCCTCCCTGTAACACTCCCCAAGGTAAAGAGGCCATGAACTCCACATGCCCTTTACTTCAGGAAGCAGATCCCAGGCTGCCTGGTCCCAGAACAGCATTTCTTCCAAAAGGCACCCTCTGCCTCCAGGTTCACCTTGGCATGGCAGTCACTCAAAGACAGATACAGGGTGACCTCAACCTGACTCTGGCTCCATATCCGTTCACTCTCTACCCCACAGGTTCTGTTCTGGTCACATCAGATGAGCCACCACCTCCAAATCCCACCATACTCTTCCTTGCCTCTTAGCCTTTGTTCATGCTAGTTCCTCTGCCTAGTGTCCCCTTTCCTACCTGACAAACCCATATTCATTATTCAATACCCAGCTCCATTCTCTCAGAGAAGTCTGACTCCCACCAAGTTCATCCATGTATTCCCATGCCAGTCTATACCACGTATCATACTGCATCATAATTAATCATTTGTAAATCTGCTTTCCTTTCAAGTCTGGGAGCTTCTCCAGGGAAGGAATCTTGTCTTAAAATCTGTTACATCCAATGTGCCGACCACAGTAACCAACATGAAGTAGGTGATCAATAAATGTCTGTTGAATTTGAACAGTATCACTAGCCCCAAATATAAGCAAGTTTTGATTATCTATGAGGGTATCTTTTTTTTACAGACCAATGATGGTTGCCATTTCACCCCAAGTGGACATACTCTGCTCACACGAACCACACCCTCCTCACACAGCCCCACCTGGCCAGGGTTGTGTGCTGGCCACTCAGAGCACTCAAGCCTGAGAATAACATGACTCAGAAGACAATTTCTCTGAGAAGCTTCTGTAATGAATTACAAAGCCACAAAAGATTTAGGATAACTTCCTATTTCAGCTTATCAGTGCCACTGCTCTCTTCCATTATGGCAGAAAATTTGAGTTAAGTAAAAATCCTTCCTTCTAGATTCCCCAGAAACATTTTCTCGGTCCTTTGGCTAAATTTTATGCATAGCACCACAGAATGAATGTTAGAGCTGGAAGGGTCTTCTGAGGTGAAGGCTTTCATTTTACAACTCTCTTCATCTTAGAAACCAAGGGTCAACCTGAATGGAGACACTTCTCCAAAAAGGACACACGAATGACCAACAGACAGGTGTAAAGATGCTCAATATCAGTAATCATTAGAGAAATGCAGATTAAAATCCCAATAAGATAGCACCTCATACCTGTCAGAATGGCTACTATAAATACATCAACAAACAAGTGCTGGAGAGGTTGTGGAGAAAAGGGAACCCTCGTGCACTGTTGGTGGGAATGCAGACTGATGCAGCCACTGTGTTGTATGGAGTTTCCTAAAAAAATTAAAAATGGAACTGCCTTTTGACCCAGCGATTCTACTTCTGGGAATATATCCATAGGAACCCAAAACACTAATTCAAAAGAACCTATGCATCCCAATGTTCATAGCAGCATTATTTACAATAGTCAAGTGCTGGAAGCAGCCCAAGTGCCCATCAGTAAATGAATGGATCAAAAAACTATGGTACATTTACCAATGGAATATTATGCAGCAGAAAGAAAGAAGGAGCTCCTACCCTTTGCAACAGCATGGATGGAGCTGGAGAGCATTATGCTAAGTGAGATAAGCCAGTCAGAGAAAGGCAAATACCATATGATTTCACTCATATGTGGAATCTAATGAACAAAATAAACTAACAACCAATAAAGAAACAGACTCACAGACAGCAGGCTGACAGCTGTCAGAGGGGAGTGGAGGTTGCAGGTGAAAAAAGTGAAGATATTAAAAAAAAAAACAACCACCTCATAGGCACAAACAACAGTGTGGTGATTACCAGAGGGGAAGGGGATGTTGGGGGATGCAGAAGGAAAAAGGGGTATAAATGGCAATGGAAGTAGATTTGACAAGGATGCTGAATCATCCCAATAAATTCAATTGAAAAGAAAAAGAAAAAGAAACTAAGGGTCAGCCTACCTGCCTTCCTTCCTGACTGCTCATTCAAGAAATTTATGTGTTACAAAATAGGCAAGGATATAAAGTACAGCATAGAAAATATAGTCAGTCATATTATAATAACGATGTATGGTGCCCAGTGGGTGCTAGAAATATCAGGAGAAACACTTTGTAAAGTATATAATTATCTAACCCTTATGCTATACATCTGAAACTAATACAAAATAATATTGAATGTAAACTGTAACTTTTTTTAATTAAAAATAAAAAGAAATATTTGCTATTAGGTCAGTGTGGCTTCCAGAAATTTCTACCAAGTGGAAGTTTCCCAGCACAGAGAGGCCCTGCCTCACAGGAAGGCTCATGTGTATAAACAGAAACAGGGTTCTCATGAAGAACTCTTTTGAAGAGACCCAGGCAAGGCCCTGCCCACAGAGATGTCACTTAGTCAAGACTGCTGAAACTATATTGATTTCAAATGAAAATAAAAACAAGAGCTACCATTTATTGAGGGACTCCTGTGCTACAGGCCCTGAGTCAGGTACTTGTGACATGCTAGTCTTCACCACAACCTAAGAGGGCTCTGGACACCCCTCTGGAGTCAGGGGTTTGAGGAGGACAGACAGCACAGTCAGCTAAGCTTTGGGAGAACCTGGAAGAGAGGGGGCGCCTGGTAGGCTGGCAGGGGAACGCTGCCAGGATTGTCTCCTAGGCACTACTTCTCAAGGTAAGCTAAGCCACACCCTGTTTGGCTCCATTTTCCACTGGCTGGAATAGGGTGCTATGGGGAGATCTGTTCTGCGGGATGCTCCCTGGCAGCGGGTCTGGGTTGTTGGGGGCAGGTGATTTAAGGATGGACCCTGCCTCAGCGGACCCTGTGTTGGGCTAATGAGAGAGATTGTTCCCAGCCCTCTAGATACTCAAGTATTGTGCATTGTTTTATATACAAAAACAAGTCTCTACTACTTTTGGATGCTCTGTCCAAGAGGTAAGATTTAGATTTCAGCTAAACTGCCAAGTAAGTGAATTATGTTAACACCTTTTCATAGCACTTTTCCCATCCTGGGACTGTGAAAGAGGCTGCTTATTACCTTCTCAATATCCATTCTACCATTTTCTTCACTAACAGAACCATTTTTATTCTATCAGGTAAAGAGGCCCAGCTAAAGGACTATATTACCCAGCTAAAGGACTATATTACTCCTTTGCAACCAGGAATAACCAGTGAGATTAAGTGGAAATTATTGGGTCAACTTTGTAAGAAAACTCCCTTAATGGGACTGAAGGAGCTAGAAGGAACCCCCTTTTTTACTCTACCCCTGTTCTTCCTGCCTGGAGCACAGACACAATGGCTACAGATCCAGCAGCTACATCAGACTGTGAAGAGACCCTGTCTGAGAGTAAAATCCAGCACTAAAGAGGTAGAGATTAAGAAGACAGTGACCTGGTGACTCTGTGAGCCACTATGCCAACCCAAGACTGCCTGTTCTTATAGAAATAAACCTCTACTTGTTTATACATATACACACACAATCACATACACACAGGCCCAGGCCAGGCTGAAGTGTTTTATTTGTCTAGGGTCTCCCAGCCAGTGACTGAAAGAGCAGAAACCCAAAGAGAAACTTCTGCATCCTGGGCAAGAGCACCTCACACTGCAGAGCGTGGCTCCACCAGTCTCACTGGGTCCCGGCAGGGCCCTAACTCCCAAGAAAGGTGACACATAGTAGTTAAGAAAACAGGCTTCAGAGACAAGCCTCCTGGGGTAAGCCAGCTTTGCTGCTTCTCAGCTTCCATACCTTGGGCAAGTTGACTTAACCTTTTAGTGCCTCAATTTCTTCATCTGTATTATATAGATTCTATGAAATGGGGTTCATAATAACACCTCATAAAAGCTGTTCAGAAGGCTAAACAAATTAACAGATATAAAGTACATGGATGCCCTGGCTTGTGTGGCTCAATGGATTAAGCATGGGCTGTGAACCAAAAGGTTGCTGGTTCAATTCCTGGTCAGGGCACATGACTGGGTCACAGGCCACATCCCCGGGTCACAGGCCACATCCCCAGTTGGCAACCAGTCAATGTCTCTCTCACACATCAATGTTTTGCTCCCTCTCTTTCTCCCTCCCTCCCTTCTCTCTAAAAAATAAATACATAAACATGGGGAAAAAAGCACATGGAACAGTGTAATCTCTCAAATAATGTTAGCTGTTCCCATTATAATCATGCCACCCAACTTCCCACAGGCCACCATGGGCATCCCACTGGTGTCCAGGGCGGGAGGAGTGTGCCCCTTGCTCCACATGTCACAGCCAGACTCCAGGCAGCTTATCTAAGGGGAGTGGCAGGACCTAAGAGACTTCTCTTTCTGTTGGTGAAGCTGGAGGATCTCCTCTTCCTCCTCCTGCCACAGCTTTTCCCGCAGCTGCTGCATCTTCTTTTGCTTCAATTCCACTAGTTGCCTCTGATCTTGCTCAAGTTCTTGGGCCACTGCCTCTTCCATGGCTTTCACAGTGGCCTCTGAGAGCTGCTCTGGGGGAGCCACAAGCTCTGGAGATCGCCTACCAAGGGTGGGGTGGGGAACAGCATTTCACAAGTTTTAATATCCACCAACCTTTTGGCATCAAGGTTTATAGAGCTACAGTTCATCACATACCCTAATGGAGGACCCATGATCAAGAATCACACCTGCAAATTAGGTCGCCCAAGGACAGGCAGTAAGGCTTTCCCTCTCAGAGATACAGGCAGCATCTGTTCTTCAAAACAAGCCCACTGTGGCTGTCCAAGGCCCCAAGAGCCTCGGGAGAAGGGCAGCCCTTCTCCTGATTGTGACCCAAGGTAAAGATGTAGCTCAAGAGCTGGCAACAGCAGGAAGAAATTAAAGCTCCATCCGTAACAGATTCTTCCCCAGAATGGCCAAGGCCCTGTTCTGTCTCTCCACCAGGGCTCTGCCTGCTGCATGAGGCTCATGTGAGCAGTTTGGGAAGTCTCCAGAGGCTGCTCTTTGCCTTCCAAACTGAACAGAGACCAATTCATATGAGTCTGCGGTAGAAGCAGGAGCATCTCTCCTAGCCCTGAGACCTACACTAGTCCATGAAGGTGCAGGAAAGGGGGAACCCCTGCCCCACCCTGCCAAGGGAGAGAGGCAGGATACTATTCCCTAAGCCAAAGAGAGTAGCAGGAGCACAACAGGAATGCCATGTTCCATATCTCCCCAATGATGTAACACTTTCATCTACTTCAGTTCAGTGTTTAGAAATGGGTAAAAGAAATTCAGGGCTAACCTGGATGCACAAGGTGGGTGGTGAGATAAGGATTAATGTAACAAGGCTGTTTGTTGCTTGTGCACTGGTTCTTGAAAGAAATACCCAAAGAAAAACCCCAGGGTCATTTAGAACAATGAAAGCAAAAGCAGGATAAAGTATGTCACCTCCCTAAGTGGCTTTTCTAAAAGCCTGCACGTGTTTGCATTCCCAGGTCCTAGATCTTACATTAGAAATTGATTCTGCCACACAACCACCAGCCTTCTCCCACAATTCTCAGGCTGCAGCAGGCCAGGCCTGCTGACCCAGTCAACCTCAGCAGCATGTGGCCATAGTCCAAACCAAGGAGCACTAGAGCAAAAGTGGCACGGGGAGCCTGTCTCCGTCTGAGGTCGCAGAACCCCCTTCTCCCTCCAGCTCTAGCAGTGCAGCAGATGGAAGCCACCATGCAGGGTCAGATTGGAACAGCAGAAGAAAACAAGGCCTTTGGAATAATTCCAGTTCAGCCCCTTGAGACCACAGAGAGAAGGAAGACATAAAAGGCCAATGACATCTCTGAAATACCATGAAAATCTTTCTTTCTGCTGTTCCTAAAATTGTAACTCAGACCAGAAACAGTCTTCAGCTATGCCTTCAATTCTCTTCTGCTTCCAGCTCCATCTCCCCGCTCCGTCCAATTCCCAGCTCCCTCTTGGTCTCCCGACACAGACCAGTGGATGCAGATGTAAGAAATGCGAATGCCACCTCCTCTGAGAATCCTGCCCTTGGAAAGAGCCTCCCCCCACAGCTCTCTGCCTCATCAACCCTCCAACTCATTTCCAACTTGGCTGAAAACATCTTTTTTCCCTGAGATGGTTCCTTTTAATGTGTCTCTCCCCTGTGAGCTGTTCAGCTCTGTGGAGCCCTGGGGACAGATGCTGCAGAAAGATATGGCATCAGAGAACATGGCAGCTTGTGCCCAGGCTACACGTACTGGTAAGCTGGCGCACACCAGGCACGTGGGCACAGTGGCCCATTTTTGTGTGTGCTTCTTCTCCATGTCCTGTTTTAAAGATCTAATATCCTAAGTTCTCAGCTTATACTGCCTGTGGGCAGTCAACAATGAGCCCACAATAAAAAGATCTGTGAAACGATTAGAAATTGAAGACTCCAAAGGAAGAGGCAGGTCTGATTTCTAAGCCTCTCCTCGGTATCAGCAACAATGATACCCAGCTTCTACCAGTTAGTGGTCAAGAGGAGGCTCTGTAGGAACATAATCATTTCAGGCTAGCCACCAAGTAGTTCTGAGACATGTGAAGAAAAGCAAGAAGGGGAGGTGATCAGGGAGGAAGAAGAGGGAAGAAAATCCAGCACCCAGACATTCTGGAATGGCTGTACACCATTGAAACTGGGATCGCAATCCAGACATCTTGCACCCTCTCACATTCAACCCAGTGGTTTTAATTCATCTACCATCCTCTACAAACACCTTGTGAAAGATGTGGGCATCACAAAGGGGAGAATATCTCTGTTTCCCAGACCCAGGGCTCCTGGTCATAAAGCGTGCATGGTGGTGGCTGCTCGCTAGTCCTGCCCATGCTCCCTGGCCTGCCCTTTGCTCCTAACTCCTTCTGACTCAGCTTGACAACACCTATGAAAGGTGACAGACTCACATTTTCTTATTTCCCATATTTTATGATGTTCTGACATTCTCAAAAAGCCTGCTGGTCAAAGAGAGACTGCCCCTTCCAGGGCTCACCAATTCTTACAGATATAGCAAAGGCAGCACGGATGTCACATGCAAACCAACCTGAGTCTGTAACCCAACAGTGTCCTTACCTATCTTACACCAAGCCCATATTTCCCTACTCCCAATCCCCCAGGGCCCATACCAGGCAACTAGAGACCAGCCCCATAACCCAAAACCCGCAAAATCATTCAAACCATCCAATACCACACTTAAGGTGCTTACCCTGCCTCATCCATTCCTTCCCACGAAAACCCTAATAAAGGTTCTGGACCATGTTCTCCCTTCTCGCCTCTTCTGCCTCCTGAGCAGCGCTGGTCCTTCCCCACGTGACCCTGTGTGGCATAGCATGCTGTCTTCTCTCTGGAAATGTAAGCAATAAATTCTTCTTTCAGTGGCATTGACTTCTCCATAAATTAAAATCCCACAGATACAAATGAGACACATAGCTACTCCCCACAAAACCCAGCAAATCAACCCACTCCAAGAGTAGCTGTAAAAATTAATGACAAGGAAGTTATGGGGCCTGAAAAGACTCAGGAAAGGAATAAAAGACATTTCCTCCGGGTACTGTGTAAACTGGTCCAGGAAAATATCCCTGAAGATGCCAGCAGGGGAGAAACACAAAGCTGCCTTAGCTTCTCTCACTGCCCAGCTTCACTCCCAGAGGCCTTGAGTAGACCCCCTCTGGTCCTTTCTCTGAGCCCCTCGCCTCCTTCCACATAAAAGCACCCTGACTGTCCACAGTCACCAAGGAGACTTCATGGTCAGAGCTATCACTGGAGGATACATTACCACCTGAAAAACAGGGCTACCCCTCACCAACCCTCCTGCAGCCTATGGTGATAAATGTGATCATGAGTTCACGTGCCTTGCCAGCTCTTGGTGACAGTTTCTGTAGCAATCAGTGGATGAATGTGTCTGTGCTCAACAGTCAGCCCAAATCCTGAGGACTCTTAATTCTTCTGCACTACTTGGTTCACAGACAGGAAAATTGGTATAGCCCTAGCACCTGCCTCTCTCCTTGTAGAGAAAAGGCACAGTGGCTGCACACTAAACATCAGAAGTCTATAGCTCCACTGACTAGAGTCTAAGTCCTAATTCTGCAACTGACTAGCAATGTGACCTTGGGTAGATCCCTTTACCCATCTGAACCTTGGTTTCCTCACCTGTAAGCGTGGTGAGATAGGGGAAGGTGAAAATAGGTGAAGCTAAGTGATTTCTAAGTGTTGGAAGTGCTTCATGCAACCACATAGGTGAACTGCAAACCCAGGCACAAACGATACGTACTGCATACCATCTAATTCCAAGTACATAAAGTTGGGAAGCTGGAAAAAAGAGTCTACAGGACAAAAACCAGAACAGTGGTGCCCTGGGGTGGGTGGGTTAAGAGGAAAGGGGAATGAGGAAGTTCTCGGGGGACAGAAACATTCCCTGTCTGACCTACACAGTGGTTACATGGTGTGTACACGTGTAAGCATTCACCGACTTGTACAAGTAAGACTTGGGCACTTCCATGTATAAAAATATTTCAATAAAACTTTTTTGGGTTTTTCTTTGAGCAGGCATTTTTTTCCCCAATTACAACTGACATATAACTTTTTTTCAAGAAAGAAAAATAGTGCTTGGTAGAGGGGAGAACACAATTTACCAGTTTCTGCTAATGACTCAGGAGGTACTCCCTTGCTTTCACCCTTATACCCCAGGTCCTGCCAAGGGGAGTCTTGGGACTAGTGATGGCTACTCACAGAACCAAGGGTATACCCACTGTCCCCTCACTCTGCCCACTAGGCTGGGACCAGAGTATCCTGTCCCCAGCATCCAAGAGTGGATGGGAACTAAAGTCACCCATATGTGATGGAGGACAGGGACAGACACATTAAAACTGGCCCTTACACCTCAGGAGAGACTGGCGGGGTAAGGCTGACCACCACCTTTCTCCTTGGGCTCCTTAGCCTGGGAGCACTGCTCCTTGCCCCTCCTGTAGGCAGCAGGTGGGCCTGGGATCTCCTCCCTTGATAGCAGTAAGGAAACAAATGTGTTAAAGCCAGTAAAGTGCAAGAGGCACCCGTCGCATACCATTTGGGGTCAAAGAGCTGTGATGGGAACAAGGGAGGGAGGCCCAACAGTTTCCTTCCCTCAGGTCTTACATCTCACTCTGCTCTCCCTGCCTCTTCCTGAGCTGTTCAGAATGAAGAACAGACATTCACGGCCCATGTGTGAGGCAGAATGGTTATGGGACCCAAGGAGAAGTTCTGAACACAGCAGGTGTTCAACAGATGCTGATGATTGAACACTGATGCTGTTCAACTTCTCCCAGTGACTCATTCCAACTGGATGAGCTCTGAAACCAGCTTCTTTCTCTTGCCAGAACAGAACTAGCAAATATGCACCAGGATCTGAGCCAGGCAAGGGTACAAAGGTCCTCTCCCCTGCCGCAGGAAAGCCTGGGGCTAGGCAGCTCCCTCTAGCACACAACAGGGCTCCACAGGGGTTTGCTGAACAACTAGAGGTTGGACGACTACTGGGTGAAAAGGGGCTGGTGGACAGACACTAGGAAAAATGGCCCCAGTGCAGGACCAGCACAGCCCGGTAGCAGGAGTCTTTGTTCCAGCCCCTGGAAGGGAGGTAGTTGGGTGAGAAGATATTCTTACCACCTCATTCAAGATATCCTAAGCTGCCCTAATCAGACTACATACCCCAATTTAGCTGTGGACTGAAAACTCAGAATTGGCCAATTTCCTTACTCTCTAGCTCATGTGGACATTCAGCAGAAACCTGAGACCTGTTACTGCTGCCTCAGCTGCAAACCTGCCCCAGCTCTCCCCACTTCTCCAGGCCTCCCCACCCACTACCGTCCCTCTCTGCCCCCAGAACACATAACTACACACAGGACAGGGCCACTGCCATTCACGTACCTTTGCAGAAAATCAGGCAGGATGGAGCTGCCTGCAGGGACCTCCCCAGGCTCCTCTGCCCCATTCCACTCAGGCTGCCCGTCAGGGGCTTGCAAAGGCCCTTTTTCAGTGGCCTGGCTGTGAAGGGGACTCTTGAGTCGCTCCCCATGCAGAAGTAAAGGAGACAACCTGGTCAGACCAGTCAGAGCAGCAGAGTCAGGCCCCCGCCAGGAAGATACTTGGGAAATTCATTATATGAACCTAGGTCCGTTCCTCCTTCCAGGCGGGGCCCCAGTCCTAGAGAGGCAGGGTGGGCAAAGCAGCTAGAAGAGCAGGAAGGAGAAACTCCCTACCGAGTACTTCCTTCACGTGGACCAGACTCAGCCTTCCCTGGCCCCAGTGCTGTATATGCTTGTTCCAGGAGTGAGAGCTGGACACACTCTCAGTATGTCCATTCCCAGAGTTCACCATCACTGGGGCCGGGGAGGGATGGAAGAACTGAGCAGAAGTTAGGGAGAAAAAGGAAAGTCTGATTCAAGTGGTCAGACTATAGAAAATGCATGAAGATATAGCCTTAAGGAAGAATTCTGATAGCCTTTCAAGGTCCAAAAAGTAAAATGACTACCTCCCTTTCCCTTCCAGGCTGGCAGCCCTTTTTTATAGGGGCTCAGCCCTGAGAAGCTGGAAGCCCTCCTCCCAAACACACACACCCATATGCAGAGTTGGTCACAGCCACTTCTGATGCGGCAGGGCCCTGGTCCGAGCTCTGTGTTGCAGAACCAACCCTGTAGCATGACTCCTCCAGATCTCTCGCAGGCTGCTCCAGCGCTGGCCCATGACCACACACACAGTTTAATCCAAGCAGTGACAAGGACAGAGCCCTGGCCCACAGCAGTGCTATGTGCACAAAGTTCCACTAAAGGAACCCAGTAGCTCTCCCATTCCTGTCTTGGTGCAGAATCAAGAGGTTTGAGTATGTGCACATGCACATGCTCACACAGACTTTGTAAGAAGCATCCACATCTGCCTTCAGGCAGGAGCACACTGAACCATGCTGACCGAAGCCAGGAATTCTGCCCAAGTGCAGGCATCCCCGGGCCCCTGAGGGTGGACTCCCACACACTGTACCTCTCTGAGCCCTTGGACTGCTTGCTCTGTAGCTCATCTTCACTGGACTGGCTGTTATCCTTGTCTTCTCTACCCAAACTCTGGGCCTGCAGGCAGAAGTGGAAAATGTATATTGGAGGAGTCTGTATTTGGGCTCCTCAGTCCTTCACCTGACTCCCATGCCTAGGAGGAAGCACTGGGAGGTGGCTCTTCAGTGGATGAGGGCTGCTCAGGATACAGAAGCAGTGGTCTGTCAACCATACAAAAAGCTTCCTGGGGCTCTGGCTAAGTCCCCGGGCTCACGGCTGCTTCCAGGGATGGCCTTGCTGGCTTACGAGGGGTACGTAGGTCAGACACCTCAACCACTGCATGCTGAAGTAGAAGACAGAGGCTGAAGGAAAACACACAAGAAAAAGCAAATTTTGCCCCCTGCAGTTGGAAGTCTTCACTGCCGGTTACAAAGAGAAAGAGATATCCATGGACATCCCACAACCAGAGAGGCCCCAGACCTTAGTGCAAATGACGTACAAAGATGCTAAGTGAAGTGGGCTGCACTGGGAGCAGCAGTCAAGTACACTGAAGAGGAAGGACCCTGGGGAGATGGAGAACTGGTGAATAAGATAGTGCTGTGCTCCAAACAAAAGGGGCACCATTTGAGTACCTGAGAAAGACAGGGTGTCCCTCTGTTCCATTCTGAGCTCCCCTAGCCTCTCGGCTCCCATCAGTGGACAATGATGCCCCCTCCCTGTCAAAGATTACGCCATCCATCCAAAAACAAAACAAACAACAAATCTCATTTTAAACCTTGGACATCTGGGCAAATTTGGTGAAAAAGAAGACTATTCTTGATAAGCTCAAATATTTTCTTCAGGGCTGGGACCACGGGAGTGTAGTGGTATAGCCAGCCTGGCCTCCACCCTCCATTCCCGCACCGGTGGGGCTCTGCTCAGACTGACACTGGGCCAGAGACAAGGCCACAAACCTTAGCTCCCTCCTCATGCTTTCCCCCTCCCCACGCCGAAGGCAAATAGATGACCAAACAAACAAGCAGCCTTGCCAGTGCCAGTCCCCATCCCAGGACCTGCACTCCTTCTGTCATACTGACAGGAGCCCCGTCTGTTCCAGGACGCAAGAGTTATTAACAGGAGCGGTGGGACAGGAGACAACTCACTCCATCTTCCCCAGTGGGGTCCCGTAGCTCTGGGCCCACACTCTCCCATACCTCTCCACTGGCAGCCTGACCCCAGCAGCTGTGGCCGACTCTGCCATCTGGATGGGCGAGGAAGGGCAGGGCCTGAACTAAAAAGCCAGCTCCCCCAAATTATATTAAAAATAGAAACGGCGCTTTGAGTACCTCCTGGTGCCCAAAGCAGAAGGGCTTCCTGCCAGCGCTGCCAGCCCTAATCACATCAGCCTGGGCAAAGCCCGCAGACAATAGATGAGGCGTGCAGTCCTCCCCATGCCCCAGCTCTTTGCTTCCGGTGTTCAACTCACAACTTGCCTTCCCTACAAATCACACCAAGCTCAGTAAATAGCTCCCTCTCTCATTTCTCAAGGAAAAAACCACACAGACCAATCTATTTAACAAACTAAAAAGTAAGGTAATCATAATAAAAATTTGGAGACTGAGCACTGTGTCAGAAAGAACTATTGCAGACAATGTCTGTCTGTTTCCTTCTTGTCTCATCTTCTATGTGACTGCCAGAAACCCCTACTGGAGAAAAGGGGGTACCTTGAGAAAGTATCCAGACAGACAGCCCTCAAGTAGACTTTTACTGGATCCCCAGAAGAGGGATCAAAGGAACCAGACAGAAATCATCTTCAGAAAGGGGAGACAGCAATCACATCCTCAGCCCCTGGCCTAACACTGCTAAGGACACCATTTTCCCATCCTTACCTCAGCTTTATGATCCCGTCCCCAGTTAAAGAAATCACAGTGCAGTCATAAAGCAGAATGCTCTGCAACCAACTGAAAGAGTAAGGTCGATCTGAACTCACTCAGAAATGAGGGTCTGTTCTCAAATCTAAAGACCACATTGCCAAGAAGTTTCTGTAGCACAGTCCCAATTTTTGTGGGAAGAAAAAAGATAAACAGAAAATAAATATACACTTACATGTACACAAAAGAATTTCTGGAAAGGCACACACAAAATGTTAATGCAAACTGTTAATAGCCCCCACCTGTGGGAGTAAAGCTGTAGGAGACTTTGACCATCTGTATTATTTGAAATAATTTTATGGTCACTTTTGTAATTTATTATAAAATTTATCATGTTTATAACTGATCACAATCATTATCCTCACTGGTGATGTTTTGAAAGGTGTACACACATGGTAAAACTTATCATATGGTACACTTTAAATGTCATTTATTATATGTTAATTATACATCTCAATTAAGCTATATATAATTTAAGTGAACAAAAACTCATTGCACTCAGTTCTAAGCCTCAGCACTGGCCTTGGCCTGGGAGAGATCCAGAGAGTATAGACCATGGACAGGAGACCATGGGAAAGACAAGGAGACTGCACCAATGGTTCCAACTGTCCCACAAAGAGGCTGCTGCTTGGTCCTCTAGCTCCACCTCCCTGCTCAGTCCCAACAGGCCCTGAAGGCAGGGGAGAGCTAGAGACAGAGCCCAGCAAAGGGTTCTACATGCTCAGCCAACCTGAGAACCCAGAACTGCTCCACACCCCAATATGCTGGTCATGAGACACAGCTTAGGTTTCCTCTGCCAGAGCTGACTGCTGTAGGGGGTGCCTCGTGAGAACCATATCCAGGCCAGGTCCTGTAATACTTTATACAATACCAAGTGCCATGACTCAAAAAGGGGCTGCTAGCCTCAGAGGCTTTAGGAAGGATCCAAAAACCTGTCTGTTTGAAAGCACCCAAGTGTTCTGATACTGACCAGGTTTTGAAGCCAGAGCAATGGAAACACACCCTGCACAGTCAGCCAACTCAGTAACTTCCCTACTTACCTACTGCCATAGGTGTCCCACAATTCACCTGCTGTACACCCTTCCTGACTAATCCCATCTGCCCTTGTTTGTGCCTTTGTATCCCTCCAGTGCCGCAAATGAGGATGACCAATGTGCAGCAGGGACCTGGTGGTTGGGCAGTGACCCAGGAAGACTCATTAGCCAGAGCCGGGAGGATCATGTCAGGCTCAAATGCACCTGGCCACACAGCTCTATCCTGTCTCCAGCACTCACTTCATGAAGGGCTCCCAGACTTGATTCACATTAAACATCTTGTTTGTGCCAAATGCTTCCTTAAACTTGCAGAGACTGCATGCCAGAATCTCTCTTCTCTCACAGACAGAAAAAAGTTTCACAAACTCTAAGAGGAGAAAAAAATGATCTTAACTTTGGAAATAAAACCACAGCACCCTTCCTGACCAGAGCCTAAAGACTGGTCCTCGCCATGGCTCGATGATCCCATAAAGGCACACACACACACCCCTAGTCTCTAACCTGCCAGATTCATTCAATGTTCCTGCAAAAGCCCATAGGCAATGACCTCACTCACAGGCAATTCACCCAGCAGTATTAGTAATAACAGCTAAGTTTATTTAATGTTTATATGCTGAAGTTTTACATTCCTTATTCCACTTTCTTCTCATAACATGGCTCCATGTCTGAGTCATCTTTGTACCCCACTCTGGGTCAGACATCACCCATGCCCACACAGAGCTTCTATCTGGCAGGAAGACAAAGAACCATAAAACAAAAGAAGCACTAAGGGGAGCAAAGGGAAGAGGTGATGTCAGAGGTGGGGCTCCCTGGACAAAAGGGGAAGGAGCACAGCAGGCAGAAAGTGAAGGAGGTGAGGTGCCCAGAGAATGGAGAGTGCTGGGCACAGCCGGTGCCCAGTGGGTAAGCTGAGGATAAGGCTACAAAGGTTGAATGGCCCAGGCCGAAATCCACAATCTACACAGTGCTTTACACATGAGCAAATGTTCAACCCTCAGTTGCTAAATGAGTGGATAAGCAGATAAATATGATGGAGGGGAGGGGAATGCCTTAATTCACAGCAGCAACAGAGTAGGAATGATGGTAAGAAGCTCCATCACAGGCAAAGTCAGGGCCATGCCTTAATAAATGAGAAGGGAGGAAACCCCTGTAAAGGTATCCTGGGACAGGCAGGACTCGGCTCTGGGTTATCCTAAAAAGTGAGACCCCAGGGCTGGGTGGAAATGGGAGGAGAGTAGGGAGGACTGGGGTGGTGGGGAGGGGTGGGGGGGGAGGTAGATAACTGTACTTGAACAACAATAAAATAAGTAAAAAACAATAAATAATAAATAAACAAATAAAATAAAATAAAAAGTGAGCCCTCACCCCACCACCCAGAGCTCACCTCCCAGTGGGCTCCATCCAGCACTGGGGAAAGCACATCAACATCCAGCAGGTGCTCTGAGGTTCGGCTACAAGAACCAAAGTCCTAGAGACAGTGGAGGTGAGAAGATCAACTCTCCTTCATCACAGTCAGCATCTACCAGAGTCTCTCCTCCACCACCAACCTTC
The DNA here is from genome assembly GCA_028533065.1 of Trachops cirrhosus. Classification (NCBI taxonomy): domain Eukaryota; kingdom Metazoa; phylum Chordata; class Mammalia; order Chiroptera; family Phyllostomidae; genus Trachops; species Trachops cirrhosus. The sequence continues at coordinate 76,175,484 of CM052543.1, read as the reverse complement.
CAGAAAGGTACATCCTGTATGCCAGGCACTGCACTAAATATTTCAATATCTAATTATTTTATTTTTTTAAGATTTTATTTATTTGTTTTTAGAGAGGGGGGGAGGGAGAAAGAGAGGGAGAGAAACATTAATTAGCTGCCTCTTGCACGCCCCCAACCAGGGATCTGGCCTACAACCTAGGCATGTGTCCTGACTGGGAATTGAACCAGCAACCCTTCAGTTCACAGGCTGGCGCTCAATCCACTGAGCGACACCAGCCAGGGCGATATCTAATTACTTTAATCTTCAAAATAACACCGTGACTAGATGGAAAGACATGTGATAAAGTATGTTAAAAATGTTCACTGCAGACTCTAAGCAGTAAGTACGTGGGTAGTCACTGTAAAATTCTTATAATTTTTATGTTTGAATTTTTTCATTATAAAATTATGAAAAAAATAACCATTAGGCTAATACTCTTATCCTCATCTCCCAACTGACAAAGCAGGTCTGAGAGCCTATGTTATTTGCCCAAGGTCACACATCTGATAGGCAATGGGGCTGCAAGCAGATGTGTCCTGGACAGACCCAAACCCCAAGCTCTTTGCATGGCACATGCTGCAAAGCATGTCAGTTTCCAGCTGTCCCCCAACCAGGGCAGCAGGAAGGAGGCCAAAGCACCCATAAAACCTGTGGGCAGCTTGGAACAGGATTGGTAGGCTCCTCCCAACTTGTTCTTTCTCCTTCCCATACAGGTGCCCCTCTGAACAAGAGGAATTAATCAGCAGCACTTCCTCCATGGGCTTCTCTTTGGGACAGACAGCACGTGCCCACACAGGTGCCAGCTTTCCGCTGCCCTTTGGCTGCCACATAACCATGCTGCCGCCCCCACATCCAAGACCCTGCTGGGCAAAGGGAAGAATTGCTACCTGGCAACATGCTACTAGGACAGTTGTCACAGCCCTGAAAAATGGTGGGATGCCCAGGCAAGTTCTGGTCCTGCTGCCCACTACTTCTTCCACCCCCTCACAGAAAAAAAAAATGATGGGCACATTTCTCTGGTGACTCCTTTTTCTAAAACAAGGGCCAGAGCCCTGGTTTTCAATGTTCTGAGACATGGTTCTTCTTCACGACAGTTTTTGCCAACAAAGACTTTTTGCCTTCCCTTCCTTGCTTATGGGCTTTCTTTTTTGGTGACATTTTCCTTTCAGTTTGAGTTCTACTCCACTTAATGCAGCTTCTATCTGCCTCCTAAGCACACAGCTCAGTAAGGGCAAGAGCACACAGACTCCTAATATCTCTTCAGTCCCTCATATCATTACTGCTCATCCCTGACCCTCTTCAACTAATCCACTCCCTTTGATCTGCCTCCTACAAACAGATGGGACATGGTTTCTAGAGGTAATGCTCTGCCAAAAAGCACTCCAAATGACCTCTCTTAGATACAAACCTGGCAAATGAAGCCAGGATGCAGCAGGCTGGCTCGAAGGTCTGGGACAAAAAAAACCCTGGATATTGGCATTCCAGGACAAAGTCTTAACTTTGGAAATGAAACCACAGCACCCCTTCTGACCAGAGCCTAAGGGCTGGTTCTTACCATAACTCAGTGATCTCTCCCCAGCCACAACACACACACACACACACACACACCCAATCTCTAACCTCCTACATTCATGCAATGTTCCTACAAGAGCCCAGAGACAATGATCTCACATGATCTCACAAAGCAGTAATAGTAGTAACAGCTATATTTATTTCATGTTTATATGCTAATGTTTTGCATACTTTATCCCACTTTCTTTTCATAACAAACCTAGAAAGTAGATAGTGTTATCCTTAGTTAATAAGCTAAGAACTAGAGTTAGACAAGACCTAAGTTTGAATCCTGACTGCCCCACTTACAAGCTGTGTGATACTAGGCAAACTCCTTAAGCACAGTGACCCACAAATCCATGCCTTTTACCACCACTCTGCTGTCTCTCATTTCACACTCACCAGGCCAAGCAAGGACTTGAGGTCAGAAGCAGCGGAGTAGGAGAGCTGTAGTTCCTTCATGTGTTCACTGATCTCTGGCTCCTGGGTAAAGAGACCCACAGAAAAGTCACCCGGCCCCAAGCACAGAAGGTCATGATCACCATCCAGGGAAGTCTGTTCAGGCCATGAAGCCAACACAGGGCTGAGTCCAAACCAAAATCCACCTCTTCTGGAAAACATGAAAGAGGCCTGCAGACCCTCCCTTCCTCTCTGGACACAGGCACCAGCCCCAGGCCTCTCGGGCTGGGCCGCCCAGGTGAATATAGACACCCAGGCTCTGATGCAGGTCAGCATGCGTAAGGAGAGCTACGTGAGGTGCAGTGAGGATGGCCACAGAGTGGGCAGGAGGGAAGTTTGATGCTATCCTGAAAAATAAAAACCAAAATAAGAGTACCTTTTCCGGGAAGTAGTTAAATAAATTAATTCCCTCACCATCTACCTGGAGGAGCAAGACTAAGGACTAGAAAATCAAAAATGCCAAAGGCTCTCCCCATTGGGTCCTACTTCTGTCCATCTGGGTCACTGCCCAGGCAGAAAACAGTAAGGAGGCATCTTATAACCTAAACTACCCAGGGCTGGGGCAGGCAACTTCCCAGACAACTTCCCAATTGTCCCCCAACCCCCCTCCAATGTTCTCTCTCTATAGGAACTCAGATTGCTGCAACCAAGACTAACCCCAAAATGAAGTCAAAAAGTAGAAGGGGGAGGCAGGAAATGGGAAGAGGAAGTAAGTAGGAGAACAGAAGAGCATGAACATCCCAGGAGGGTTCCAATGGAAAAGCAAATTTCTGCCCTGATTTCTTGAGCCAGCAGGTTTGGAGTTTCAGTCAGGATTTCACTTCCTGCTGAGTCTGAGCACATTTATCAGCATTAAGGTTTCTGCCTGCTGTTGACAGCCAACTGCAGGCCTGCAAATGAAGCTCCTGCCTCAGGAATAAAGATCTGGTACTACAGAAATGTGCACAGGGCTTCAGAGAGCAGCAGAGGGTCACAGCCAGCAACTGCCTGTGGGACAAAGTGACTTACTTCACTGGCATCTGATCTCTCTTTTGGGACAGCAGCCTCCTTCTCCGACTCCTTTGCTGCCTCTTCCTTCCTGGAACCCTCCTCTCCTGCAGCCACCGGGTCCTCTGATGCATCTTTTTTATTGGATTTGGCAGGCTGATTGCCCCCGGGGTTCACCAGTCTCTTGGACTTCACAGGATCACTCTTGTGATTCTTTTCTATCCCTGGGAGCCAAGTGTTGGCCCCTCTCCCCTGCTGCCCTCTGTCATCTGCACTGGTCAGACTGCCCTCTGCAGCCTGGCTAAAGGGCTTACGGGGAGCGGTGGGACAGGCAGCATCGGATCCAAGAGAGACATCCTTCTCCTCTGGCTTGCTTGTTCTTGGAGACCCCTGGGGAGCGGGAGATCATGTCAAAAGGAAGACATCAGGAATTAATACAAAGAATTCAGACTTGCTGTAGGACAGGGCAGCTATTCCTTGACTTCTACAGGCTCTAGTTATGATGCCAATGGTTAGCAAGCACCCAAAAGCTTTTAAAACAGATTACTGGCTCCACCCCAGACCTACTGAATCTGAACTTCACAGAGATTTAGAGGAACCCAACCTGACCCCCATCCACTGATGGGCTTGAAAAACACTGCATTGGACTGTACAACTCCATTACCACCTATCACGTCCTCAAGTAATAAACCTGTCTCACTCCAGCCCCAACAGACAATCATAGGATTGCAGACTCAAAAGTCAGTATTTATTTACACTGATGATGATAGAGAATCACATGAGAGAAAAGTACCAAAGTTTAGAATTTCTATTTTTCATTTTAAAAGGCAGCAGGGAAAAACAGAAGGGCATCTGGAGGATACCCTTCTTCAATAGCAATATGTGCAGCTCTCTCCCTAGAGCTCTCTTATGCATGCGAGCAGCCCTGGAGGCAGGGCCTCTGTCGGAGGACATCAACTGCGTCCTGAGAAGCAGGTGCCAAGATGGGATTAGGTGTGTAATCGATTTATGGGGGAAATGCTCATGAAGGAAAAGGGGGATTGGAAAGCCTTCAGAGCACAGGTCTCAGACCTGCGACTGGAGAAAGAAATGGAGGGAGCTCAAGTAGGAGGAGTCTTGGGCCACAGCACAGTTCAGAGAAACGTCTGGCAGACCCAGAGTGGGTCCTGCACCAGGTAGAAATGGCCCTGCTCTAGGGCCTGCTGTACTCCATCCACTCCATCAACAAGCATGGCCTTGTTATGAGCCACAGTGGAGCAAAGATGCAGCAGCTGTCAATCTGCTAAGGACCCTTTACCAGGGTCTCTTGAAAGGAGATGTGGGCAGTGAACCTCCACAACTGACACACCCTGCTTGTCACACACAAATCTCACTTTAAAGGATAGGAAAAACCTTTAGACCTCTAGAAAAAAAAAAAAAACTCCTCCCCCTTGGAGAGTCAGCCAGGGATCTCTCCTGAGTTCAGGCAGAGAAGCCTTCCTCCCAGAAAACATCAATGCTAACACTTGACAGCTAGTGTGAAAAACTTCTGAGCAGAGCTTTTTGAGATTTCCTGATTCCCTACCCTGGGACACTCCAACAAGGAGCCTGCTGATCACAGTCCAAAGGTCCTAAGAGCGGCCCGAACACAGCACTCACTGATGCTATCTGTGAAAGGACCTGCTAAATCCAAAGACAGGAGCATCAATCTGCCTGCAGGTCTGGCAGTCTACTGACAAGCCAGCTCAAGCATTCTGACAACTTGAGGAGAGGCAGGAAAGCAGAGAAGTTCAGAGCTCAGCTTTGGAGACAGACTGCCTACATGCAAATCTTGGCTCCACATTATGCAAATTCCTTTTCTGCACCTCAGTTTCTTCCTCTAAAATACAGGGATAAAGTAAGGCCTACCTCACAGGGTTATTGGGAAGATGAAATAAGTTAACACTCATTAAGTGAGTCAAAGCACTGAGAACTGTGCCTGGCATTAATGTTCCATAAATATTAACTAATATAATATAATGAGGCCCACACCTTCATTAACTGAGACCTTTGATGTGCCAAACACCACCTTGGTAACGCAAATACGAACAAGACACAGATCTTGCCCTCAAGGAATTCAGATGAATATAGAGAAAACTGAAATGTCACAGATGGCCCTGGTTATGAGCCTTTACTGGCCAAGGCAAAGAGCACTGGACATAGTGGTGATGCTGTCACCAGCTTCAAGCCTGTCCCAGGGAGGAAAACACAAAGACAGGGCACCTTCCAGTGTTGCCCATCCTCCCAACATCCCTAACCTACAGCCTGGGAGAAATCTGCCATGATCACTGAGCTGACAGAAGGGGGCAAGATGAGCTCCTCCTCTTCAAGACAAGGCTCTTTCGGGTGAGGCAGGCTTCCTCATCTCAATATCCCCAATAGTAGCCAGCACCTGGCAGGACCTCAGTAACCACTGGGGGGTAGGGGGCCCCCAAAGACTCCATGAAGGAGGTGGGAGTTTTCCAGGGTAAGTGGAGGTGTCTGGCCAGCCACACTGCTTCACTCATCAAAAGTAGAACCAGCCCTGACCAGTGTGGCTCAGCTGGTTGGAGCATCATCCCTTAAATGACAGGTTGCGGGTTCGATACCCGGTCAGGGCACATACCTAGATTGCAGGTTCAATCCCTGGTCTGAGCGTGTATGATCCCTGGTCTGGGCACATGTGAGAAGCAACCTATCGATGTTTCTCTCTCACATCAATGTTTCTTTTTCTCCTTTCCTCTCTCTCTAAAAGCAATGGAAAAATGTCCTCCCATGAGGATTAAAACAAAAGCAAAAAACAAGACCAATTCACCCAGCTATGCTGACCTCATGATTAAATAAAGGCAGCAGACTGTGGATAAGGGGACAAAGGAGGTGTCAGACTACAAACAGCACCCATGGCTTTCAGGACAAAAGTCCCATCTTCTCACATGGTCCAGCCCCTGCCTGCTTCTCATGAGTCATCCCCAGCTGAACCCTGCACACATCCTCTCTTCCTGCCAGCGAATAAATATCAGGCTTTCTGCTACTTTGCCGTACACATTCTTAAATCTCTCCCTCTCCCTCTCCCCTCCCGGCTAGTCCTCACAGCCTCACTGCTTTCAGAAAGCCGTCTGATGCCTGGGACAGTGGTCCTGAGATCAGCCTTCCCCATCCTCTTTCATAACAATGACTGTATTGTAATTGCTGCTTTCCTTGTCTGTTTTCCTCACCAGATCAGCCCCCTATTATCCTCACTGCCTGGCACATAGTAAGTTCTCAGTAAATGCTTGACTGAATTTTCAAAAATAAACTGTAAAAACTCCACAGACACTTGCTACACTGTGGAAAGGACAGCTTCAACTTGAGTAAGCCCTCTCACAGCCACTCTGAAGGGAAGAAAATTGAGGACAAGAGATCTGGAAACTAACACTGCTGCTGCATAAATAAATAAAGACAATGAGTGTGTTGTACAAATACAGGGGTTCCTACTCTATAAAAGAGAGATGTAATATTTATTTTACAAGATTATGCAGGGATTAACTGTATATATTTGTTATACTGCTTATTAAATAAGAAATAGCTAAACAAATGTTAACTATTAATATTCAAGATGAGGGAAAAACAAGTAACCTATCAAAAACCAGAGGACACCAGACACAGGAAGAGGTTCGCATTGTTAGGCATGAGGGAACACAGCCAGACTACAAGAATGCAGGGTTAGCCATTCTCAAGCTTAAATTCTTCAAAAGAAAATTTTCCCACAAAGGAGCTTGTCCTTTCCATCTACCTGAATATTAAAATATTACAACATGGCTAACACGGTACGTGAGTTTGCACTCTGTATCTGTGACAACTGCACATGACACCCAGAGGCGCATCTGAGGGGAAGAATGGCAGAAGGAGACTAGACATTTGTGCTAGATTCCCCACAAATGGGCGAATGAGATGAGTGTGCAGAAAACCCGTCAGACGGCCAGATGACATGCTCCTCTGCTCTCACCGGCTCTGCTCCTGATCATGACCTGCAGCCCTGCCCAGGACACACGCGCCAGGCCCCGGCGTCAGTGTTCTAAGGGGCACAAGGGCAAGGGCAGGGGACTGCACCCTTGGCACAGCTCTGCTCTCAACTCCTCTGCAGTGAGACCCCTTTGTCTCCTGTCACAGCCCAGGTCCAGGGATATCTCAAGGCAAATTTCTGCTGCTTTTTCGAAGACGACCTTGTCATCTGCATGCGGAGGGTGGTGTAGGAGAGTGCCTGAAAGGACTGTTTCATGTTTAATATACCCTCAAAAAGCCATGAGGCCTCCAGTGCTACAATCCTCCTCCAGCCCAGAGCACAAAGGCAGGGACGCCCAGGTCCTATTCAGGGGAGACTCCACCATGCCCACCACCAGGCCCGTCTATTTTCCACATCTCATTCCCACCTAGTTGGTCTCAATTCTTTGCACTTCTCCCTGGTGTTGTTAGCACTTTCCAATCACACTGACATCACCCTGTTATTTCTAGGCCCAGCTCTCCCCCTCCTTTGATCAGCTGATGGGCTTTTCACTAGCAACACAAGGCCAAATGCCAGCTCACTGAACCTTCAACCTCCCTCTTTCACTCACACAAATTTTCAGTGTCTGTTTCATGAACCTATCCCTTTTGATTCTGTAATAGACTAGAAATGGGTTTAAGTGGAAGGCAGAAGAGGAAGGAAGGGCAAGGGGGGAGAGAGAGGGAGAGAGAGAGAGGGGCATTCTTGCCATCCTACTGCCTTCTCATGGAATCGAGCAAAGTAAATGCTGACAATGAGACAAGTAGAACAAACCTCCAAAGAAGCGCTCCATCTGAGCCTGGGGCACCTCAATGGATCTAAGGTTTATAAACTGGGGCAAAAGTCATTTTCAAAGGCGTGGTCCAAGCAGAGGCAGCTTTATCATCTACTTATACACACCCTTCCTGCACTTATCTCCACCACTAACCTGCCCCATCCGGCTTGGAAAAGTTGTGGGAGGTGACTTAACACCTCCCACTCCAGACATTCCACCCCATCACACTGGGTGGCCTACTTATATTAAAAAGGTTATACGAAATATGTTTAAAAGCATCCACTCACACACACACAAAAAAAGCATATTGTCATCAGAAAGGAAGCCTTTGGAAGTCCAGGACATGTCAAAGAAGAAAATCCCTTTTTTTGTTGACACTAATAATCCATTGTAAAGTGAAAACCAACTAGTCCAAAGTCAAAGTTCATCATGATCAATCCACTTTGGGATCTTCAATCCACCAGCTGACAACAGGAACCAAGTATCTACTCTACACAGGACATGGGAAAGCCAAGGGAAGAAAAAAACACAGCACAACCTGCCAGGATACCATCCCTGTCCCAGCATTACCCTTTCATTCATTCATTCATTCATTCATTCATTCACTCACCCATTCATTCTCTCAATTGTTCAGCAAAACTTGCCCACACCCTTCCTATGTTCCAGACAGTGGGCCATATACATATATAAACATAAACATATAGACACAAATAGGGTAAAATCTCTGCTCTCAGTTTGCTCTGTCTTGTGGAGACTACCCTCTTTCTCCAAAAGTTAAGCCAGTCCTCCTGACACCCCATTCCTATTCGTGGTCATCCTTCTAAGCTCAAAACCTGAGCTAATAATTCCTTCAGTATTTGAGGTCTTAATGGTAGATGACAAGAAACAAAGTTGTCATTTTAGGGAAGCAAACCAATGAAAGGTTTTGGATTTAATGCAAACAGACCAGGTCCCACTCAGAAGGAAGAGTTTCAAAGTAGGCAAAGATCAGTTTGTTGATAAAGATGGGACATTCAGAAAAAAATGTCACATTTGGAAGAAAGTATCTAAGTCACAATCAAAATATATCTGATTGTGCAGAGCCAAAACTATGGACAGTTTGTGAGGTACTAGAGAAAGCCTAACTATAAAAGAGGGGCCGGCAATGGCTCAAGTTGGGTCACCTAGGAAGACCCACCAATAAGTCAGGGCCTGTCAGACAACATCTGCAACCCCAGCTGGCCTGAGACATTGCCCTGCTCTCCAGGTGAGCTGAGGACCAAGAAATAAGAGTCAGAAGTAACAGGAACATAATAAGAGATTATAAGGACATAATATAAGAGATAATAGGGAAACAAATTTTAATCCCTGATACAAGCACTGTTGTTTTACTGGTCAGTTTTGTGATCATTCTAATAAAACATGAGTGATCTGTTCCATTTTAGACTGTTTAAAGTATTTAAAAGAATTTGGTATATTAGACTGTGAAAAGTTTAATTATGTTTGCAATCAATATTTAAATGTTTGGGGAAATCTGAATTATTGACCTCATGATTTACTAGTTGTGTGAATACTTTGAAAATATTTAGAGAAATATTAATTTTTTTTATAGGCAGGAAGGGACTGGAAATGTTTGAAATCATGAAAGGCAAGGACCTACATCCCACATTGCTCTATCCAGCAAAGCTTTCATTTAGAATGGAAGGGGGCAGATCAAGTGCTTCCCAGATAAGGTCAAGTTAAAGGAGTTCATCATCACCAAGCCCTTATTATATGAAATGTTAAAGGGACTTATCTAAGAAATAGAAGATGGTCAAAAATACGAACAGTAAAATGACAACAAACTCACAACTATCAACAACCAAACCTACAAAAACAAACTAAGCAAACAACTTGAACAGGAACAGAATCACAGAAATGGAAATCACATGGAGGGTTATCAGTGGGGAGGAGGAGGGAGGGAATGGGGGAAAGGTACAGGGAATAAGAAGCATAAATGGTAGGTAGAAAATAGACAGGGGGAGGTTAAGAATATTATAATAAATGTAGAAGCCAAAGAACTTATAAGTATGACCCGTGGACATGAACTGAGGTGGGGGTGGAATGCAGGTGAGTGGGGATACAGGGCAGAGGGGAATAAAGTGGGGGGAATGGGACAACTGTAATAGCATAATCAATAAAATATATTTAAAAAAATAAAAATGTAAAAAGTTTTAAAGGAAAGAAAAATCGTTCATTGAAACACTACTTATCTTGATTACTGAGACTTTCAACACCCCCCCGAGTTTTGCTCCTGAGGTGAATGCCTCATTGACCTCACCCTAACCCCAGTCCTTCTGGAGTTGTGGGCATTTATGTGGCCATAACATGCAGAGTGGCAGCCTGAGCGAAATATTAACTGTTAAAAATGAATAAACTGAATGCCAAAATACATACAGTAGGAAATGCTCCTTTTCAAGTATAAAACTGCACTGGAATTTCTAGGTGTAATAACAATATGATGAGTTTGGGGGTTTGTTTGTTTGTTTTTTATAAAGCACAGACAATCCAAACAGTCAGGAAACCTCTGGTGGCAGTAAAGAACAGACCATGTACAAAGAGATCAGAAGCAACAGGACTATTGGGGGCGAGGGGTATTTCCGGAATCTATTCTCAACCATAGTCTGCATTTCTCAGGCCTCTTGCCTTTGCTCAAACTGTTTGCTTGCCTAAAACATCCCTACATCCTTCACCCATGTCCAAAACTTACCCACTCCTAAAGAGCCAGGTCAAATGTCATCTTTTCCACTAAGTTTTTCCTATCTCTAGAGAGGTAATTTCTTCCCCTTCAGGACTCTTCCAAACCGTGTACCTGTGCTGCTCAGTTCTTGTACATACTTCCCTGCTTTATAGTTTCCTAAATATTCATTTATTCAACACTTATTGATCATGTACTGAATACCAATTATCTACCATCCTTTCTCTCTCTCCAACTACAAACTCCTCGAGGCCAGCCCAGACCCATATTTTACCAATACCTGGATCTCCCACAGGGCCTAGCACAGAGGTCTGCTACAGAGCCAGCATTCAACAAATGCTCAGTATCTGGATGAAGTTACACTCTGTTTAAAACCACGGATGGCTGCCAATGCCTGTGTAATTTGACCCAAATTTATTAGCTAGCACACAGGTCCTCCATGATCCAGCCTAACCTACCCCCACAGTGTCCTCTCTCACTCCTTTCCCATGCACGTTCTGTACTCAAGTCAAAGGAGATGCCTCATCTTCCTCCACAAACTCATCCCACACCTCTGTCCCTGACTGTGCAGTGCCCTGCATTTGAGCTTGTCTAGCCCAGCCCTATGTTCTTCTTGACTCACCTCAGATGTCAGTTTCTCAATGAAGGCTTTCCTGGTCAATCTGAACAGACAAGAGACTTCTAATGCTCTGCTCCATGACCTCACTGCATGCTACTCTGTACTCCAGTTATTTAAGTCTCTCTTTTCTGAGACTATAAGCTCAGAAACTCAGAGACTATAACCTCTCTTAGAGGGCAGGAATCATATCTAATTTAGGCATGTTATGACCTATAGCACCTAGCAAAGTACCTTATTTTGTAGAAACATGCAACAAATGGTGATTATTTGATAAATGACTAAGTAGATGAGGTACTTTCCCTCTATGCTTCCCCAAGCCCCAGAAATCTTCCCTGGACAGAACTGGGACAAAATGGTCCTCTTTCCTAATATGTATTCTGTGGGGAGAAAGGCTTAAGAAGCAAGGAGGTACACAACAGATTAAGTAAGGAACTTGCCTACAGGGGTTTCAGGATCTTACCTCATACTCAAAGTCGCCTCCCAGCACCCCAATGTCCAGGTGCAGGTTTTTAAGAAGCTCACTTGAGCTGCCAACACTCTGAAACAAAAATGACTATGAGTGGTGAGCTGGGAAACAGGACAGCCCAGGGAAACAGCCAGGAGGCTCTTGGTTGGTTATACTTTCTCAGTCAGAACTGAGAGGTATATGGACTGGGCAAAAAATGATGCTGCGAGTTGGAAATCATTTTTACTTATTTTCAAAGTTGCACAGAGGTTAGCCCAAAAGTGAAAACAACCCAAGTTGTTTTCTTCTATCAACAAATGAATGGATAAATAAAATGTGGTCTATACATTCAATAAGGATTATTCAGCCATAAAAAGGAATGAGGTTTCAATACACTCTACAATGTGAAAGTACCTGGAAAACATTATGCCACACAAAAGAAACCACACATTAAAGGACAATGATTATATAATTATAATTATATGAAATATCTAGAATAGGCAAATTCATAGAGACAGAAAGTAGATCAGAGGTTTACCAGGGGCTGGGCAGAGGGAAGAATGGGGAGTTCCTGTTCAGCAGGCGCATAGTGTCTGTTTGGGATTATGGACAAGTTCTGGAAATGGACTGTGGTAACAACTGCACAACACTGTAAAAGTAATTAATGCCTCTAAATTGTATACTTAAAATTGGTTAAAATGGTAACTTTCATTTTGTACATATGTGTGTGTGTGTATACACACACTTTACCACAATAAAAAATTTTTCAGAAAAAAATAGCAGAGGGTTTTCAGGGCCAGGAGCAGAATCATCATTACCTGGTTGTCACTCTCCACCTCATCCTCCTCATTGGCCTCCTTCCCTAAAGCAAAAAGGCTGACAGCATTCTTGTCCTCATGGATGGAGCCCATGTGACCTTTTGTATAAGCAGAAGTCTTGAGACCCTGTGAAGGCTCCAAATAGAAAGAGAATCAAGGGACTCATGAAGAAGACCTTCAGAATGACGTTCAGAATGCTCTCCTCACTCTCTCTGTTTAGATGTCCTCCAGAGCAAGGCCACCACATGCACAAAGCTGACTCTGATAACTCTGGCTCACGCTGATCCCTCCTTTCCCCAACTACCACTGCCCTGGCCATAGAGACTGGGAAATCAGCACTGCAGTTTCTACGGCATGAGTCTGTCCTCCACTGCCAAGAGCCCACCTTCGGCATCATACAGGTGTAATTTACCTTCCCAACTGGATTATGAAAACTGAGGACACAGTCCATGCCCTCTATTTCTCATCTATGGGCCACATAATTCCTAGCATGGTACAAGGAGACCCCGTAGGAACTAAATACACTTAACATAAGGAAAAGCACTTACCAGCGTGAGTTCTCCAAGCTGGCCAGATTCCACTGTGTTCCCCATGCTCACACTTTGAGAAACTTGAGGAGCAGAGGGTGGGGCATCCTCAAGGCCTCGTAAGGGAGCCAGGCCCCCAACAGGAACATAGACTGAGGCTAATGAGGAGCCCAGGGCCTGAGCAACAGAAAAGATCTTGTTACAGACCCAAGAAACCACATGGCTCTGAGAGTTGGAGACAGATAGAAAAATTAAACATCTAAATCCTGCCCGCTCAAATTTAAACCACCTCCATTCAGAGGCTGCTAATGAGATACAACATCCAGAAATTACCATCATGCCAACTGTGTGAGAAATCACAGGCTGGCTTCCCTGATTCTCATAGTTCCACTGCTGCCTCCCAGTAAATAGCCCCTCGCACCTGGCAGGTGCTACACAGGGCCCTGCTCCCCTTTCAGAAGCCACACAGGAAGGGTGGGGAAGGAGGGAGCAGAGACAAGGGCCTCACCCACCAGAGTGAAAAATCTCAATGGGTAAAGTTTAAACTGATGAATAAAGAAAAAGCAGGGTAAGCACAGTATTCAAAAACATGGACGTAAACACCAGAAGAAAGCAGTTGCCTCTGAAAAGAGGCACACACACCGCAGAACTTCTGTATCTTGTGATAGGCCTTTTGGTACAATTTGACTTTGTATAATATGGGCATATATTATGCTGATTAAAATAAATATTAACTATAAAACAATATACATGAGCAACAAAAAATAAACTCTCCTGCCCACCTGCAGTGACAAGAAAAGTGGCTGACAGAAGCCAAAAGACTGGCCCCTTCTTCTGCCTGCTCTCTGAAGGTGTTGTGCCGACACAGCCAGGGAAGCCAGGCTAGGAGTCAGAGTCTGGGAGACCTCGGGCTACTCACAGTTACCCATCTGAATGATGGAGATGATGTGTGTCCGATAACTTAAGGTTTGTTGAGAAGTTAAAATGAGATCATCAGTGCTTGGAGCACATGCAAGAGGTCCGGGGCTACACCAAAGTTATGGAATTGCTATTATTACTACAGAGATTCACATTACAATAGTCTGGGCTAGAAGCAGAGGCAGGGATAGCACTCTAGGGACAATTTACAAAGAGCTCTTTAAAATTCATTTTGCAAACTTAAAGTGTATAAAGAATACAAAGATTCCATTCCTTCTAATCCCACAGGGACTGAAGAGAGAAAAGGGAACCAGGAGAAGGTCAGAATTAGAACATTCAGCCCTGGCTAGTGTGGCTCAGTAGAACCAAAGTGTTGCTGGTTTGATTCCCAGTCAGGGCACATGACTGGGTTGCAGGTCAGGTCCCCATTAGGGGGCAGGTGAGAGGCAACCACACATTGATGTTTCTCTCCCTTTCTTTCTCCCTCCATTTCCCTCTGTCTAAAAATAAATAAACAGTTTATGAACATAGACACAGAAATCCTCAATAAAGTATTAGCGAGTTGAATCCATCAATATATGAAACCATAACACAACCAAGTGGAATTTATCTCAAAAAAGAAATATTCAAAAATGGATAAATGTAATTCACGATATTGACAATCTAAAGAAGAAAAACCACAAGATCTTATCAATTGGTAGAGAAAAAGCAATAAATAAATAAACAGAATCTTAAAAAAAAAAAAAGAACATTCAGGCGGCCCATCTCCTCACCCACAGTCTCAGCCTAGGGCAAGACCATCAGATGGGTCCTGAATAGGGCCCGTTTCTCCACGGAAAGGGCATCAGACGTTCATCTGAAAGGTGACAAGAGAACCACTCTCAGGCCTTTGTAGGTTACCAATCACCTAGCCTGTTACAGAATATCTTTGGCAGGCAGAAAAGGAGATGGCTATTAATAAAATTGGCCAAAATCACCCGAGTTAAGCACTTTACATGCCATGTCTCATTGTACTCTGACGACAGCCTAAGGGCACTGTTCTCGTCATGTGAGCCAATAGAGATTGGTGAGATCAAGACCCCTGCCCAAAGTCATGGGGCCAGCAAGCGGGGTAGATGCAGGCTTGGAATCGGGGCTATCTCTAAACTAGTATGTTACACTGCCTCCTGGTTGTGGCACAAAGAAGCCCAGGCAAGCATCTCTGAGGTGAACTGTGAGTAAACTGGGCCTGCTGCTCCTGACTTCCACCCCCAGGCAACCACAGTGTAGCAGCAAGCAAAATTCTTCCCACACTGTATTTATGGAAAATCACAGACTCCTAACATGGCTAATTTGCTAACGTGCTAGGGACTTGGGGGAGGGAAACAGGGATGCTGAGGACTTTTTTCCACCCAGGCCTTTACCAAATCAGTGGTTAGCAAGGAAATTATGCACTCCTGGCTCCTAGCTGATCATCTTCTGTAGATGGCCATCAACTCTGACCATAGACTGTGTGTGTGGCCTTGTCCTTCAGAGCAGATAAATTTGCTGCCATTGGGCTAATTAAAACTTTCAGGATAATCTGCAGCTTATCTGATATTTATAGTGCTATAGCAGTTATTAAAGCCAACAGAGAACCAGTGCATGCCAGCAATAAAGAACCACAGGTAACAACTAGGAAAGGCTAGTTGTTACCTGTGGTAACAAGACAGAACAGCCAGGGAAATTCAGATTGACCCCATGGTCTCTGATTCAACTTGACTCCTAAATGAAGAATATGGTGTGACTATTTAAAGGAACAAGGGTCAAAATGACAGGGCAAGCCCAACTCTTTGGTAATCCCAGTAGGGGAGGAAGTGAAGCACAAACGGGGTCTGCACAGCTTGACACAGGTTATTCATATGGTTTCTGGGAAGCCTGGGAAGCAAGAAGCAGAAGCAGCTTACTGGATGGTAGAGAGATTCTGGGCTTCAGCCCCTCATAATCATATTAACTCTCTGGTTCTGTGTGATTCTTAGAAGGGACTAAGTTGAGAGTTCAGGGGTAGGGTGTCTGGTTAGGAGGGCTCTCTCTATAATCAGCTGATGGGAAAGGCTTCCCAAATCCTGGGAAGATACGTACACCTGCATGAGTGCCAGGATTGGTGCCACCTTACTCATCCTCAAAACTAAACATCCCCAAAACATGCGATCCACCCAGGAAGTCTAGGCCCCTTCAACCCCTATCTTGTATGTGATGGGGGTAGAAGAAACATGAAATACATGCCATCCCACAAGATGGCCATCCTGAGTAGTTAAGGGATCAATAGTTACCACTGGAGGGTAAGTAACAGGAAAGCAGACCTAAGGGCTGGCTGCATTAAGATATCATCTGAACCTGCTCCCTCAATGCCACGTCCTGTGAGGCCTCAGCACCATGCTCTCTAAGAAGCCTACCTGGTTGAGAAGCTGCATCTTGCCTGGCTCTACAGCAAGTCTTCTGTTGGAACTCAGCTCGACTAGCCCCTGACTGAGAGGGCTGCTGCTTGGCCGAAGACAGGCTTGCTGAGAGACCTCCTGTCCAGCTGGAGCAAGGGCCATCTCCTGAGGGTGCTCCAGCAGCTCTGGCCCCCAACCCGGAAACTGTAAGTCCCTGTCCGTTACGCTGGTGGCCTCGTGCTCACCCACAGGAGACATCCTGGGAGACAGAGCTGTTGTACAGCCGACCATGCTGGCCAAGTCTCTGCACGGCATTTCCTGCATGTTCTCTGGCAGCCCCAGGTCCTCCAGCTGCTTGGAGATCTTGGCCATCTGCAGGATGTGCTGGTAGAACCTCTGATCCTCGGAGTAGTCTTCACTCTCTGACTGCTCATCAGCAGTGCCCTGCAGGTGGGACAACTGGGGCACTAGGAAAGGGCTAGAGTGTAGATCTCTGGGTCCAAGGCCTGCCTGACCCATACCCTGCTCAGATCCCGGACAGCTCTGCAAGTCCCATGGGAAGTTATTCACTTCACCGACGACCTGAGAGCTAAGGTGAGAAGACAGACTGCTGTTGCTATTGCTCTCTAAGTCAGACCCATCACCACTGGGCTTCCTGTCTTCTTCAGGGGGCTCTGTAGACAGTGGGAGGTATCTCTTCTCACTGGTAGGAGATGCCTGAGGGACACTCCCTGAAGGGGCATTCTGGGCTGGTTCTGATGCCAGAGTATTGGGCAGTATTAGGGAGAGTCTCTGAAGTGGATCTTCAGCTGAGAACCCTAGATCCTCAGGATCATTGAGCTCTGTTTCCTTGCAGCTCCCGGGAGTGTCCTTGTTGACAAGCTTGGAGACCTGTCCCATCCACAATCCTGGGGGCTCTCTCCTCCTCCTTCCCCAACCCACACTCCCACCTTCCCCCAAAACACCCTGACAGCTCAAGTCTTCAGCTGGGCCACTATCTAACAAGAACAGCTTGCTCTTCCCAGTAGGCAGCATCTGGTCAGATGAACAAGGAGACAGGGAGAGGTCCTCCTCAGGGGATGGTGAGGAAACGGAGCTCTGGCCCTTGTCCCCCCCAGGGCCAGTGGAGCTCAGTTTGGCCATGGTGTAGGTGTGCTGCTCGCCTTTTGTCTGTGGGCAAACCTTGATGGTTTCAGAAAGCTTTGAGTGGGCAGAGGCCTGGCTCCTGCTTTCCAACACACCCTGCTCATTCTGGAGGGGCCCACTGTTCTCAGGGCCCAGAGGGCCGAGTTTCTGCTGTCTGGTCCTCATTCCCAGTTCTTCTATTTCAGGGTCTGAAAACCCCATGTAGATGTTCTCAGTCGGCTTCTGGGTTTTCTCCAGACCCTGCTGATCACCTAATTCCGTTCTGCATTGGGCTGGGGCCCTGCCTAAGATTTTCTCCACGTCAGCAAAGATTTGGTGGGTTTGGGAAGCTTGGCCTTTGGAGAGTGGCTGTAGCTTGTTGGGCAGGGTGCCCCTGAGAGGCCAGAGAGTATCACCAAGCATGCATGGGCTCTTCCCTTTCTTAAAGGAGCCCTCACTTCTAGCCTGCATCTCTTGGTCTAGGTCCAGATCAGCAAGCCCATGTGCTGGGAGAGGGGATGGGCCACGGAGAAAGGAGGAAGGCAGAAGTCCCTGCTCAGGCTGTGTTTCCTAGATGGATATATAAACATGCAGAGAAAACTAAGACAAAGCCCCACTAATTTATACTTGCTACTTCAGCCCTTGACAAACCCTTAGCAGAAACCCACCCTCCACTTAAAGTAAAACAAAAACCAAAGAGGGAAGAAAAGTTAAAAGCTCCGTTGGGCTTTGTTGTCTTCTGGCCCTAGTTTCCTTATCTATAAAGAGGAGGCCTGACAGATCAATGGCTTACAAACCTTGCTCCACAGAACCTGCAGGGTGATTCACATGGTACCTGGGTGCCACTAGTAGTGTACATGTGGTGAAGAAGGGGCATCACCAAGACCCACACGCCCAGGGGCAACCACAGTGGCTCCACTTCTTCTTTATATGCTGGACCCCTCTGGAGGAACTGATTTGGAGACAGCGCTTCACTACCAACCAAAGTTTGAAAATCACCAACCAGATTATCCCTAAGGTAGCATCAAGCTCTCAGTTCTGTGTCTGGTTAATTTTATAAAATCCACCAACCTTACCAAGGACTACCAGAATTATCTAAGAAGGGAGAAAAGAGGGGAAATCTAACTGTGAGCTGAGCCTAGGAAATAGTCTAAGTCTTCTACCAAAGGCACGAGTTGGTACTGCTCAAAAGAGGTTCGTGCAGTCTGAATGCTGGGGCTAAAAGAAACCCTAAAAAATCAATCACACCCTGTGAGTATTCACACTAAACTCCACCCAGTCCATGAGCCCATACCTCTAGACAGCCCAAACCAGCGAAGCCCAGGGTACCCACCCATCTGTCCCTTAAACAAAGGTTTGAGACTACTACCCTGAGCCCTAAGAGCCAGACTGGCAGCCCAGGGTTATCCAATTGTCCGTAGCTCCTGAAATTACAGAAGGAATTCGTTTTGACAGAGAGTGCCAAGAATTCAGTCACACAGCCAGAACTCAGACTATTACTCAACCCTCCACCCCAGAACCCTCACTTCCTTCCCTCTTGCACCTTTGGCCATGCCACAGCCTGTAGAGATGCTGAATAACATTCAAAATAATCCTGGGCAGACCTGGATAGCCCTGGTGGTGCAGCTCAGCTGGTTGAGCCTCATCCCATGAACCAAAGGGTCATGGGATCAAGTCCCGGTCAGGGTGCATGCCTGCGTTGCAGGTTCAGTCATGGTCAGGACATGTATGACAGGCAACCAATTGATGTTTCTCTCTCACATTGATGTTTCTCTCTCTCTTCCCCCCCTTCCCCTGTCTCAAGTAAAAAATAATAATAATAATCCTGGTCAAGTGAAAACCCCATTGTTCATCTTTTGCCTTCAAACACATGACTTTAGAAAATTCAACGTATTTGGAAATTACCTGTCCTCTTTTCTCCATCTGGAGGAACAGGCTTGTTATCTTATTTTTCAGAACCAAGAGTAGTGATATGTGGAGGACAGGAAGGGAGAGAAGAGTATCTGTAGAGCTCAGTAATGATGAAAAGAATAAATTCATCAGCAACCACC
Source organism: Trachops cirrhosus (assembly GCA_028533065.1). Lineage (NCBI taxonomy): Eukaryota > Metazoa > Chordata > Mammalia > Chiroptera > Phyllostomidae > Trachops > Trachops cirrhosus. The sequence goes on along the minus strand of CM052543.1, from coordinate 76,156,058 downwards.
CAGTGCCAGGACTGACACCTTGAAAAGGATGGAGGATGAAGGAAAAATTCATTGAGAAGCAAGCACCAGGCACTGGTGGGAAATATAGACTATAAACAAAAGAACAAATCAACTGGACTGGAGAGCGTTGAAAAGATAGTCCTAGTGCTCTCCACCTGGCTGACCCTCCCTCTCCTCATAAGCTCTGCCTGCCCCACCCCCAAGTGAAGGAAAGAATGCAGGCTGTGTGGCACTGCCACAGAATGGCTCCAACTCTTAGTTTCTCCACCTACAAAATGAGGGCGAAACTCTGCCTCCTAAGGGCAGACATACTGAAGGGCAAATAAAACAAAATGGAAAAGAACACCTTCAAATCTGAGCAAAACAGCTCCTTGAGACCAAGGTCATTATGCTGCAATCAAATTTCAGTTATATATCACTCATCTAGAACACTGGCAAATAAAACAAGTAGACAGACTTCTGGCCAAGATGGAGGCGTAGGTAGACACAATGTGCCTCCTCGCACAACCAAAATAAGGACAACAAAAATTTAGAAACAAAAAAACAACCAGTACTGACAGAAAACTGAACTGTATGGAAGTCCAACAACCAAGGAGTTAAAGAAGAAACATTCATCCAGACTGGCAGGAGGGGCGGAGACAGGTAGCCAGGCAGAGAGTGCTTGCGACAAAGCAGTCGCTGGCGGACCCAGCGAGGACCGGACTGTGAAGGGGCACGGTGTGCAAGGCTGGCAGACTGGGTGGTCCCACATTCACACCCAGATAAACCAGGTGAAACTGGGGAGCGAGAGAGATCTCACAGCCCAGGGTCCCAGTAAGGGAAAATAAAGCCTCAAAGCACCAATTGAAAACACCTGTGGGGGTTGATGTGCCAGGAGAGACTCCCAGCCTCACAGAAGAGTTCGTTGGAGACACCCACAGGGTCCTAGAACATACACAAACCCACCCACATGGGAATCAGCACCAGAAGGGCCCAATTTGCTTGGGAGAAGCAGTGGAAGTAACTGAAACCCCACAGAGAGCAGAGCAAGCACCACTGTTCCCTCTCAGACCCCTCCCCCACATACAGCATCATAACCCAGCAACTGGGTTGACCCACCATGATGAACACGTAAGGCTCCACCCCTTACTATGTAACAGGCTTGCGCCAAGACAAAAAAAGTAGCCCAAATGAAAGAACAGATCAAAGCTCCAGAAAAAATACAACTAAGCAACAAAGAGATAGCCAAATATCAGATGCACAGTTCAAAGCACTGGTTATCAAGATACTCACAGAAATGGTTGATTTTGGTCGCAAATTAGATGAAAAAATGAAGGCTATGCTAAGTGAAATAAAGGAAAATGCACAGGGAACCAATAATGATGGGAAGGAAACAGGAACTCAAATCAGTGGAGTGGACCAGAGGAAGAAAGAAACATTCAACCAGAACAGAATGAAGAAACAAGAATTCAAAAAAATGAGGAGAGGCTTAGGAACCTCTGGGACATCTTGAAACATTCCAACATCCGAATTATAGGGGTACCAAGAGGAGAAGAGGAAGAGCAACAAGTGGAAAAAGTTATTTGAACAAATAATAAAGGAGAACTTCCCCAACCTGGCAAAGGAAACCAGGAAGCTCAGAGAGTTCCAAAGTTGGACCCAAGGAGGAACACACCAAGGCACATCATCATTACATTAGCCAAGGTGAAAATGAAGGAGAGAATCCTAGAAGAAGCAAGAGATAAGGAGACAGTTACCTGCAAAGGAGTTCCCATAAGGCTATCAGCTGATTTCTCAAAAGAAACCTTGCAGGCAAGAAGGGGCTGGAAAGAAGTATTCCAAGTCATGAAAGACAAGGACCTGCATCCAAGATTGCTCTATCCAGCAAAGCTTTCATTTAGAACGGAAGGACAGATCAAGTGCTTCCCAGATAAGGTCAAGTTAAAGGAGTTCATCATCACCAAGCCCTTATTATATGAAATGTTAAAGGGACTTATCTAAGAAAAAGAAGATAAAAAACATGTACAGTAAAATGACAA
>CM052543.1:76135046-76153540 GCA_028533065.1 Trachops cirrhosus | reverse complement strand
AAGAACTTATGACACATGGACTGAAGTAAAGGGGGGGAATGTGGGTGGGAGAGGGTGTTCAGGGCAGAGGGGAATGCAGGGGGGATAATTGGACAACTGTAATAGCATAATCAATAAAATATATTTTTTAAAAAATGAAAGCAAGTCTTTGTGGGGAAAAGAACAAAAGGACACACCAGTTGATGTACCAGTAATATGCCCAACAATGAGGAAAATAAACTGAGAGTTTCACACTGTAGGTTATTTTCTGCAGCCAGGGATGAATATTTAGGGGTCATTTTTCAAAGATGCGGGAAGAAAAAAAATAAATTAGTCTCAAATTTTATGCCCTATCCCCAGGTCAGAAATTCCACTGTTAAAATATTTCTTCTTTTTCATACTATTTAATTGTAATATACAATCACCCACTAAATTAGAAAGAAAAACATTCATTAATCCTACAATTGAAGGGGAAGGGATAAGCAAAGGAACACAAATAGAGGACTCATGGTCACAGACAATGGGGAGAATTGATGGTGGGAGTAGGGGGAGATGGGGTAGGGGTGAGCAATAGGGAAAAAGGTAGGAAAACTGCAACTGCACAACAATAAATTGAAAAAAAAGTGAAATGTTCCCACCACACTTCCTATTCAGCTTATTTAAAATCACAAACTGCCTTCCCACCTCCCTTCTCTACTTAATTTTTCTCCATAGAACATATAACCATCTAAAATACTGTCTATTTATTTCTTTGTTGTCTGTCTCCCTGTATTAGAATGTAAGTTACATGATGGTAGGAATTTTGTCCACTTTATTATTGCATCCACAGCATCTAAAACAGTGCTTAGCATCTACTAAGCACTCAAGAGACATTTGCTGAATGAATGAACGAATGAATGAGCAAATGAAAGAGGATATGAATTGCACACTTTAGAGAAAACTACTATAAACATTTTGCTTCTTATCTACCAGATCTTTTAAGGCTTATGCATATATGTATATCACATGTACATACTTTTTAATTTTTACTTAAATGAGATCATAATGTATATGTTCTTCTACATGTTCTTTTTAAATATGTTATTGATTATGCTATTACAGCTGTCCCATTTTTTTCTCCCCTTTATTCCTCTTCTCCCTGTACCCTCTCTCCCACCAGCATTCCTCTAACTTAGTTCATGTCCATGGGTTGTTCATATAAGTTCTTTGGCTTCTCCATTTTTCATACTATTCTTAGCATTCCATTGTCTATTTTGTACATAACATTTATGCTTCTTATTCCCTATACCTTTTCCACCCTTTTCCTCCCTCCCCTCTTGGCTGATAACCCTCCATGTGATCTCTATTTCTGTGAATCTGTTCCTGTTCTAGTTGTTTGCTTAGTTTGTTTTTGTTTTTGCTTTTAGGTTCAGTTGTTGATAGTTATGAGTTTGTTGTCATTTTACTGTTCATTGTTTTGATCTTCTTTTGCTTTAACATTTCATACAATAAGGGCTTGGTGATGATGAACTCCTTGAACTTGACCTTATCTGAGAAGCACTTGATCTGCCCTTCCATTCTCAATGAAAGCTGTGCTGGATAGAGCAATCTGGGATGGAGGTCCTTGCCTTTCATGACTTGGAATACTTCTTTCCAGCCCCTTCTTGCCTGTAAGGTCTCTTTTGAGAAATCAGCTGACAGTCTGATGGGACCTCCTTTGTAGGTTACTATCCCCTTATCTCTTGCTGCTTCTAGGATTCTCTCCTTCATTTTTACCTTGGCTAATGTAATGATGATGTGCCTTGGTGTGTTCCTCCTTGGGTCCAACTTCTTTGGGACTCTCTGAGCTTCCTGGAGTTCCTGGAAGTCTATTTCCTTTGCCAGATTGGGGAAGTTCTCCTTTATAACTTGTTCAAATAACTTTTCCACTTGTTGCTCTTCCTCTTCCCCTTCTGGTACCCCTATAATTCAGATGTTGGAATGATTCAAGATGTCCTGGAGGTTCCTAAGCCTGTCCTCATTTTTTGAATTCTTCTTTCTTCATTCTTTTCTGGTTGTATATTTTTTTCTTCCTTCTGGTCCACTCCATTGATGTGAGACCCAGCTTTCTTTCCATCACTATTGGTTCCCTGTGTATTTTTCTTCATTTCACTTATTGTAGCCTTCATTTTTTCATCTAGTTTGTGACCAAAATCAACCAATTCTGTGAGTATCCTGATCACCAGTGCTTTGAACTGTGCATCTGATAGGTTGGCTATCTCTCGGTTGCTTAAAAGGATGGGTTCTGGGGCTTTCAATTGTTCTTCTGTTTGAGCCATCTCTCTCTTTTTTGGGGGTGGGGGGTCTGGTCGCACCTGTTACGTATGAGGGGTGGAGCCTTAGGTGTTCACGAGGGCGGGGCACCCCAGTAGCTGGGTTGTGAGGCTTTATGTCAGGGCAGGGTCCGAGAGGGAACCATGGTGCTTGCTCCGCTCTCTGTGGGACGTCATTCTCTGCCACTGCTTCCCCCAAGCAAACTGGGACTTTCTGGTGCCAATTCCCATGTGGGTGGGTTTGTGCACCCTGTGTGACTTTCCAACGACCTCTCCGGTGAGGCTGGGAGTCTCTCCCTGCGCCTCAACCCCCACAGGTGTTTTCAGTCAGTGCCCCAAGGCTCTATTTCCCAGCACTGGGATCCTGGGTTGCGTGCAGTGCCTTGCTTCACAATCACCACCTCGCTGGTTCTGCCGGTTGCCACCCCTTGGCCGGGGTCTGCCAGCCACCGCTTGGGTGCCCAGGGTCCGCCCGCTGGGGTCTTACGCGCCCAGTCCCAACACTCTTCTTGCCGTAACCCCTCTCTGCCCGGCTGCCCAACTCCGCCCCTCCTACGGGTCTGGATGAACCTGTCTATTTTAACTCTTAGGTTGCCCGACTTCCATACAGTTCAATTTTCTGTCAGTTCTGGTTGTTATTCTGTTTCCAAATTGTTGTTGTCCCTATCTTGGTTGCGTGAGGAGGCACATTGTATCTACTTATGCCTCCATCTTGGCCGGAAGTCTGTTACTACTTTTTACAAATGAGAAAATTGAGGCATTGAAGGATAAGTGACTTGCCTGTGTTTTCTCAGTTACTAAGGGCAGAACCATAACTGCAATGCTGGAAGTCTGATTCTACAGAAGTTTTAAAAACTAAGTAGTTAAGCCTGTCTATTAAAAAAAAAACTTCTGAGTTTTGTTAGACCTTCTTCAACATAAGAATATTAAATATACTTCTATTTTTTCTGTAGTTTTCAATTAGCAGTAATCATGCCTCGGATAAACCTCATTGGCTATGATACTGCCACTGCGCAAAACTTTTTTTCTGTAGTTTTATTTTTAATGTTAAGCATTTTGATCTATCTGGAGTTTATTTTTAGATAAGACAGGGATTTTATTTTCTTTCCTTCCAAATGGATAGCCACTTGTCCCACCAATAGTTATTGAATAATGTATTTTCACTCTGATATGAATTCCAGCTTTATGTATACAAAATTCCCATATAGACAGAGATCTATCAATTTTTAACTTTTAACTTGTGCCTAGTCACTTTATTGTTTGGAATTTTCTGCTCATTGCTGGAAAGCATTATGCTAAGCGAAATAAGCCAGGCAGTGAAAGACAAATACCATATGATCTCACCTTTAACAGGAACCTAAATAACAAAACAGAGAAACAAGCAAAATATAGCCAAAGACACTGAAATAGAGGACATGCTGACAGTGACTAGAGGGGAGAGGGGAGGGAATTTCAGGGGAATTTCAGGGGAGAATGAGAAGGGTTTACACGAATAAATATAGAGGACACATGGACAAAAACTAGGGGGGTTGGAAATGGGAGGGAGGAGGGAAGGGATGGGTGGGTGGGCTGGAATGGGAGTAAAGGATAGAAACTGTACTTGAATAATGATTTAAAAATAAATTTAAAAAAAGAATTTTCTGCTCATAGCTTATAATCTGCAAATAATGAGTCCTTTGTTTCTGATGTTTATAGCACTTGTTTCATTTTCTCATCATACAGAGTTAGCTAGGCTGGCCTAAACGATGTGGCATAAGGGTAGTGATAGTATCCTTCCCTTTCCTAAGCCTGATTTTGATGGGAATAACTTTAGCCTGTCCCTATTATGAGTTCTAAGTTTTTCTGTTACTTCATTTAAGATGTTTTCCCTTAGCTTTTATCAGAAGGACTAATGAATTTTAACAACAGTTTTCCACATTTGATAAATAATATGTTGATATAATCATATGGCTTTTCTCCTTTAAGTTATTAGAGCTCCAAAACTTTTCCGTTTTAAGCTCTTACCAATTAATTTACAGATACTTTTAAAGTGACAACACTTTAAAGCTGACATAGCCATTCATCCTTAGTCTGACTGACAGCACAGAAATCAGGAGGGTCTCCAGGATTCACAGCATCTGGAGTGGAGGTAAGAGCATATAGAGCATCAAGGCACAGAGAGACTCTGGCTCTCATCTGCACACAGATTGCAGGCTCATGGAAATCCCACTCATTCTATAAGGCTCCAATTAAATACCACCTCCTTCCATTGAGTCTTCCCAAATCCCCCAGATTTCCCCAAAATCCCTACCCTTAGGGCCTCATCATTTTGTATGGTGCATATGCACTTCTTTCTCTCTGTGGTCCCAGGGCCTGGCAGAATGCCTGGCGTACAGTGGGTGCTTAATAAATGCGGAGGTAAGGACTGACAGAATGAGAGGTCGGCCGCCACTGTATCCTGATGGCTCTTCCCGCTGTGCTAGTGCCCAGGCAACCTTCCCCGCCAGGGTCCTGCAGGGTCCTGCAGGGTGGACTCCGTCTCGGCAGAGGGCATCCCAAACCCCTCACCAGCTCCGGAAACTGGGCTGTCTGCCCTGGGAAGACTACACCTCCCAGCAATCCCATGGAACAGCGAAAACTCCTAGCTTTGACAGCAGCCACCGCAAGTCTTTCCGCCTCCCCAGCCTGCCTGGGAGCTGGGAGCTGAATTATGGTGGCCTAACCAGCAAACGCAGCTGCAGGAGCCCAGAGCCTCTGCCCCTTCCCGCGCTGCTGACCTGCCAGGAGCTCCAGGAAACCAGCCTCGGCTGACCTGCCATGCTCGCCCCTCCCAGCTCCCACACGGGGTCCAAGCCATCCTCGCCGGGACCTACGCTAAGGCTGGAAGCTGGCCAGATGTAGCCAAAATCCGTCTCCTTCCCTTCTCTCTCTCTGCGGATTGTACCTGTCCAATACCCACAGCCTGGACCGGGGCTGGTTCAAGGGCCTGCAGGTGCCCTGATGCTGCACAGCTCTCTCTCCTGAGCAGCCACCACCAGCACTCAGAGTTGGGGGCGGGCAGCGGAGACGGACGTGGGCCGAAGGGAGCCCAGAGGGCCTGAAGGCCAGGGCCCGAAATGGCCCAAGCACTGCTCTGGCTCCTGCTGTGGATGGGCTCAGCACTGCTGCCTACCCACTGCACCCAGCCTGGCATCCGGCTGCCTCTGCGGAGCGGGCTCGGGGGGACCCCTCTGGGGCTGCGACTGCCTCGGGACACGGAGGAGCCGGAGGAGCCGGAGGAGCCAGAGGAGCCAGAGGAGCCTTGCCGGAAGGGCAGCTTTGTGGAGATGGTGGACAACCTGAGGGGCAAGTCCGGTCAGGGGTACTATGTGGAGATGACTGTGGGCAGCCCCCCACAGACGGTAAGGTCACCAGGCCAGCTCTACTCTCCTATCAGCATGAGCAGAGGGCGACAGGCTGGAGATGCAGCATGTTGGCCCCTGCTAAAGTGGGTGGGATGGTGTGGGCAGGAGAGCCCCTCTCCCAAACCTTTCCTCTGGGATCATCTGTCATTCCCAAAGCTCCCCTTCCCTTCAGAGCCTTCCCAGTTTCCCTAGTCTGAGTGCTCTCCCATCTGACACACTCATCTCTTTGTAGGATTTGGGGCAAGAGAAACACTTCAGTGCAGAGAGCCTGACCTGGGGAAGGAGCCAAGCCATAGGGGTGCTATGAACAGGTGTCAGCCCTGGCCAGACCTGGTCTCCCAGCCCCACCACTCTGGATCTTGGTCACCTAACCCTAGCACCTCCTCTGGTGTTCCCAGAATTGAGGTTCCCACCATCATTCCTGGCACTGTGAAGAGTTGGATCAGGCCCTTTCTCCCACTGTCCTGGCTACCACAGGGACAGCAAATCATGATGTCTGAGCAACTCTGCCCTCCTGTCTAGCCCAGAAGCCCTGAACAGACTCTTACTTTCCCCAGTCTCTCCCTCCTCCTCCCCTCTCCCCTATTTGCATCTGCACACCAGCCACTCCCCCACCCCCTGCCTTCAAGCCTCTGGAGCACAGGCCAGAGGGGACTAAGCTGGCCCTAGGGAAAGGACAAATCACAGCAAAGGAACCAGAGCCTCCTTCTAAGAATAAGACTCCTTCCATGAGCTGATAGTGCTGGGGGGAAGCAAGAGATGGACATGGCAGCAATGGCAAAAATACTACCAGCTCTCCCCATCCTTCCTGACAAGTAGTAGCTGGTGGAGGTTGCACCATTTGCACCTCTGTGGGTGGGTGAAAGAGTGGGCATGAGCAGCCCTCCGTGGGATGCTGTGCCTGACCTCTGAGCACAGTGCTTTCTCTGTGGGTGAATCTGGACACGGGTAGCAGGAAGGTCCTGTGTGTACTGGTGTGTGTCACCTTGAATTTGAGCCTGAACATCTTTGTGAGGCACCCCTCTCCCCTGGATCTGTGTCTGGGAGGCCTGTCCTTGGATGGGTCTCTGAAGGTGGGAGTGTGTTTATGCATAGAGGGAACACTTCCCTGGGCTTCTCAAACAGCTCATACACTGGACCAGAGAGAAATGCAAGTCTCCATCTCCCAATTACCTGAAGGAAGCAAGACTTCCTAGGCCCCTGCCACCTCCTGGCTGGTCTAAGGCTCTGGTCGCCCCCCCTTATCCTTCCTCCTTCCTGTGCACCATAACTTACCCAGGAGCGGTCTTGAATCTGTCCTCAGTATGAGGACAGAGACTGATTCTAGGCCCCCAGCTGTCTGGCCCACTGGGGTCAGGGGCCGGCGTCAGAGGCAGGTGGAGACCTGGGACCATGATGTGCTGTGCAAACTGTGAGTAGGCCCCATGACATGGATGGAGAACAGGGCTGTGAAACCAGTGAGGGTTTTGGGGTCAGCCAGACCAGGAATTCCAGCTTCTCCTCTTCTTAGCTCTGTGGCTTTGGGCAAATGATACAACCTCTCTGAGGCTATTGCCTTGTGTTTCAAATGGGTGAAATGAGATCTCCTTTGCTAGGTAATTGTGAGGATTAAATGGGATTATGTAGGTAAAAGCACCTAGAACAGTATAGCTGGACACGTAATTGACCTCCGGTAAATATAAAGTCACTTTCTCCTAATCTGTCTGGCACTTCTGCCTCTTCTGGGCTATGCCATGAAGCACAAAAATTTGGGTGTTCTGGGCCTCAGTGTTTTACACATGTAGAACTGGGGACCAATTACTATACTTCCCTAGACCCCTGAAATCATGCCTACATCCCCCAGTCCAGATGTTGGCAGAGAGACATTTATTGCCCAATAAATGTCTACGAGAAAGGTAAATGGGCTTAAAGTTCAATACCAGCTCAAGGAGCCAGTGCCAGGGAGACCACAGGCAGAAGGATTATGGATTGCCCTACAGCTGCAAGCCCGAACCAACACCAGCATCTCTGCCCTGTGGTGACTTGGATTATTTTCCCAGCAGTCTGCCCTATCTCCCTGCCGTGTGGGCTGTTGTAAGCACCTTATAAGAACACATATGGCAGAGTCCTCTGACTGAGTAAAAGTGAGCACTTTCTATGTGCCAAGCAATTAATTGCTTGGTTTGGGAGCTGATCCATAAAGAGATAGCACATACATTTTCTGCCCAGAAAGAGTTTAGTGTGGAGTGAAAGTGTAAGTGCTAGTACAAGTTAATCCACAGCCGTGGTACTCCAAGTGAGGTCCCCAGACCCTTTTATCCAAGGCTGTTAGAAATACAAATTCTCTGGCCCCACCTCAGATTTACTGAGTCAGGGTTTCAGGAGCTCTCAAGTTTGAGAAGCACTTATTCACAGTAGTATAAAAAATAAGTCCACTGGTGTTTACCAGGTAAAATTAGGGAAGTCCTCACAGGGGAGGTGTGCTATTAGCATGGTCTTGAAGGATGGCCAGGAGGAGGGAGACCATGCTCAGTGGTGAAATGGCTCCCATCCCACCAAACTCTACTTGTACTTTATTTGTATGTTCCCTTCTTCCCTCCCTGACACTGGGTCCCTTAGATCAGAAGAGGCTACAACAAATGAGAGAATGAGTTACTTGTGTTTGGGTTTAAGCATGTTTGTTTATGAGATACAGATAAAACCAGTCTAGTTAATGTTACAGGTTTGGGTAAATAAGATAGAGCCAATTTACCAAAAACCTTAAATCTTAAGGTATAATGTTTGGACTTTGTTCTACAGATATAAGGGGAAAACTGAATTTATTTGTGCAGGGGGATGACATAAAGAAGGCAATCTTTTAGGAAGAGACATCTAAATTTCAGAAAGGCTGGAACTGAGAGACACAGACAGGGGTAGAGGCTCTGCCACACAGCCCCAGGGTGAGGCGCTGTGACAAGGACTGCATGAGTCTGAGATAAGATGAAAAGGGGAGGGAAGACCAGGGTGAGAGGAGCAGTACAAGCAGATGGACAGGACTTGGTCACACCAGTGTGAAGAGTGAGGAAGAAGGTGTCAAAGGTGATTCTGAGGTTTTGATCCGGGGTGAACTGGAGCAGAACGAGACCACTTGGGGCAAGTTGACAGCAGGGGATGGCTCCTCAGTACTTACATACAAATACCTACTTGTATTTATGGTTACAGTTTATGTAAAGTCTTTAAAATATATTCTATATAAATTCTTTTGTTCTTTATATTCACATCTTCTAACAGAAGGAATAGGGACTCAAAGGGTAAACAGTTGGCAAGGTGGCAGGCCAGTCAGCTAAGATGCTGTCTTACCTTTGTTCTTCCTGCTGCACCATGCCACCTATTTGTGTGTCTTGGGGAGAAGAAGAATTTATTGCAAACATCCCTCTTCCAGTCTCTCATGATATCTGCTCATATCTCCCTCACTACATTTATCCAAATGTATAACTGTGTGTCTCCTTCCCAAAACATCAAGCTCTTGAGAGAAGTATCTTTTAAATTTTTTAATTTCTTTTTTTCAGTGTCTTCTCTTTATCCAATATCTATAGCAGCACCAGGCTCAGAACACACCCCTAAACAACATTGAATGGGTGACTGATAAACTGTAAGACTTCTAAACAGGGCTGTTGGCGGGCAGCTGTCAGTGTGAAGCTGGAGCCCTGGTGAATGTGTTGTCATTCTTTTTCTCAGTGACAGAATGACAGCTCATTAGAATCATATGAACCTCACTATCCAGGCACAGGATAATTTAGTTGTTAGGGTTGAAATCTGGTGATAATCAATTCAGTTTAACAAATGTTTGTTGAGCATCCACGTGTGCAGAAGAGAAAAATGATGTCATAGTTTTAGCACTTGGAAAGTGCAAAATTTGATGCGAGATGCAGACATAAACACCTAACTAACATACAAGAACATATGCATTTGGAACAAACAGAAGAACAGTAAGTCTTGGAAGTGCAGAAAAGAAGTAGCTACTTGTGCCAGGTGTTGAGAAAGGCTTGCTGGAAAGTGTAACACATAAATGTGGCTGAGAAAGAGGAGAGTGCTTTGCTATTTAGAGAGTGGTGGGGAAGAACACTTCAGGCAGAGAGGCATGGGTTGTGCTAAGAAGCTGGAAGCTGTGGTCGGGATGCTCTGAGACTGAGTGTACTCTGAGTTTTATTCTAGAGACAGGAGAGAGTCACGCTGAATATATGAGAAGGGGAATGGTCTAGTGTAGTTTTGGTTCCAGGAAAACAACTTCAGTGTGGAGCAGTGACTGCCAACATCTTTCACCTCACAGCACACAAACTAATTACTACAATTCTGCAGCACATAGAATCTAACAAAAAAAAACAGGTATAATTTTGATTCATTCACACCAATGGCTATTGTTGTGTTGTCTGTTTTTTTTGTTTGTTTGTTTTTTAACTTGACAATCTAAGGGAAAAGAGATCAGGCATTACTAAATAGTCAGGCATTACATGTTTTAAAAATTCTTGCAATACACTGGTAGAAAATTACTGGTGTGGAGGATAGCTTGGATATACTAGAGTCTGAGAGGAGAATCAAAGTTAAGATACAAGGGCCTGAGAGTGGTGGCAGTGAGGACCAAAAGGAGGGGAGGCCTGATTGCCAGAGGGAACAGGAGTGGGGGCGGTAAAAGAGTGTTAGGAAGGAGACCTGGGGTGGCGAACACACAACACAGTGTACAGGTGATGTAGTGTAGAATTGCGCACCTGAAACCTATTTCACTTTATCAACTAGTGTCACCCCAATAAATTCAATTAAAAATTTAAAAAACTAAACATAAATAAATAAAAGAAAGGAGGAGAGGTCCTCCCAGATCCAGCATTCACATGTCAGTTCACCCAGCTGGTCTCTGCCCAGGTGAGGGAAGGGAAGAGAAGATGATTCTCCTTTCAGCCTGACTGTGTTTGTGTCAGGGAACACAGCAAAAGCAGCAAACTTTTAAAGCACAAGATCATCTTCCAAAATTCCATATGTATTATTCTACTTTAATTACAAGGGATATGTATTAGCATGCCTAGTTTGGGGATGAGGAAATTGAGGCTCAGAGAGGTTAAGTGGTTTGCCCAAAGTTACTCAGCTAAAGAAAAACTAGGCTAGGGTTCAAATCCAGGTTATTGGATTCCAAGTCCAAATACTGGCTTCTCTCTCATGTTCTACAGTCCAGGACACTTTGGTTGACTTCGAGATGCCACTGGACCATTCTTGTGAATGGACACAGCAACCGTCAGAGAATGGGGATCTGGAAACCAGGAGACAGAATTTAGCTCTGGACAGGTAGACCCAGAGTCACCTGCAGAGAGGTGGTTGTAAAAGCCAAGTTAGCAAATGAACTGCTCTTTGAAAGAATCAAGAGAAAAGAGAAAAATGACTAGGAAACAAACATTGTGTGTAGAGTAGGGTGTGGCCCGGTAGGGCTCCCCCTGAGCCACCACGGATGAGAATAAGTCTACCAAGACATGACCTGCTTAGGGAGGACCTGCTTAAGGTGGCTGATCTCTCAAAGGAGAAGGGCCTAGAGCCTTTTCCTCAATGGGCTTTTATTAGGTTTGTTTTGCACAGGAATACAGGTAAAGCTCATTAATCATTGTCAGGCAGTAAGGATCAAACAATAGATAGCATACAAAGAACTATGAGGGCCTATTCTGAGTCAGGGTCTGTTAGTTAAAGGGCTACAAAATTTTGGGAGACAAACTCATTTCCTGCTCCAACCCTTATCATTTAATTGACAGCATTCTTAGCAAAGCAGGTTTCACAGGATTTTGTATATTCTTTCTTAGGCCAGATCACCCTGGGGAACCCGCCCTTCCCAGCACAGGGCTGCACCGCCCTCTGTCATTGTTTCAGGCTTAAATCAGGCAGGGGAAGTAAGGCAGCCAAGAGATTAGGAGACTTCTTGCAGACAGAATGAGGACTCAGGCTATGTCAAAGCCGAGGAGTGAGGGTCCATCACCCCATTTTGCTATAGCCCCCCAGGCCCTTCCCTAGGGCCTCCACGTGATCGTGCCTGTCTTAGGTCTTTCCCCCCTTGGGGAATCTTACCTGTCATTCGCTAAACCGATCAAGCACTCGGGGCCAGTTATGGATGAAGTAAAAGGAGCAGAAGCGATGCTCCTGCCAGGGAGATAAGCTTTGTCTCCTTAGTGTCTTATGGTCTGAAGGTCACTCACTCAGCCTTAGCCATGGCGGGGTTACAGCTCCTGAAACTAGGCAGGGCAGTTACCAACAGTAGGGATCAGGGAAGCAAGAGACAATGATTAGAGAGGTAGAAAACAATAAGAGTTCAGGGTCTCAGAAACCAAGAAGAGCCACGTTGTTTTCCTCCCCAGTACCCAGAATGGTTTTCAAGCTGTGGTTTATTGAATTCTATAAAGGGGCCACAAGTGTGAGGGAGAAGGGTTGGGAGAAAGGAAAGTAGGCAAGTCTGTACCTTCTGTCACTTCCCCAAGCTCTCCTGCTCCCACCTGACCCCAAATCTCCTGGCCCTCCTAGAATTGCTTAGCTTTTATTGTTTTTATACAGTGGAATTCCAAATTATTTTTAAAGTTCCGATACTAAAAAGATTGAAAACCCTCATGATGTCATTTCACTCACTTCTCCTCTGCCTCCCCAGGTCAGGAAAGAAAGAGTTTATCTGGGATTGGAGGATACTGAGAAAGACTGTGCTTTCTCACTAAGGTTGAAGGTTAGGAACCTTTCTTGTTGTTTCTGATAGAGACCTAAACCAGAGATTTTTCTGGTAGAAAATCCAGGAAGAGAGTCAAGGAATCCCCCTTACCTGACAACTAACTTCTCTTTCTACTGGGATCCATTTCTCTTGGGGTCCTGGGCAGTGGAGAGTTCTAGGAAGGAGCCAGACCATTTTCCAGGTCCTAGAGCTGCCCTAATCTTCCCCAGGCAGGATGCACCCAGAGGCCCAGGAAGCAGGTGCTGTGCCCAGTGGGTCCTGAGAGGGAAGTGTGTGCTCCAAGGTGAGTGACAAATCAGTAATCCCAGGGACTGGCGTGGGGAGCCAGGGCTCCTAGGTCTTCTCTCACAGACTGTGACAAAGCGCAGAGCAAACTGGCTGAGCTCCCTTTCTCTCCCAGCCCAGCCGGTCCTTCCCCAGACCTCCCAGATTGTTATGGCCCTGTGGTTGCCCTCTGTGCTGCCAGATGTAATCCCACTGTGTCCAGGCTAGATGTCTCCTTGATTGGCCTCTTGAGGGCCATGAACCCCATCAATTATTCTTTCCCTGTGCCTGTGGACTTTTTGCCAAGGAGCAAAAGAAGTGAACCCTTTGGTATCTCCCAAAGGCTCAAGCAGGGAAGCCTATGTGCTGAGCATGACCCAGGTCCCAAGAGGGAAAGTGGGCTTATGCCTCAGACTAGCTTCATTTTCAACTGAGTGCTGGCCCAGACAAGATTAAAGCCAGTCACCTGTGAGTGGGACATGGATAGACAACAGGAAGGACTTACTGTCTGACAATGAAAAACAGGTAGCCAATAGCAGCCATGATACCTCACAGACTGGGGCTTTCCCGATGGGTTTCATAGAGGAGGAAGGTGCTGAAGGGTTGTCTGAAGAGCCACTGGGGATGGGACAGACACAGAGGAATTAACACCTCTTCTTCAAGCAAAACATCTCTGCTTTTTCTCTCTTTAGTACACTGGGATCCTGCAAAAGGTCGAAAAAGGGTTCTGCTGCTTAAAAAAAAAGTTTAAAAATGATTGTCTTAGATCTGATCTTTAAGACAGACATGTTTATTTTTTGACTATTTGAATCCACCACCTGATTTGAGTCAGAAGACCTGACAAATATTAGCTGAGCTGGATTTGAGGCTGGGGGAAATGGGGCATCCTGTCTAAAGGGGAAAGGGCATACTAGGTAAGGTTTGGCATGATGCAGCCACCTTGGAATTCCTTTAAAAAACAAAACAAAACCACCCCAAGGTGGGGAGACTGGCAGCCTGCTTATTCCCAGGTATCAATTGCCAGCTTCATCCTGGAGAGAGAAATGGAAGCAGGGACATGTCTGGAGAAAAACTATCCATCCCCATTGGGTCAGCTGATTTGGTCAAGGTAGATGGAACCTGGACAAGACCCAGTCGCTAGATTCAGTTTGATGCACTAGCTGTGTACCCTGCTGGCCCTCAGCCACTCCCAGCTGCTGATGTTAGGCTCCTCAGTCCTTCTTCCTTCCCTCCTCCTCTCTGCCTTGGGCAAACTCAGATCTGGAAACATCACTTAGGAAAGTAAATGAAGCTGGCCCAGTGTTTCTGGGACCAAGGAGTCCTGAAGTCACTGTGACTGCTCTAAGAGCCTGAGTAGATATTGCATGGGTAGGGTGGGTGTGAGCTGTCATCACCCTGCACAGTACCAGACTTAAAAATCACCTCAGCAAAGACCCTGGGGCTGAGAATTAATACCAAGAACCTGTAGTGTCACAGAGAACTACAGGATACGAGGCACTTGCTGCCACTTCAAGTAATTGTATGGAGCACTACTGAGGGCTAGGTAAGAATTAGGTAATAAGAATACAAACATGCTCCCACCCCTTTGGAGCTCACAGAATGTGGGACATACAGGCATTAGGTAAATGATTAAAAGTTTGATGAGTGATATACTAAGAAGCACAGATGTTATTCAGGACTGCAAGAGAAGGAAGCTAATCTTGGTTGGGGGCATCGGGGCAAGACCTTTGGGAGAAAGAATGTTTAAACTGACTTGAAAGTTGAACAGAAAAGTTAGACAAAACAGGGAAGGCACATTTTAAGCAAAGGAAACAGCGTATGCAAAGGTGCAGAGATAAGAAGTTGTTGTGCTTTGAGAAATTTTATGAGAAGCATGGTGAGGAAGAGGAAAAGTGATGAGAAAGGTTCCCTGGAGTTGACCTGTGGTTGGTTAGAGGCTACCAAGGTCAAGGATCTCAGGATTTAATTCAGATAGTTTTGTATCAGTTGCCTGGAAAACTTGGTGGCCAAAGACAAGGACCATTTTGTTTCTCAGGATTCTGTGGATTGGCTTATGGTTCTACCAGTCTTACCTGGGTTCAATCAGGTGGCTGAATTCAGCTGATGGGTTAGCTGGGGACCAGACTAAGCTGGGCCTGCTGGACCACTTTCTCTATGAAGTGTTTCACCCTCAAGGAGGCAAGACTGAGCTTCTTCACATGCGGCCTCAGAGCAGCATTCCAAGAGGGCAATCCCCAATGCATAAGCACCCATCAAACCTCTGCTTTCCTCCTTTGATGACGTCTCATTGGCCAAAGCAAGTCATGTGGCTAAGCCCAGAGTCGGTGTCAGAGGGGATAACACCAGGGCATGGATACAGGGTTGTGATTCATTAATGTAACACTCTACCATATATTTCTTCTCCAGATGAGAGATTCAGTAAGGTCAAGAAGATGAAAGACCAGAGTTGGGCTTAGAACCAATGGATACTTGTCCTGGCTTTGTGGCTCATTGTATTCAATATAAGATGGGTCAGGTGGCTCACTCACACTGTCTCAGTTTCCTCCTCAGTAAAATGGAAGAAGGGCTTCTACATCTCAGTTTAGCAAAAAGGCTTGTTATATAAGAATCTAAGAGCTCTCCTCCCATCAACTCTGAGGCCCCCACAGAAGGAAATAGACTAGGGGAATTAGAAGTAGGATAATTTGGGTTAAAGTCCCCTCCCCAGAGGCTTGCGAAACTGGTAAGACCCTGGGATAGACTACTAAGAAAGGTTATAGATTTCAGTAAGTACAGATCTTTCAGAATTGGGAACAGCCCCATCTCTCCAGGCTAATAAACAGATGACTCCTGTCTCTTTTCATGCAGAAGTATCTGAGCTATCATAATCTGCTAGTGAGAGCTGGGGCCCAGGCAGCTGGGATCTGGGGAACGAAGCTTACCCTGAACTCACCAGCTCAGTATCTATCTCACTGTCCAAAATCTATTGCTGAAGATTCCTCCAGGGGAGCCTTGTCTGCAGCGGGAAATGGGCAGGTGTTCCTTCTCCGGTGGGGCTTGTTAGCACTTTCCCTGAAGCTGTCTTCCCTTGGAGGCTCCAGGGGTGTATTTCTTTGTTCAGTAATTGGCACTGACCTAGCCCTGACCCCCAGGCTTCAGTCCCCTGTGCATCTAAGGGTGATAGCTACAGAGACTCCTGAGTTGGCAGGGACCTGAGGGATGGGGAAGAAGTAAGATGGCTTCCAGACTTCAGGCTGCCTGAAGACTGACATCCTGCATCAAACCAGGGGACTGGGTGAGAGGAAGGCAGGTCTCAGATAGAGCCACACTATAAGTTTAAAACTCTCACAGTTTGGGAGTCAGCTGAGGGATCCTGTCCTCACCCCAAATATAGGGTAGATGAGCTCTTTCTCATTTTCTTTCCTTTAACCATTCATTAATTCAAGCAATAGTTATTGCCAGGCACTTGATACACAATGGGGATTTTTAACAAACTAGTTACAAGGGGAGGTGAGAGACAATGTGGCATTAGAGTGCCAAGTTCTATGGAAACACTTTAAACAAGAGAGTATGACCTGGTCTTTCTCTCTTAGGAAGTCCCTTTTGAGCTCAGACTAAAGGATGAAGGAGGAATAGACACAGCTGGACTTGGAAAAGAGGGTGGTTTGAGGGCCTGAAATGAGGCCAGAGTGGCAAGTAGGCAGAGGGCTTGGGGGAGGATGGGACAGGCTAGGCTGGATATGCAGGCAGGGCTGGATCACCAAGTGGCTCAAAATGTTCATGCTTTGCACTTTTATTCTAATAGCAAAGATAAACCATTGACATAGGAGGATTAGCATGGTCAAATTTGCACCTTAAAAAGGTCACTGTAGACCGTGCAAAAACAGGTTGGAGAGGTTAGGGTGTGCCATGGCCAGTCAGTCGTATTCCAGGATGAAATGATGATAGCTGGGCTTAGAGGTGGCAAGGGGAGATGGCAAGAAATGAGTAAATTCAGGATCCTTCTCAGGTGGTTCATAGGACAGGACTTGCCGAGGGTTTGGATACAAGTGTGAAGAAAAGGGAGGTAATGGGATGCCTTTGAGTTGCCAATTTATGGAACAGATGGATGGCAATGCCATTCACTAACGTAGAGGACACTGGGAAAAGACAGAGGGGCAGGACCATGTAAGGTCAGCTTTGGACATCCTGAATTTGAAGTAGATTTGAGGCAGTTTGGTATGTGCTTCTGAGCTCAAAGGAGTTGGTGGGGTGGGGTGAGCTAGGGCTACAAACTTAGGCACAGAGGTGATAACTGCAGCTGCAGCCACGGGTAAGATGATTTAGGATGAGAGTACAGCAGGAGAGGAAAAGGGCCAAAGCCCAGGCCTAGAGGAGTGAGCCTGCAAAGAGAAGATATGATCAGAGAGCTGGGAGAACACCCATGGTGTGGATGCAGGGAAGAGTGTTTCAAGGAGGGAGAGGTCGGCAGTGTTGAATGTTCCAGAGAAGTCAATTACCATGAGGCCTGATTTGAAAATGTCTTTTGCATTTGGTGATGTGAAATCATTGGTAACTGTAGTAAGGGCTGTTTTATAGTGGGGGGAAGGATAGCGGGGAAATTCAGTTTTAGAATGGGTTGAGGAATGCATGTGAGGTGAAGAAATGAAGACAGCTTGGCTGAGAACTTTGGTTGTGAAGGGAGGAGAAAGAAGGTAGCTGGAGGCGGATGTGAGATCTAAAAGATTTTTTTAAAAATGAATAGACCAAAGCATTTGTAAATGCCAGTAAGAAGAATCCAGACTTGGGGGTGAGAGTTGAGGTCAGGGAAGGCAGAGTGGTTAAGGGCCTGAGGGGCAGGGATGACTAATGGGGTAGGTATCTGAGAAGGAAGGAGGGATTCAGCTCTCAAGCCAGGAGGAGGGACAGCTGAGAGAAAGAACTGGTTCCCGCAGCTGCTGGCAGGTTGCAGTGGCTGGTGTGGGGGATGTGGAAGGTCCCATCACCCTCCCTTGATAAGGGTGTCTGTGTAAAAGGTTTGGTGGCATGCAGCCCTCTCACCACCCTTTCCAGCCACCTTTAGTTGCCCTGTTTCACAGTGAGTGTGGTGGCTCAGCTGCTGAAGGCCCTGCCCTGGAAGAGGCCTCTGTGGGCAGCTGCTCAGGGGTGCTAGAAATGTTTAAGGACAGGACAAGAAATCACTTCACTCAGAAGCGAGATCACATTCAAAGGGCAGACCGACAGTCAGACCCTTGCTGAAGAGGAAATGGCAACTGCTTACTCTGGTTGCCCATTTTCTTGTGAAGGTGAAGAAAGGGACGCTGAGTGGTCAGGGAGTGGAGGGTTTGATCCCCTTTGAAGTGAAAAGGGGAGACCTTCCTCAGACAAGGAGAAAGGTTGGGACTGGAAGGGCAGGCAGCAAGAGTGACTACGCCTCTTGGCCTGGAAGGGGATGGCCTGCAGAGAGCCCCTCCCCCTACAAGAGTAAAGAGGAGTGGGAAGGAGGGGTTGTGTCTGGAATAGCTGGGGCATTGAGCCCCCAGATAAGAGGTCCCTTCTAGTATAAAAAGTGGTCCCATTTTCCTCTGATTGGCAGACACACATTCCAGGCAGTTCTCCCTTGTATAACTGTGGGACCAGTGTGGTGGAGGAGACCCTCTTTCTCTGGGGTCCCTTGGCATCAGGGATCCCTGGCAGTATGAGGCTGACCTGGTGCTGGGGACAGAGTTATGGCAGGCAGGTGTGAGGACCCTGGGATGAAGAAGCCTCTTTAATCATTAACCTGGCTGACTGAAATCTGAACCCCTGTGCCTCCAGCTTTATTGATTCTCTCTGAAAGCACAGCATCTGGAGCAACTGGCTGCTCAGAGACCAGGGAGAGTCGGGGGCGGGGGGGGGGGGGGGGGGGGGGGGGGG
>CM052543.1:76118038-76134946 GCA_028533065.1 Trachops cirrhosus | reverse complement strand
GCTGAGAGGAAAAAACTGGAGCCTAGAGAAGCACAGTGACCTGCCCAAGGTGACAAGGTCAGAGCCTACACCAAAACCAAGGCCAGCTGACTTCATTGCACTGAGGAAAAAAGATACAGAAATGAAAGGCCCTAAGGTCAGGGGAGAAGCTGAGGTTGGTTGACACAGCAGGTTGGCAAGATAGGACTCACGACTGTGTTTCTGAGGACAGGGCCTTTCCTCTTTTGGCCTTGGGGGTGTAGTAGGATTCAGGAAATAGCTCTGGACTGACTGCTTTCTCTGGATGGGAAGTTAAAGGGGAGGCAGACTTAGAAGACAGGAGTTGAGGAAGGCCATCAAAGGAGGAAGGAGGGACAAGTAGGAGAGATGCTAGAAGGAGGTGCACAGCAAGGAACACCGAAAGACACCTGTCCATATTCACCTAGTTAAAAGCCAGGCTCTGGATGGCCCAGGCTGACTGCTGGGTGATGAGCTTCCTAGGAGAACCAGAAAAGGAGGGAAAGGGCAAGCTCTGCAGACATAAATAGGTACACAAAGAAAGTACAGGTAATCGAGGGTAGAGACAGACAGGGACAGAGACAACACATACACAGAGATAATATGGCTCTGATAACACAGAAAATGCTATGATTCTACAGAGAAGACAGAGCAGACACGAGGTCTCTGAGGCCACGCTGAGGATGCCACAGGACCCATGTTGTGTCTGTGGTTGCCAGCCTGCCCAATCCTGCCTCATGGATGCTTCACTATGGACGCTTCAAAGGGAGACCATGTGGCTGGCAGGGTGAAGGACCCGAGGTGGTGAGTCCAGAGCCCCCTGTCAATAACATCTTTCTTTCCCCTTTCTCTGACAGCTCAACATCCTGGTGGACACAGGCAGCAGTAATTTTGCAGTGGGGGCTGCCCCCCACCCTTTCCTGCATCGCTACTACCAGAGGCAGCTGTGAGTCCTGGGGAGAGCTGGAGGGGATAATATGTCCCAAGAATACAGGGACAAGAAGGGTCAGAGAAAAGGAGAGGGCTGCAGAAAGACTAGTCTTCAGACCCTTTCCTTGTGCTGGGGAAGAGGATGGAGAAGAAGGCGACAGCAACCAGGGCAGAAGAGTGGGGTGGGGTGGATCTAAGGAGATGTACCATGGGAAAGGGTGAGTTAAGAGGCAGTAGGAAGTTTTCAGTATTGAGGCCAGGCAGCTTCCTTTGGAAGGGAAAGGAGAGTAGCCCCAAAGCTCCCAGAGCAATCTCAGGGTCTCCTTCTCTCTCTTCCTGAATGGGGAGGCAAGGGGATTTCATTCTACACCCACTCAGTGGCTCTCAGTTTTCAGACAACACCAGTTAAGTGTAGGCTGAGCAGGCTGTGTGACAGCTCGCTTCACTGTGTCCTCACCCAGGGGTCACTCTCTGTGGCTTTGCACAGTTAACAGAGGTGAAGAAAGAGCCTTTCATAAATCCCATTGCCTGGACCAGTCTCAGGGACTGTAAGCTAAAATGTCTTCTCCTGCATTACCCAGAGCTCCAGCAGCTGGATTTAGCTAACTGGTGGAAGGGTGGGTTGAAGTGGGTTTTTAAGGTAATAGAGGTAGTGAGGCATAAAAGCAGCAAGTGGCATGAGAACATCTAGTGTCTGAGGCATCTCTGCATGTGAAAACATGTGAGTAGAGGCTTGAATCCCATTCTTGGACTTCTGGAAAGATGCCAAAGCCACCTTCTCCAACTCCTGCCTTCTGAGGCTGCCTCCCCTTTAACTTTCCATCTAGAGAAAGCGGTCAGGGAGTGAGGTGTGCTCACAATGAAAGGGTATTCATTCCAGGTTCTTGTCCTAGTCCTGTCATTGTCCCTGATGAGACACACCAAGTCCTGGTTAGTGGTATGATTAAACACAGCTGGGGGTATTGATAAGCATGTTTCACACGAGTGGTGTGTAATACCTACATGTTCTGCTTAGATGCTTGTGCAAATCCCTTCTCTGGAAGAACCTGTAGAAGTTCCACATTATCCCGCCTAGCCCTTTGTCTACCACTTAGATGGTACCACTGGGTCCCAAGGCAGCAAGAGAATCAATGGCTCCTTTTTTCTGGGAGCTTGATGGAGCTGAGGGTGGGGTGGGCAAGAGATGCCCACTAGCTGTCCCTTTAGCAGCAACAAGCACAATACACAAAGCCTAGGCTTGTTCTTCACAAGACCTGAGCTCAACATCTAGAAATAGGAGCTATGGAGACAGGAGAACAAGCCCCAGCAATAGCTCTATTCCCCTCATTGGTTGGCCAGGCCACTTTACATTATATTCTGGGTAATTCATCTTCCTGGAGTCTGCTGAGCAGACTGGGAGCATCTATCGTACTTATCTAGAATGCCCCTGAGATGAAGCTAGGCATTCAGGAGTTGCTTTGATGCTGGATCCCTGTACCAGTTGCTGTGGTCATGCAACCACAGATCTCCACCTCCATTTTCACAGGTCCAGCACATACCGGGACCTCCGGAAGGGCGTGTATGTGCCCTACACCCAGGGCAAGTGGGAGGGGGAGCTGGGTACGGACCTGGTGAGCATTCCCCATGGCCCCAATGTCACTGTACGTGCCAACATTGCTGCCATCACTGAGTCGGACAAGTTCTTCATCAACGGCTCCAACTGGGAAGGCATCCTGGGCCTGGCCTATGCGGAGATCGCCAGGGTGAGTGGAACAGGCCTAGCTAGCTCTAGATGTTGTGTTTGTGCACTGCACACTACACAGGGGTGGAGTGGGGAAAGAGAAGGGGAGGAACTTACTAATGGAGAAAAACAAATCAGTTTTAAAGGCAGTCTGAAGTTCATCCCTACGGAGAATAGAACTATAGTGAGACAGTGATAGGTACAGAATAGTCTGTGGTTGCTACTAATTATGAGATCTTTAAGAATAAGAGGGCCCCATAAATTTGAATCAGGTTAGTCACACGGGATCAAAGCTCCTATAGATCCGTGGGTCCATCAGTACTCTCCTGTTTTCATTGCCAGTGTCTCCTTCTAACCCTCTCTCTCTCCCACATCTCAGTACCTTGAGATGGTCTTTCCCAAGGAACAATCCCCAAGTCTTTGCTTTTGCCTTCCAGTTTAGGCAGGGAGCTGGCCACAGTCCACTAGGGTCCTCTGTGTGAGGACTCACTCCTCATCTCTTTCTGCCACAGCCTGACGACTCCCTGGAGCCTTTCTTTGACTCCCTGGTAAAGCAGACCCACGTTCCCAACCTCTTCTCCTTGCAGCTATGTGGTGCTGGCTTCCCCCTCAACCAGTCAGAAGTGCTGGCCTCGGTTGGAGGGAGCATGGTGAGTAGGTCCTAGGAGAGGGGAGGTCCTGGCACTGGCAGAAAGATGGGTACCATCTGCCTCCCTTCCCTCCACTAAGCCATGCCACAGTCCTGGGCTCCACTATTTAAGTATCTTTATGTTCCCCACCCCCACCTTTCTTTGTCCATCCTTTCTTCCCTGCATTATTCTGGAGAGAATTCAAGTACCTATGTAAACTTGGAAAGGATCAAAGATAATTAGAAAAGTTTCAAAGGAAATGAAAATAAGACCTACTGGATTAAGATTACTCAGTCTGATGACCAGGAGGCAGAGATGTAGGAAGTTTAAAAATCTATTTATTAATTAATTAGGACAACTGGTAAATGGTTCTCCATCTCCAACAAGCAGAGAAAATAAAACTTACAGAAGCAAATAATCATTCATTCAACATTTATTGTGCCAGTTTAGGTTTAAATAATTTCATATCAAGGACTGTGTGATTCCGAAACAAATAATTAAAAATCGGGAAAGTCTCTTTCCCTAACATATTCTTAATACATTTTAAGAAGCTGTAAGTCACTTTGGGGCATGATTTGATTAGAAGCAGGAAGATGAGAAAGCTGATCTGTAGGGGACCTTACTACCCCCAGAAATTACTGGTCCTATCACTTACTTTCAGGATGACTCGCTGGCCTTCTGTGCTGGGACTCAGGTACCTGCCTCTTTTTCTCCCTAGATCATCGGGGGTATCGACCACTCGCTGTACACAGGCAGCCTCTGGTACACACCCATCCGGCGAGAGTGGTATTATGAGGTGATCATTGTGCGGGTGGAGATCAATGGACAGGATCTGAAAATGGACTGCAAGGAGGTAATAAAACCAAGGAGATAGCAGGGAGAGATAAGGGGGGGAGGCAAGACAGTGTGAGGTCAGACCCTGGTTTATGAGGCTGGGAGTACGAGGCAGAGGTGCAGGACCTGGATAAAGACTTGGGGACTGAACCTAGAACAAACAGGAGCATAAGGGTCACATAGCAGGGCCTGGGGATTGGAGCAAGGGGATGGCAGAGCACTTTCACAGGGACCACATGGCTTATGGTCTAGTAACTACAACAGTACATCTGCACTCTAGTCACTGCCTTGCTTTATGGCCTTCGGCAATTCATTTGCAAGGCAGTGTGATATGATGATATATGTAAGAGTCCTTTGGGGTCAGGAAGACCTGGGTTTCTAGCTCTGTCATGTACTGGCTACCTGCCCTTAGGCAAGTTACTATGTTGTGTCTCAGTTTCCTCATCTACAAAGCAGGTAAAAACAGCATTTGAAAGACTGTGGTGAAGATAGAGAAAATGAATAAAGTGTTTATCCCAATACCTAGCACATAGTAGTGACCAATACATGGCAGCTCAACCATGTGGGTCTTCCTTACTTAGATCTTAACGTGTGCTAAATTAGAATAGATTTAGAAGTACTTTGAAAAGTTAAAACCACTATACAAAATATTTTTATCTTCAAGATTTGGAGACTGCCTTCCCACCCAAGATAATAAGTGTTAACATTTACTAAATGTATCCTACGTGTCAGGCCCCATTCTAGGCACTTTTAATTTATTAATTTATTTAATCCTTATAACAGCTCTTTGAGGTAGGTACTGTTATCATCCTTTAAGATTCGGAAACTGAGGCTGCGAGGCTAAGTAACTTGCCCAAGGATATACACGAAAGTGGCCAAGCCCAGATGCCAACCCAGGCAG
Source organism: Trachops cirrhosus (assembly GCA_028533065.1). NCBI lineage: Eukaryota > Metazoa > Chordata > Mammalia > Chiroptera > Phyllostomidae > Trachops > Trachops cirrhosus. The sequence continues at coordinate 76,129,935 of CM052543.1, read as the reverse complement.
GATGCCAGTCAGACTCACCTCTCTGACTACCGCCAGACCCTGGCGTCAAAAAAGGCTCCTGACTATTCTAACCCTCTCTTCTCCTCTTAGTACAACTATGATAAGAGCATCGTGGACAGTGGCACCACCAATCTTCGTTTGCCCAAGAAAGTGTTTGAAGCTGCAGTCAAATCCATCAAAGCGGCCTCCTCGGTCAGTGGGACTAAGGACAGGGGCACAGAAATGACTGAGTCAGAGGAAGTCTGTGAAAATCACATTCTTTAACAACAGCCAAAATGTCTACTCTGAGACCCTTCTACTTAAGAGTGCTTAAGACTTTTTTCTTGTTTTTTAAAAGATTTTATTTATCCATTTCTGGACTGAGCAGAAGGGAGGGAGAAAGAGAGGGAGGGGAATATCAATGTGTGGTTGTCTCTCGATTGCCCCCAACTGGGGGCCTGGCCCATAACCCAGGCGTGTGCCCTGACTGGGAATCGAACCAGTGACCCTTCAGTCTGGCGCTCACAACCAGGGTGAGCTCTTAAAACTCCTGTGTTTGCTCATTACACAATCCCCGCTACAAGGTTTTGGCCTCACTCTGCCACTTTCTTCCTCTAACTCTTGGGTGTCAGTTTCCCTTTCTCCAGTTTGGATATTTCAGGAGGCAAATACAGTCAAACTTGGTTCTCGAACATCTCCTACCTTGAACAATTCAGTTCTCAACCAAGTTGTTCATGGAAAAATTGTCTTGGTTGTCAAAAACTTCCATCCTCGACCCAACAACCTTTTCATGCTGATAACCTGTATGATTGGTCACATGTCTCTCAAGCAGCAAAGGAGAGAATGCGCGAGTATCAGTATGATTCTGTTTTTGAACAAATTGCTTCTCGAACAGCCTTCTGGAATGAATTAAGTTTGAGAACCAAGGTTCCACTGTGAAGGGCCCAGCAAGTGTATGCGGAAATGGGAGAGGCAAGATGGTGAAAGAGGCTGTTTCCTCATTGTCCCTTTCTGACCAACACAGACGGAGAAGTTCCCGGATGGCTTTTGGCTAGGGGAGCAGCTAGTGTGCTGGCAAGCAGGCACTACCCCTTGGAACATTTTCCCAGTCATCTCACTTTACCTAATGAGTGAGGTCACCAATCAGTCCTTCCGCATCACCATTCTTCCACAGGTATGTCCCTAACCTGAGTCAGTGGCACCCCAGGAAGACACAGTACATATAGAAAGTCAGCAGGCATGGCTTCCCAGAACTTGGAAGACAAAATAGACAAGTGTCCAGTGGTAAAGGGCTCTTGGAAAAAACCCTTCAGAGCTCAGGGATGGCAAAGGGAAGACTGGCCCAAGGACACAGATACCTAGAATGCAGAGATGGGGTGATGGATGGAATGAAGAGTCTTAAGTCTTTGATTCTTTGTCCTTAGCAATACCTGCGGCCAGTGGAAGACGTGGCCACATCCCAAGACGACTGCTACAAGTTCGCAATCTCACAGTCGTCCACGGGCACCGTTATGGGAGCAGTTATCATGGAGGGCTTCTACGTTGTCTTTGATCGGGCAAGAAAACGAATTGGCTTTGCTGTCAGCGCTTGCCATGGTGAGAACGCCAGGGTATGGGGTCAGTCTATCCATGTTCTCCCTATCCAGCAGTCAGGATACCTGGGCCTGTCAGTTTGGGAGGTAGTTAACAGTTGCCTCGAGCCAGTCAGCACACTGGGTAAAAGCCAGTGTCAGTGCTCATGCTTTTTTTGTACTGCCTGCCTGGGTTGGTAACCTCTGTTGGATACCCAGGGCAGCAAGAGCTGTCTGGCACCTTGGAAAGCTCTAGATCCAAGGGCAGCAGGCTGAGCCTATGGTGACCCTGTCACCTGCTATATGGCAAGGCTGAATGCCACTTCAGAATGGTAGCAACTAGTCTTGCAACTAGATTTTAGCAGTGTCAAATGAGTCTACTAGGTGTATATGGGGCTGACTTTTTAGTCAACTTAGAACTGACTTTTGAATATCATCCATACTAGATAGGTACACAGAAAAAGGTTGTTGCTCCCAATGACCTGTGTGCAGAGACATGCTTCCACCTAGCACTGGCTTTCGACAGCTTCCTCAGGGGCTAATTTCAGGGCCTATCAGTTGTTCTTTTTGTTGTATAATGCAAACTGCTCTATGATGACACCTGCCCACTCATATGTGCCCTTTCTCCAGTGCACGATGAGTTCAGGACAGCAGCAGTAGAAGGCCCGTTTGTCACCCTGGACATGGAAGACTGTGGCTACAACATTCCACAGACAGATGAGTCAACCCTCATGACCATAGCCTATGTCATGGCTGCCATCTGCGCCCTCTTCATGCTGCCACTCTGCCTCATGGTGTGTCAGTGGCGTTGCCTCCGCTGTCTACGCCATCAGCACGATGACTTTGCTGATGACATCTCCCTGCTCAAGTGAGGAGGCCCATGAACAGAAGGCAGAGATTCTCCTGGACCACATCTGGGTGGTTGGTCCAATTTGGTCACAAGGAAACAGATAGCATCTGTGGCCAGAACACCTCAGGACCCTTACCCACCCACCAAATGCCTCTGCCTTGACAGAAAAGAAGTAAAAGTTGGCGAGGTGGGTTACAGGATTGCACCTGTAGGAAACAGGAGAGGAAAGAAAGCAAGCTCTAGTGACAGGAATACTCTGTCACCTCAAACTTGACTTGGGAAATTCTGTTGCTTGAAACTTCAACCCTGAGTCTTTGCCCACCATCCCTCTCTCAATCCCCCAACCCCAAGTATTCTTCTTTCCTTAGTTCCAGAAGTAATGGCTCCCACCCAGGTGACCCCAGTGGGCATCTCTGCAGTACCTGGAAAAGGGCCAGTCTGTTTCCCTGCTGCCAAGTCAGCAAGAGTGAATGCAGTTTGCTTTTGCGTTAGAGATAGGAACTGTATCAACGAGCCTAACTTGGTGCAGACTGCCTCTTGAATTAAAAAATAATTTGACTCAATAGTTGTACAAATGGGAGTGGTTGGAAGAGGAGGAGAGGCAGTGCAAAGACAGGGAACACACAGGGATCCAAGCTAGGAAAGGTAGAAGCACGACTTCTCGCCAGTTCCAGTTTCAGACTTCATCTCTGAGACAGAATCCCATCTCTGTAAGATGGTGTTGCTTCCCAGTGTTTTCTTTTCTGTGGCTGCAGCTGGACCAAAAGTAAGATGGGAAGAAGAGCTTATTTAACCAAAAAGCTCTTTTTAGCTCTCTTAAATGAAAAGTGTTCAGTAAGAAGTTCCATCTAACAGATGAACTTCTTCTACCTTATTGATTCCACTTGTCTCTATTTGAACACTCTGCTCTACATATACTAGGTACCACTGAAATATCCCAACCCTCTTAAACCCCAGTGCCCTATGGAAAGCAACTGGAACTGTGCAAATAGAGCAGGGCTGGGCTTCATCTTGCTGGGTACCTCTTCACTCCCTCTCCCTAATCCCTAGTCCTCTGGAGCTCTGCAGCTGAGGTGCTAAGAAGAAAAGACAGGAGACCTCTCCTACCTAATAATCATTGAAAGCAGAATCCTGAAGATTCATTCAACAGGAATAGGGGTGATGCCTTTTATCCATGCTTGGATTTCATCCTGTTCAGCTTTAAATTGTAGTAAGACCTTTACATAATACAGAGCAATTTCATTGCGTTCTTACCCTCCGTCTCTATCTCAGCCTCCGTCTATTTGGCTAAGGCATCCCACTGTGGCGCAAGTATTATACCAAGAGTGTCAGGAACACAGGGCTTTCAGGTTATAGCATCATTGCCTTCAGTATCAAGGCTGCCTGGAGAACGGATGGCAGCCTCAGGGCTTCCTTATTTCACCACAAGAGCCCATCAATGGAATCCACCCTTTTCTCCTGTTCTGCTCTCTATTCCCCACTCCTAACAGTAGCTGGGTATCCAGGCTGGTTCTTGAGCTACGTACTGGTGACCAAGTCCATTACCCATCACTTCTACCACAGTCACCTGTGACACCAGTGTTAGTGAGAAGAGCTGAATTTTCCTAGTATACCCACTGGATCTTATTCCTTACATGGTCAACACACTGTTTCCAGATATGGGACCTGTCAAGTGTGGAATTACCTGATGAGGGAGAGGGAATTATAAGAAGGGCCTCTGGAAATCCTGGCCTCAGCCGGCTGCCCACAAGCCATAAACCAATAAATCAAGAACACTGAGTCATAGTTTTTTATCTGGATTCTCTTCATTCCCCTGCACTTGGTGCTTCTTTGGCTGACTGGAAACACCGTATAACTATTATGACAGACAGGAAGACTGGAGATTGTCTACATCCAGCTCGGAACTTACCGTGTAAATAAACCTCCAGAATTGCTACCATGAAATAAAAATGCCACATTTTGCTTTATAATTTCTACCCATGTTGGGGAAAACTATTTTTTTTTCTCAGTTCTTTCCAGAGCATAAAACTCAGCCCCTTCATTAGTAAATTTCACTGTCCTACTTTTCTTTAAGAGAAAATCTGGGCTTGCTCTTCACAGTTAACTTCCTTTCTACCCTGAAACTATAAACTCTAAGTATACGAAGAAAAATCTTGACCACAGCTTCTTGCCTGTACAAATATGTATTCTATGTCTCTATTTTTAAATTCTACTCCAGAAAAATGGTTGTCCCCACTTTCCTCACTGCACTGGGGCCTTTCTCACTTGACTGAATGGCTTTTCCTGCCACAGGCCAGCAGGCAGAAGGAAAGGGAGAGCAAGGCTGGCCAAAACTTCAGTGCTGCTTTCTGACTGATCCTGCACAAGAAAAAGGAAAGAGCAACAATAAGGCTCCAGTTCCCACGCACAACTCTCCAAAACACTTGTTCTCCTGCTGTAGTTGGCTTTCAAGGGCTTTTACTAGGTAGTGGTTACACCCCCCTACTTACTTCCTCCTTTTCCTCTCCTCTGGATTAAAAGACTTGTGCAAAGAAATATAATATTCTTTACATATACTTCTAATTTCTAAATTTTCAGAGGATACTAAAATATACTGCAGGTAGCCTAAGGGCTGCTGCAAAGTTGAGGGGAAATAAAATCTTAAGTTTACAAAATAAAAAAAATGAATCCTCCACCGAATGAAAAGAACAAAGGAACTGCTCTTCCATTTTGCCACATTTCCTGATCATGACAGCTACCACATTGGAGACATTCATATTTTATTAACCAAAGGAAGTGGGTTAATGTCATTTCATTAACCCATTCAGGCCATTTCAATGACCCTACAAGATGCCCAGGAGGTTCTGAGAAATCCAGTTCCTTAGACTGATATCAGTCAATAAATCTGGGCAAGTAAGACAAGAGAAGAGGAAGAATATGTCCATGAGCCGATAGGTAAAGATGAGAGACAAAGAAGAAAAAGAATAACAAAAACAGAGAGGAGAGAATTAGATGAACATGAAAACAAACAGTGTTTGCCACACTAATGTATTGCTAGTGTGAGTAAGCATTTCCATATCCCACAATGGAAAAAAAATTCAGCTGTTGGTGATATAATAATATCCTTTTCCATGGAGATATATTTTTTTAAATTAACACTTAATTTTCAGTTGTTAATTCCAAAAGAGAAGGGTGCTGAAGCCACTTCTGCTAAGGGTAAAGATAAAAGGATAAGAAAAGAGTCAAAGATCTAACAGAGTCACAGTTTTCCTAGGTATAAACCAGAATTGCTCAATAAGTAGAGTTGGAAAAATGATCTAGTTCCAGATAGCTGTCCATATGACAAATGACATACAAACCTGAAACCCCAGCTCTCTTCATATCACTTTGATCTCCATTTTCCCCAGGGCAGGACACGTGCCCTCCATCACTTTCTTGCTTCAAAAATTAAAACCCAGCATCTCAAGATCATTCTGAAAATAATTTTGCAGATACCTCCTCACCCCAGTGCCTGCCTGAAGCTCATCCAAGGTCACCACACAACTTGGTTGTGAACTACCTGCCTTAACTTTCGAAGGGGCATGGGGTTAGATAGACTAGGAGACCAGAAATACAAGGGGAGAGGTAAGGACTTTACAAGGTTGACCAAGTCCATGGTGGCAAGGGATGGCTTGCCAGAAGAGACCTGTAGATTGTGCTAATTTCTAGAGATGACTATCGAGGAACAGAAGTTTGTGAGGGTGTGAGGGAAATGGGACCTGGTTATGCTGTTATTCTTAAGACTGTGGATTTTGCTGATGTAAAACCAAATATTCTATAAACCTAAAGTCTATGTACAAAACATAAGAGCTAACAGAGTAAAATACTCAATGAAAAGTTAAACTATTAGGGTTACATTTTTCCCCTCAATCTCAGTCTCATTTTTCCCTCAGTCTCATTTTTCCATTTGAAGGAGAGTTGCTAGAACACACTGAGGTTTGGAAGGCTTTCAGTAAGCAAGGCATCCATTTGGACAGTGGGTGAGCACCAGGGCTGAAATCTGCATACATAAGATTTAAGAAAATGGACTAGTAGTTGAGCCAAATCAAAGTAGGATAGCCTTAGAGCAACAGTAGCTTCCTAATGGTTTTTATATTGTACTTGGAAACAGCTTTAGGTAGCAATATCATAATTTCAAGGTCAAACTAAATATCATCTTAGCTACAATCTGCAACCCCCAAAGGGACTGCATGTTGAAGGGGACAGACCATTCTACATAATATACATACTTTCATTTACGAACATTTGAATACAGACTTTCTATACACACATTACCCTATATAATAAAAATGTACATGGCATGAGTATATGTCACTGTATAAATATAGAGGTTTAGAAATCTTGAACCCGCGCTTCCTGTTCACATCAGTTTCTCTTCTTCCTCCCCAATCAGGTCCGTCACTTAAGAGTTGGACAAAAGGGACAAGTGTCATTTGTGTTGGTCTGGGCCCAGAATTTGATACACTGGAAAGAAAAAAAAGACATACCTCAGGTTTATCTGGAAAGATGGAAGGAAGGAGGAGAGAGAGTGTTATTAAGGTCAATGGGTCTAAGAAATATTTACTAAGTCAGAAAAGCTCTTACCATGGGGGACTAGGAGGTCTATTTCATTGACTCTTACCCCCAAAAGAATCTTCAGAGCAAGAGAGCCTGTTCTTTTTATAGGGAACATGAACAATCAACTAATAATAGTGTGAAGCTGCTTTTTTATTGAATAGCTAGGCTTGCTCCTTCTCATGATCCACTTAGGCTCAAATGAGCTTCCACCTGCTAATACACATCACCTTAAAATTTTTCTCAGAATTTTCCATCACGAATTTAGATGTAAATTCAGTTTCTACCTTTAGTTACAACAAAATAAGCAAAATAAAATAGTAGAAAAGAATCATAGCAGCTGCTAAGAGACTTAACTCTGCTTGGTAACCATAAATACAGGAATAATTTGTCAGTTTGGATAGATAATCTCTAATAGGCAGGCCTTCAAGCTATTTTGTTAATGGAGTTACTAATCTCATATTCAGGTTCTCTATTCCATTCCTCTCATTTGTGCAAAGTCTGTCGACAATGCTATATTTGAAACAACAGTTAGATATGTATATCCTATTATCAATTTTTCAAGAACGTCACCTACTCAGTGCTCTATTATGAACTGCTTATCAAGTCCCCTACAGAGAACAGGGTAAAAGGAAGCTGGGAGAGCCTGGCTGCCACTATTCTGAATTCTGCTGTTTATGCCACAATTTACCAAAAGATTAGATATTAATGATAAGCATCAACACTAAAACGTGCAAGAAAAATCAAATTACCTTGGTTGTCAGAAAAGAAAGAGTGGAAAATGAGGAAGGGAAGTAGCACCCACCTCCTTATGCAACACATGAGTACATGCCATTGGGTGTAGCTCACTGGGCTGGACAAGTTTCTGGCACATAAGACACAGCTTACAGGTGGCTGGAGCCTGCATAACAAAGGAGAGATGGTCAAGAGCATAAGAAAAGGACAAAGCTCTGAGTCTCTTTGCCTTTTATGTCCATGATTCCAGCTACTGTTTCCATGTAGTAAAAAGATTTTACACTAGAAGAAGTGAAAGTTCATACAGAGTTTCTTGCCAAAAGTACTTACATTTTCCCAGTTGTGGCTGCCAACAACCAAGCTGATGAGATAACAGCTTCTTCCTGCACTCATCTGTAAACCCACTCCCTTCTTACTGACATTCTCTCCCCCACCTTCAAATCCTAGTTTTCAAAGAAAATGAACCTTACATGTGAAGGCCTTCCAGGATATGAAACTTGTGCAGAAGGCAAGAACATGGGGGTACTGATTTGGGTCAACGGAGCAGGGAACAAGGCCCGGATCCGACCAAGTGGCTGTGGGCAGAAACAGTGTCAGAGTAAGGAAAAAGTCTGAGTAACAGAGTATGTAACAAAAAGAAATCATTTAGTACCCAGTTGGCAAAGGAAGACAGCAAACCAGATTCCCTGGCTGCAGCGCTGCCTCTCCCCTGTATCCTGGCAGGTCTGAGCCCTCAGCAGTGTGTCCTACCTGGGTGCTGGCAGCTGCCCGTTCATGCTCTGCCAGCCGTGCTGCCACCAGCTGGATCAGCTCCTCCATGGTCAGGCCTGCCATGGTGGTGCGCGCTGTCTTGATCTGCTGAAGGATGTTGGTCATCTGGGCCCTAAAAAAGAAAAGGACAGACTCGTGGGGAATATGTATGAAACCTCTCCTATTTTAACCCATCAATTTCTCTGACAAGTTTTACAAATTTAGTCCTTAGACACTTACTTATTGCATTGTGGGAACCGGGTCAGCAGCTTTTCCAGGATCTTCTCCAGTTTGTCTACTGGTTGGGGCCGGGGGGTTTCAGTAGAAGCCTTAACACCACCCAAGCCTGGGGGAGGCGGGATGGAGGCAGCAGGGGGCATGTGTGGACCATGGGAGCCAACAAGGGAACCCAAGCCAGGGCTGTTTCTCCCATGGGAGCCAGGAAGGGGTGGGGAAGGCTGGCTGGGCTGGGAAAGGGCAGGGTTCAGGATTGGGAAAGATAAGGAACGGGGATCTGCACTGGGCATGACCATGGGCATTGTGACCTGCCCAATGGAGAAGGGCATCCGAGGAACCAAAGAGGGACTGGGTTGGAACACCTGAAGCATGAAGTCTGTCTGCAGAGGGGAAGAAGTAGAGGAAAAAGAGAAAGCAAGAAAATTAAAGTTTAGGAAACTGGAGCAGAAATCAATGAGCAACTCTTATATCAAATAATACCAATAGAAACCAATAATAATATAATAATAAAAGCAGTATCTTCTTTAAAAGAACAAGCAAAACATGCTGGTTCTGCCACAGAAAAGTTGATTCCCCAAAACCAGCATTTCTACCTACCTCTGATGGGGGTGGAGGCAAAGTGGGAGTAGGGATTTGAGGCAGGCTACTCAGCTTGGCTCCATTCCTCACTAGTTGGATATGACTATTAAATTGGTCCTAGAATAGAGAAAAAGGACAGGATTATCTATTACTGCTGAGCTGAGTGAGCATCCCTAGAAAGACAGAACCATCCCATATGAAGAAAACAAAGGGAGTGGTGGGATAGGCTCTAAATGGAAGTGTAAAAGGTCCCTCCCTATAACCAGAAGTATTACGCACAGATTAACTCAGACTCAATGATCCCTGTTACCACACTTACCCGGACATTCTTTTTCATCATCCGAACTCCATTCAGTCTTGTCTCCCATTCCTGTTTAGAACGAACTGTCTCTAGGGTTGGGGGAGTTGACCTTTCAAGAAACCAACAGGAATTTATAGAATTAAAGAAAACCTAACTCCCAAACTCTGAGCTAGCATAACAGTAACTGGCTAATGGGCCTGGAGAGAAGAGGTCAAACCAGATGCAAGAAAAGGCCAAAGATCTAGGTCATTTGCCTCATTTTAACTCCAGCATCTTTTAAGCCAAATACTGAAGAAAGAGAACCAACCACTGAGACAGGGATCTTATTTGCCCGTAAGTGCCACATGGGAACTCCAGATCCCATGGCAAAAGGAGGAGAAATGACTGTATAAGAAACAAACTTCCAAAGTTGTAATGATTTGACAGCATAAAAGATACTGTTTATACAATGGGAACTAATACAACAGAAAATACAAAACTATGAAAGTGTAAAAAGGAAGAGTTGGAGAATGAGGAAGTTAGAATATAGGAAGAGAAATCACTAAACAATTATTACTGCACATAGATGACCATGAAATTCCTGTGAAAATAAGCCAGACTAGCTGGCCTAGGGTTTCAAGCCTTAAAAAAAAAAGAAGCCTTCCCCTACAAAACTGCAGGACCATTAAGATTCTAGAATAGGAAGATACTTACTTGAGGTAAGTAAGATGCAGTTCTGCTTCTTTCTCTGCTTCTTCTAGCTTTAACACCAGCAACTCTTTCCGACTCTCTAGTGATAAGATCTAATGAAACCACACACACACACACACACACACACACACACACACACACACTTTATTAACTTTACATACATAAAGTTTAGTTGAAACAAATGCTTAATGACTATATGATGTAATACTTGTATGTCCTAGTGGCGCCAAAAGGATACAACATCTGGAAGCCCTAAATCAAGGTCTTTAATATAGCAACTGTTCTTCTCACCTCTGCCTTCCAGGCCCGTTCTGTCTCTTCCATAATATTCTGATTTATTTCACCATCCTGATTCTTGAGTCTATCCAGTTCCATTTCCCATACCTCTCTGTAAGATAAGAAACAAAGAACAGAACTAAGAGGAGAAAGACACTAAGGCAAAGTAAAACACCAAACTGGTCTGCCAGCTATGTTACAGAAAGTCTTACTCTAAAATATGAACTACAGATAATAGACAAGTAATGTTTAAAAGAGTCTGTAACTGCAAAAAGGCAAGTAAAATTTGAAAGTAAAAATGTTCATATCTCCACTTGCTAAAATAAGGTTACCCAGAGTAGGAAAAACTGCACTTAGAACCAAACCCACTAAAGGCAGAACGTTCTGGACTTCCGGCCAAGATGGAGGCATAGGTAGACGCACTGTGCCTCCTCGCACAACCAAGATAGGGACAACAACAATATAGAAACAAAATAACAACCAGAACTGACAGAGAACTGAGGTGTATGGAAGTCGGACACCCAAGGATTTAAAAATAGACTCCTTCAGCCAGACCCATAGGAGGAGCAGATTGGGCCTGACAAGGGACTCAGAACAGAGAGCAGAGCAACCAGGGCAGCGTGCAGGTCCACAGCAGGCAGACCCTGGGCGCACAAGCAGCAGTGGCTGGCGGGCCAGGCCAGGGGGTGGTGACCGGCAGACCCAGCGAGGCGGCCATTGTGAAGCAAGGCACTGCGAGAAACTCAGGGTCCCAGCGCCGGGAAATAGAGCTTTGGGGCACTGACCCAAAGGAAGGTCCCGTGGGGTGCACATGCCCACCCACACAGGAATTGGTGCCAGGGGGCCCAGTTAGCTTGCTGAAAGCAGCAGAGGGGTCTGGGGTCCACAGAGAGCAGAGCAAGCGCCATTGCTCCTTCTCGGACCCCGCCCCCACATACAGCCTCATAACCCAGCTACTGGGGTGCCCCGCCCTGGTGAAATCCTAAGGTCCCGCCCCTCACTACAGGAGCTCGACAAGACCAAAAAACAAAAAAACAAAACAAAACAAAAAAACCCAGCAAAAAGATGGCTCAAACAGAAGAAGAATTGAAAGCCCCAGAACCCATCCTTTTAAGCCACCAAGAGATAGCCAACCTATCAGATGCACAGTTCAAAGCACTGGTGATCAGGACACTCACAAAACTGGTTAATTTTGGTCGCAAATTACATGAAAAAACGCAGGCTACAGTAAGTTTAATGAAGAAAAATGCACAGGGAACCAATAGTGATGGAATGAAAGATGGGTCTCACATCATTGGAGTGGACCAGAAGGAAGAAAAAAAATATACAGCCAGAAAAGAATGAAGAAACAAGAATT
>CM052543.1:76093987-76117538 GCA_028533065.1 Trachops cirrhosus | reverse complement strand
GAAGTGATGCTGCTGTCACTAGCTTCGGACTCCCGGGAAGCCGCGAGTTTCCGCAGGGAGGCGACGGCTGGAGCGGCGGCCCGGCCGGTGAGTTGGTAACTCGGGGGGGGGGGGGGGGCGGAGTATTGTAAGTCCAGGTGGCCGAGAACTGGGGGGAGCCGGTATCCGAGGATGAGGGAGCCGCACAGAGTGCTCCTCGTTCCAGTCATGGAATAGCCCAGGGACATGGGGCACCGGAGTCAGGGATTCCAGAACAGTCTGGGTCCCTCTGAGGAGGAGTACACTGGACTGGGCAGTCGAGGCCAGGGAGGCGGAAATCGATGAAACTGACCCCTGTACGCAACCTGGTTTCTAGAAGCATGGTGTAGACGGTGCGAGGAGGACAGTCTCTTGGGAGCAGAATCTTGGACTCTAGGCTTTCTAAATTACTCCTATTCTCCCTTGGCACCCAAGAGCTGTAAAGATATGTTCAGCAGTTGAAAGAGGTTAAGATCTGCTTCCAGAGGTATTCAAGATTCTTTTCCCAGAAGCCCGGGATGGGGTGGGTGGGGTAAAGAACTGCTGTGCCAGAGGGCAAGGAGGAAGTGGTGGTCAGGTTGTCTTCTCTTCGGGAAATCTACGGAATCTCCTGAGATTGAAGGAGCCTTCCTAGATGAGTCATGTCTTACTAATAAACAAGCTTGTGTTTTACTTAGTAAGGTACGAACACTGGCAAAATCACCTAAATATCCAGGCTGCTGCTGTAGGGCAAAGAGGACTTTGTGAGGGAGTGTACCTGGAAACCTAAAGGACCAAGAGAGGAGATGTGGAATGCAGAACCTTGGAGGGAAGTGTTAGATGGCGTAAGTTCCCTCTCCCTTTCCAAAGAGACTTCAGTAAAACACCCATTTTTCTGTAATGTTTTGAGTCAGGTCCATTTGGGTATCTGTGTGAATACTAAGCGATACCAGTAGAGAGCAGGTGCTTCTAAAGAAGCCTGGCCACCAGTAGGTACGCAGAAGTTCTGCCACCCATTCACTTGTTTCTGTCCCCACGGTTGCCCACCAGTTAGTTGTAATTTGGCCCTTTTATCAAACCATGGGTGGCATTCCTGGGTTTGAAGTCTGAGCCCTCATTTCCAAGCCAACCTGTTGAGTTAGTAGCCCTTTAGTGCAATTAAGGGTAGCCCTGTAGTGCTGCTTTCCAGGCATTTCTTCCCTCCTGGTTACCCACTTGCCCTCTGTGCCTGTTCAGTTCCATTTGCATTCCCAGATTTTCCTCTTTTCCCCTGCCTTCGCTTACTCTTACTTTCCTACTACCTGGACCTCCAGGAAATGTTACGACCTACTTTTTCAAAAGGAGTTTTTGGTAATAGTCCAAGCCCTCTTTTAGGTCTCTGGGGTAAAAAGAGAAGAAGGTTGTATGATGGTTAGAACAAGAAATAGAGTTTTTGGGTTTTGTACTAATTTGGCCTTATTGTACCAGTTCTGTTCCAGTTGATGACCTGTCTGAGGTCCCTGGAAATGATACTTGATGATTGGCCAGTTTCTTTGGTTACAGGTCCTGGGGTTCATTGCAAGCCTGTTTGCTCCACTAGGTTTGGGAGGACACCGTTTCTTCTTTTCTTGGGGTCCACAGGTCTGCAATCTCTGCTCAGAGTCAACACAACTCATAGTGAAAGTGATGCCTTTTCTCCATTTGCACAAAATGAGCATGAGGTGGTTAGCCAGACCAGGAGCTCGAGCTCAACCTCACATACAGTCCAGGTGGGAATGGGGCCCCACTGGGGAGAGTTAGCCCTGAAGACATCTGGACCGGGAAGTCAGCTGGGGAAAGATTTTTGCACCCCCCTAAATAAGGGAGGAGGGTCTCTTCTAAAGAACAGTCATGATTCTGCCAGTAATCTGTGGGAGTCATAGGACTTTTGAGCCCTTTTCATGGCAGCAGTGGGAAAGAGCAAGCAGTATGATGCCTGTTAGCAACTGGACGTGCTGCCTGGTTATCTGGTGAGATGAGGCGCTCACTGGAGTTAGTCCTGGCCCACACTCCACCTGGAGGCTTGTCCCTGTTGGACAGAGATGAACTTGAATAAAAAGAGAGGCTCACATGTTTCCTAATTTAAAAGAAGCTGATTGGGGGTTTCTAGTTGTACATGGATGGCTTAGTCCACCTCTCAGATTACTGCAGTTATCAGCTCTTTTATCTCTCATGTCCTTTCTCTTTGTCTGCAGCCTACTGCTCTGATGCCGAAGGGGAGGCAGAAAGTGCCACACTTGGATGCTCCCCTGGGCCTGCCCTCCCGCCTCTGGCTGAAATTAGCTGGGCTCTTCTTACTGGTTCCCTGCATCAAGGGCCTGGCAGGGACAGGTGGGCCTGATGCCCAGGGCCCAGGGGGGCTAAGCTGGGCTGTGCATCTGGACAGCCAGAAAGGCAGTGGGGAAGAAGAGACACTGGAGCAAGAGGCTGATGCCTTGGCCCAGGCAGCGGGACTGGTGAATGTCGGACGCATCGGGGAGCTCCAGGGCCATTACCTCTTTGTCCAGCCAGCTGGGCACCAGCTGGACCAGCAGGTAGAGGCCATCCGGCAGCAGGCAGAGGCCGTGCTAGCCAGGCATGACACTGTGCTCTGGCACTCAGAGCAGAAGCTGCTAAAGCGAGCCAAGCGCAGTGTCCACTTCAATGACCCCAAGTTCCCACAGCAGTGGCACTTGGTAAGTCCAGCCCTGTAGTATTCAGCTTCAGATGGGTCAGTCCTGGGTATCCAATTCTTCAGTGAAGTTTTGACTGTATTACTTTTCAGTTTGCCTGAAGGGACATTTCTGTGCACTTCAGTGACATGTTTCTTCCCCAGGCTCCACCTTCCCTGTACTCACTTCTAGAGAGCCAGTGGTGTGCAGTGGTTAGGGAGTGGATGCTGGGGCCAGGCTGCCTGGGCTCACGTTCCAACTCTGCCACTTACTAGCATGTGCCTTTGGGCAAGCTTCTCACCTTCTCTCTGCCTCTCTTTGTGAAACGGGGATTGTAATAGTACCTACCTTGTAGAGGTAGTCAGGATAAATGAATTGCCGTGTGTGCCTGACACATGATAAACACTTTATAGTGTTAACTACTAGTATTATATTATATAATGTTAATATAATAGACATTATATGCATAATAATTGTATTAGCCAACCTTAAGCCTAGCCACCATTTCATCTTTATTGCCCATGAATGATGCCAAGCTCTCCTGGAGACCTAGGTTGTGGCAAAGCTCCCACTTGTGCCTCCATGACTCTGTCCCCACTTAGACCTATTGGTGTACAACCTCTGTCTGGCTCTTTGATAGCAGCCAATAGTGAAAAGAGGCTGCTAGACATAACTTGAATCTCTGTGGGCTCTGCTGTGTGTCACTGGAATCCCAAGGCTTTGAGACAGTTCCCGACCCTGTCTGTCCTGCAGAATAACCGGCAGAGCCCCGGCAGAGACATCAATGTGACAGGTGTATGGGAACGCAATGTAACTGGGCAAGGAGTGACTGTGGTGGTAGTGGACGATGGAGTGGAACACACCATCCAGGATATTGCTCCCAACTACGTGAGTGGCCCTGGAATGACCCCTCCCACCCCCCATGTCTTACCTTCTTTTTGATGTTGCCTCAGGCTTGTCCCCTTTCGTAGAGGTGTTTGGGCCAAAGAAAAGGGCCTGGGGGGTGGGACAGCCTTCATCATCTTCTCCTTCTCCCCAGCCAGTGTTCCAGACTGGCAGTTAAGAAATGGAGTAGCTCTACCCTCAGCAAAGGAGAGGACCCCAGGTGGTTCCTAGCTGGTTCCTGTCACAGCTCCTGGCCCTGGGCGGTCAGGAGTGCAGGCTGTAGGCAACTTCCCTCTCCACACAAGTGCTGAGCACCTTCCACTCTAAAGCCTGGCCTTTTAGGAAGCCCTAGATCTTTTTATCCCAGGTTTCCCAAGTGGTGGAGCAGTTTTCTGGACACATTTCTATAATGGACAAGAGAGAAATTTCCTATGAACTGTAGCACTTCTCAGTTTTGCCCGGATGTGTCTTGTCCTCATTATCTTGTAGCCTGTGTGGTTTTCAGAGAGGGATGGGCCTGTTGCCCTGGCTCAGAGCCCCAAACTCCCAGTTCCCTTCTCTCCCTGAGCTCTAAGACCTGACCTCTTATAACCAGTGAGTGACCACATGCCACCCCTGCCCCAATGTTTCAGAGCCCTGAGGGCAGCTATGACCTCAACTCTAATGACCCTGACCCCATGCCCCACCCGGATGTGGAGAATGGCAACCACCATGGCACTCGGTGTGCTGGAGAGATTGCCGCAGTGCCTAACAACAGCTTCTGTGCGGTGGGAGTGGCATATGGGAGCCGCATAGCAGGTATTTTCAAGTCTGGCTTCAGTGAGTTTCTCCCACGATAGCAGTCTCCATCCCCTTCCCCACTTTCTGAGTCGTGTACCACCTTTATCCCACCCTCAGCACACACAGCACAGAACAGAGGAGATGCTTATGATAAATGTCTGCACTAGAAGGACAAATCAGCTCACTGATTTCTTCCAGAGCAGTGATGTTTTAGACATGCTTTTAGCAGCAAATCCTGCTGTACAGAACAGACAAAAGTGGGAATGCTCTTGATGCAGGATGGAGGCCTTGAGTCCCACCTGCTTGGTCCCCTCTTTTTCTGATCTTGGCTATGCCGCATTAATGGCCCAACTCATTGCCATGATACCTCCTTTACTTATCTGTGCTTAACTTGTATTTTCAGTTTGCCAAACACTCATCGGCCCTTCTTCCTTGACCGAACATATCTGGAGACTCCTCTCCTGTCTCCCAGCTTTCCAGCTCCCAGCCCTTCTGATGATCACTATTGTTCTCCATCTTTTCAAGAGAGCTGAGAAGCCCTGGCCTCCACTGGGGGTTGTTCTGTGGCTCCTTCACCTCTCAGTCTTTGTCCATCAAGGCAGAAGGTGAAGGGAATGAATGGGGAAGCTCTCCCTGTGAGTCCTCATAAACGCTTGGAACCCACGGACTGAATAAATTGGCTGTATTCCTCCTACGTTCCAGCAGAGGGCAGCAACCCTCGCTTTAAATGAGGCTACGGGGGAGCCAGAAAACTTAAAGGTCCAAATCCCTTCTGAAAGCTCCATTTGTCCCTACGTGGTCACCAGAATGTGATCCACCTCATTTTAGAGGGTGAAATTGGACGTGCATAGGAGTAGTTAATGGTAATAAGCACCATTTACTGAGCACCATCTATGTATCAAGCACCGTACTGGTGTTTTACATGATTAAGGATGCAAATAAGGGAAACCTAGGTACCTACTTTCTAGCCTGGTTCTCTTCCCACCTGACCCGATGATCCCTAAAGTCTAAGAGTTAGTAGTATCTTAAAAAATATTTCTGCACAGGTACATACACATGGTATAAAAAAACAGAAAAGCGCTTTGAGGGACAAGTAAATCTCCACACATGGCCCCCCACCAACCAGTTCCCCACCTAGGGGTTGAGTATCACTGAGGAGCTGATGTGGCCTTTGCTGCCTAGGTATCCGGTTACTAGATGGACCCCTCACAGATAGCATGGAGGCCGTGGCGTTCAACAAGCACTATCAGATCAATGACATCTACAGTTGCAGGTGAGACAGAGCCAGGAACAGGTGAGAGGGCGAGAGGCTCGGACACCTGGAACTAATTCTGCAACAAAAGAACAGCAAAATGAACTGACTCTGGCAGGTGCCAGCAGGTTCCAGCAGAGGTCTTCCTGTTAGGTTCAGCCTCTAAGCCCACTGCCCTCATTTCTCAGATTCCCAGCCACTGGGTTCTTGGTCTTAAGCCTCATGTCACCCCAGTAATCAGGTTGCCACATGAGTGCACCAGCTATTTAATAAACTCACAAGGCTTCTGGGAGAGAGTGGGCTTTCCTTTCCACTCACAGTTACTGGTAAGCTGAATGCCCAGCACCAATCCCCTCTACCCAGCACAGATAAACTCACCTGCAGCTTTAGATTGTGGCTATGGTGGGAGGTGGGGGTTGGATTGAAGAGAAACTGAGATTGGGCTACCCCCATGGCACTAATGGAACCTGTTCTTCCTTGTAACTGGTAGTTCCCTTAAATCCTTGACATCCACAATGTACATTTCCTCTTAGAGAAGGAATAGAGAACTACTCAGACCCAACAGTTTACACAGATTGAATTCTTCCTTCATGGTTGCTCTTCTATCATGCCTACTAATAGATCCGTAAATCAGGAGAGGGTGGCCCTCCTGTCCCTGTCTACCACTATGTCCTGTCTCTTGCTCCCTGGTACCTCAGAAAGGATTTTAGGAGCAGGTTAAAATAGTGCTAAATTGAGAAAGTTTCCAAGGGAAAGAACCTTAGCATGTGCTTCTCTTTTCCACTCTGGATTGGGAGCTGAACCTTTGAACCTTCTTTCCTTTAATCATGGGAATCCTGAACTGGACCCTTGGAAGAAGAGTAAGAGCCCAGGCAGAGGGGTGGCCAGCTGAGACTGCTGGGCCTGGGGGAACTGTCATAGCCTGGCTCTGGCTCTTCTCTCTGGGTATTTCTCAACAGCTGGGGACCAGATGATGATGGGAAGACAGTAGATGGCCCCCATCAGCTTGGAAAGGTAACTAAACTGTGTGAAGATTTTAGCAGACTTAGTGCACCCTCTTCATTCAGTTCCTAGAAGAGTACTGCAAGTCAGTCCCTCTCCTGCCCCACCCCCATTTGCCAGGCCTGTGCCATGTAATCCTGCCACCTCCTTTTGAGAAGAACATTCTTAATTGGGAGCAGTGGCGTGGAGGAGGGGGTCACAGGTTCTGAGGGAGAGAAATGGAACAGTGCTTTGAGATGGTTTCCCTTTGATTTTGTGCTTGGCTCCCCATTTATGACCCCACCTTCTCTGATAAGCAGAGTACATCCATCAACAGTTGCTTAACAACTTCCTCCCCTTATGTCCACCTTCAAATCTCTTCCTGCCATAACTAGTGCCTTTGGGCTTGGTTCTTCCTGGAAGGGGAGGTGAGGGGAGGGCAACTTGTATGGAAGGTAGAGGTCTTTCTTTTGAGTTTTTCAACTGATTCCTGGGTGTTTTTACTCCTCAGGCTGCCTTGCAACGTGGGGTGATTGCTGGCCGCCAGGGTTTTGGGAGCATCTTTGTGGTCGCCAGTGGCAATGGGGGCCAGCACAATGACAACTGCAACTATGACGGCTATGCCAACTCAATCTATACCGTGACCATAGGTAGTGACCTTGTGGTTCTGTGTGACTCAGTGGTGAGGGGACTGGGTCTTGGTGTGTGAGTCACTCTGTGGTGTGGGAACTGTGTACCTTGGGGTGTGTATGTGTGTGTGTGACTCTGGTGAGGGACTGTGTACCTTGCTGTGCCCTAGCTCTTGTGTGTCTTTGTGTATGAGCACGATCTTCTCTTCAGGTTCATATAGTTAGGAGGGACTAGCCCTGCTCTCTGAGGATTTCAGGACTTCCTTAGAAGTTACCATTCCCTGGAAACCCTTTCAGCCCAGCCTCTGGAGATACCCTACCCGCCTCCACCAACCACAGCTGGTTGGGCCTGTGTTCCGGTCCCTCTACCAGTAGGTCTACTGCCCCTCACCTGTGCTCTCTTCCATGGTATTTGCTATCCCTATTATACTTCTTTACTTACCCAACTCCCTCCCTGACTGTAGGCGTCTTGAGATCAGGATTGTTCTTTTCCATAAGGCCCAAGTGCCTTGCACAGTGTGTGACTCACAGTAGATAATAAATGCTGAGGAAAATGAAGGTATGAGTGAATGAGCAGGTGCAGAGGTGGAATGCCCCCAGTTTTACCCTGGAGCAAACCTCTTAAGAGAATGGTATATAGGGTACAGAATACCCTCTGCCACTTGAGTTTGCCTGCTCAGGTAAGGAGAGTGGGCACTCTGAGGCATTTGGGCCACTGAAGTTCTTTTTTAAACTCAGATGACCTCCTAAGAGATAACTCAGAGATAACTCTGATATGATCAGGCTTTTATGTCAGCTCCCATTTCCCTTCCTCTGTCCCCAGGTGCAGTGGATGAGGAGGGACGGATGCCTTTTTATGCAGAGGAGTGTGCCTCCATGCTGGCGGTCACCTTCAGTGGTGGGGACAAAATGCTCCGGAGCATTGTAAGTACCTGCTGGGCCCTCCACTCCCCACCTCATAACACCTCCCACAACTATGCTTCTTATTGTCTTCTGCTTCCCTGGCTTGTCCCTCAGGTCCCTCTTCCCTAGCAGATCTGTATTAACCATGTGCTCCTGCTGAAACAGCAAGGCTGAGGGCCCTGAATAATCTGTCAAAGTGGGTTTTATCTTTAAAATTTTCACTTGCAAATTTCTGTATGGTTACAGGAACTACTCAGCATCACATTGATTAAAGAACTTCTTTGAAATGTCTTTCTTTAGTAGAATTTGGGCTTTGGATAATTTCTGCGGGCTTAAAGAAAAATCATCATTCCATTGCTATTCAGCGCTTATGTAAATACTGTGAGTTCTACTCATGGTCATTATCAGGAGTGAAGCTAGTGGTTGCGTTTATGGGATGGGAGGGATAAGGAGTCCAGGGAATGTCTCTGTCAGCCCGAGAGAACTCTTTCCTTGGAGCTAGAATTGGACCCATAGCAAACAAGAGATTGGGTACAGCAAGGGAGTGGAGCTCCTCAGGCTATGGGAACCTTTACAAGAATTCAGGGTCTAGTGCCTGCACTTGGCTGGCTCCGCTCCATCCCAGCATCTTCAAGCCAAGTCTCATGGCTGTCATCCCAGAGCTCCCTGCCCATCCCTGCTGCCCATAATAGAATAAACTGGGGAGGGGAAACCAGGCAAGAACTGGGCTGGGGCCAGGTGTGTGAGATTTCTCCAGTGGCCAGGATCAGGAGGTCTCTCTGGGGCCACTGGGAAGTAGGCTGGTTTGTGTACTTCTGGTCCAAATTCACTTTCCAAAAACTGAAGTTTTGTTTTGTCAGTAAATGACTTCTGGTTAACACAGTGTTCCAAGGCTCTGAGCCAGTTGACCCCTGCCCACCTCCCTTCTACCCTGGGGAGAAAAGGGAGTGGACTAAAGTAAGACAACAAGAAAGGCTTTGCTTAGCAGGCAGGGGTCTGGGTGCAGAAGGGCACCTCCATACCCCCTGGCCTCCCCAGGCCAGACTGGGCTAGGAATAAGAGCAAGAACAAACTGTGCTCTTCTCTCACTGGCAGAACTCGGGGGACCCGCTGGTCTGGCCCCACCCAGGAACCAACAGGGCTCCCCCGGCATAATTGTCAGCCTTGCCCTGAGGGGTCTGGTTTTTGTCCTCCCAACTCAATTCCACTGCTTATCCCCACCCCTGCCTTCCATCAGAACTGTAACTTGTCCAGAAATGAAAAGAGAGTTTGTCTCGCCAAGTTTCCATCTTTGGGATGTCCTTGCCTTGGAAAGCCAGTCTCTGTTGCCAGTCTCTGGTCAGTGACCAGCTTGGTGAAGCAGTCTCCCTGAGGGCAGGGTGTGCAGGCACGTGCTGCCCACCATCTGGCTGCCAGCAGCGCTTCCCTGGACTTCCTTGGGGCTGCCTGAGGCTCCTGCTTCCACAGGCAAGTTCCCAGGCCTCCCAGCTACACACTAGATGCTCACTGTGAGGCTGTTTCCTTAACAGGAAACAGTCTGCTCCCTGGCACAGCCCAGCCCTCCCCCTCTCATTGAGATGACACCTCAGGAGAGTTTTCTTGTTTCCTTCTGGAAGTGCTCGGCATTTGAGTGGGAACTGCTGCTCCTGGCAGCCACTGTCACAGTGGGGAGGGAGGCAGTGAGCACGGTGGGGAAACGGCAGCTCTGGGCAGGAGTTAGGACCCTGGTAGCAGACCCAGGAGAGAAGCTTGGAAAAAGTAAAAATGGAACTACCTTTTGGCCCAGTGATCCCACTTCCAGAAATATATCCTAAAAATCCAGAGACACTAATCAGAAAGAATATATGCACATTATTTACAAAAGCCAAGATCCAGAAGCAGCCCAAGTGCTCATGAGTGGATGAGTGGACAAAAAGAAAGCTGTGAAATACCACTCGGCTGTAAAAAAGATGGAATTCTTACCTTTTGCTACAGCATGGATGGAAGTGGAGAATATTATGCTAAGTGAAATAACCCAGACAAAGAAAAATACCATATGATCTCATTTATATACAGCATCTAATGAACAAAATAAACTGAAGAACAAAACAGAAGCAGAGGCATGGACACATGGAACAGACTGACAGCTGTCAGAGGGGCAGGGGAAGGAAGGGACTGGGTGAAAGAAGGGGAAGGCATTAGCCAAAGAACATATGTGTGTGACCCATGGACACGGACAACAGTGTGATGATGGCCAGAGGGAAGGAAAATGGGGACATCTGTAATAGTGTCAACAATAAATATAAAGTTTAAGAAAAGAAAGGAATTCTCTGGTCTTAACATTGGAACCGTGTGCTAGAGCCAAAGTGCCACAGAGTGGAGCAGCGTTAGGCAGGCCCCCCCTCAGCTAAAGCCTTTGTGGCTCCAGGGTTATTTACAGCATAAAAAGAACTTGATGAGGGACAGATGCCATCTCTCCCCTCAGGCAATTCTTCTCCTCCCCCCCCAACCCCCCCACCCCCACTCAGAACTGCAGGCAGAGAAGCCCAGACTCATGGAAGCTGTACAGAAGCACCAGGTGCAGAGCAGTGATGCAGCTCATCTCGTCAGTTGCCAAGGCCAGGGCAGGCAGGCAGTGTAGACATTGACTCTATACCAAGCCCATGGGCTGGGCAAGGGGACAGTCCCCTCTCCCCAGGAACACATGCCCTTTGCTCACATTGATGTCATTGCATCTCCTTATCACTGAGCTATTGTCCCAGCTCCATCTGGGGCCAGGAGCTCCCCGACCACTTCCTCTGTGTCTAGTGTGGTTGTGGGGTCTGTCGGGTTGGGACTGGGCTTTGGGGTGGAGAATCTGGGGGTGGGTGATTAGAGCAGCAGGAGTCAGGATGCTGTCCTCTGCAGTAGGCCTCTCCTACACCTCCACCTCCTTTCACACACAACCAGACCTTCATGAGCAACTCTTCAATTTGTATTCTCCTTTCTCAGCTCTCCAGGGATTCTCTTGTGAGGCCCAGAAGGGTTAAGGATCTCCTTTGTCTTGACCTGCTGGTGGACCTCTCTCTGGTCAAAGACTCAGGTCTTACAAAGGGCCCACCTGAAGTGCTTGTTCTGAGGACCAGTCTGTTCCCCACCCTCCACAGCCCCTGTGAATGCAATCTCTAACCCAATTCCCCTCCCCTCCATTTCACTTCCCAGGTGACCACTGACTGGGATCTGCAGAAGGGCACAGGCTGCACTGAGGGCCACACAGGGACCTCAGCCGCAGCCCCTCTGGCAGCTGGCATGATAGCCCTCATGCTGCAGGTTCGGCCCTGCCTCACGTGGCGTGATGTCCAGCACATCATTGTCTTCACAGCCACTCAGGTGAGATGCTATCAGGTAGACACGTGACCTGGACCAGCCTACCCCAGAGTTCTGGTTCCAAGGACTTACAGGTATTAGGAGGCTTCATGTTCTAAAAGTTCCAGACGTTAGATGCCAAATCTCTCAGAGTTGCATGTGTGCAGAATAGAAGTGGGCACCTCGTCAAGATCAGAGACCTAAACTCATTTGTACCTGTTCCGATGATGCCATTTTACCTGCAAAGGAAAGCTCTGGCTGGGCTCCCTCTCTGGAGCCTGTGACTCCTGGCTCCCTCTCTAGATGTAGGCCACAGGGATGGTGACATCATGGGGCTTTGACCTTTTGTCCTTGGGGAATCCATTCCTAGTGGCCTTGGTGGGAGAATCTGGATTGGCTTCAGCTGGCAGGGTGAGCAGGTAAGCCAAAGTTAGGTTGCTGAGATCACTTTGGAAATCCAAAAGACTAATCAGGACCTCTGTCCTCTCAGTATGAAGATCGCCACGCAGATTGGGTCACCAATGAGGCAGGCTTCAGCCACAGCCACCAGCACGGATTCGGCTTGCTCAATGCTTGGAGACTCGTTAATGCAGCCAAGGTGAGCAGGTGTTGGCAGGGCAGGGAACCTGTGTGGAATGACCAAGGGAGGGGCCAAAGGCCTAAACCACTGCCTGGCATCTTGTAAGTGCTAATAAATGTTCATTCATTCATTTACCCTCATCCCAGCTGATACCTGTTTTAACTTTAATTGAAGTTTCCAAACCATTTGTAGGGAGTAAATGGGACCTGAGTATGTCTTGGAACTCTCAGGGTGCTCTGTTCTCATCTTCTACCTTGTACACAGCCATTTCCTGTGACTCCTTGATTTGGTGCGATAGGGAGCATTCCATGGTGTCAGCAGGAACCTCAAGAATGAAAGAAGGTGATGAGGAGAGGAAAAATAAAGAGAACTGGGCCCTAAAGATCAAGTTGATGAGAGAGATTTCAGTCTTGTTGGTTCACCCACCATACCCCCTTTCCTTTAACAGATCTGGATATCTGTCCCTTACTTAGCTTCCTACGTCAGCCCCATGTTAAAAGAGAACAAGGCTATCCCACTGTCCCCTCACTCACTGGAAGTACTGTGGAATGGTAAGTAGTCTGCAGAAAGCGGGTTAATCTTGGGCTTGAGACTGGGGTGGGGTGATGGGGAACTCATCCTCCCTGGGTTCTACCCCGCTCCTTTAGGAGCTGAGCTCCAGCCAGACCTGTGGAGTTTTCTGTGACCATTTTAGGACATGTTGCTGCTTCTGAGTTGGCTGGCCCCCTGGCTGCCTAAACAAGACCTTTCTCCCAAGTTACTGGTAGTGGAAAGGAGCTGCTGAACAACTGACTGGAAAGGCTAGAAAGACCAGTGGGGCAGTGGGTTGGAACTTGGGGAGACGATGTTGAATGATACTCCTTTGAATTCCATGCTGAGAACTTGCCAGACAATTCTCTTCATCCCAGTGGCCTTTCGGTGAAGTGAGAGTCGGGAATTTCTTCCTTTGATTCTCAACCTTGTCTAATGCAGAGAGAGTCACATAGGGTCTGCTGGGGGTGAGACAGAGGAGAACGTGATGTCTCCATAGACTGTAGTTACCCATCTGACCCCACCTCCATCTCCCCCAGGGTCACTGGGGTTGTCTGAGGTCTGTAAGTCAGAGATGTGGTTTTGTGTTGAGCACAGAGGTTGGGCACCTTCCCAGAAAAGAGGGAGCAGGACTGGGAAATCTGTGCTAGCAGTTCATCTGTCTGTAGTTTCCCAGCATTCCCATGTGAGGGTTTCCCTACCTCCTGCTCCTTGGGGGACTTTCTTTTCCCTTCAGAAAATTTAACAGAGTTATTTGGTATTTTTTTGTGAAAATTGAAGCATGGTATGTTTTGTACCTAAACTGGAACTGTGTCTTCACTTTACCAGTCCTCATAGGAAGTGGTCAAACCAGAGCAATTACAGGAGAAAGAATGGCCCAAAAAGGGAGCTTGGAAAGGAAGGTCAGAGGCAGCTTCCCTCAGGTGGAGGTGTCACTGGGAAGAATCGTCTCTTCCTAACCATGTCCAGTGCTTGCCCAGTTGCCTCTCCTGGACGGAAATCCATGGGTGTAATTCACTGCAATTTTTGTAACACAAGTGCTACTTTGGAAAGGGCACAAAGCATCAACCAAGGCAGAGAAGTTCAAAAATAGTCCCAAAGATGCAGATCAGTCCAAACCCCCAGGCTTTGTCTTAGAGACTTGTGTGTCTTGGAGATAGTGTACCTTTTAACTTTTACCTCCCCCCATGACTGCTTTCTGTCATTTAGGTAACAAAATAACCCAAAGCCACATCTGTCAAATAAGGGGCTGACTTAGAGGAGGGTTAGGGTGCTTTCCAGCTTGGTCATTCTCTGCCTCTCACGAACCAGCGATGTTGCCCCAGCATATCTGACAAACTTCCCTAGGTATAGAGCATCTGGAAACTGCTTGTTTGTTGCTAGGAAGCACAAGAAAGAACAAACTGTCCTGGGCAGAGGAGACCGGGAGGTGGGATAGTGGGGAGAGAGGGTGAAGCCAAGAGAGGTAGAGACCCTGGAAGTTTTGCTAATGGAGCCTCTCATCAGTTTGGAGGACTAATTTCTGAGGCCAATGAAGGTGTCTTCCCGTCTGTTGGGACTCACTTAACCCTGAGTAGACAGAACAGAAGGTGCAAGCTTGTGTGTGTGCTTGGAGGTTGGAGGAAGTATGTCCAGTTAATACAGCATTGAGCAACTCAGTCCGAAGACAGGAAACCTTTTCCTCTGTAGCCAAACTGTAGTCTATTCCCACCAAGACCAGGGTGATTCAGGGTCTGAGTGCTGGAAAGTGAACTTTTTGTAAGGTGGAGGGGAGCCGAACATGGCTAAGACAGAAGAGGAGGTGAAACACCAGCAAGACTCGAGAGCAGTGGTGTTCAGCAGAGCTTTCTACAGTGATGGAAATGTTCTCTACCAGTGCTGCTGAGTTCAGTGGCCATTGGCCATACAAGGCTATTAAACACTTGAAATGTGGCTAGTGTGACCGAAGCACTAACATTTTGCTTTATTATACTTAAGTTTAATTAGCCACATGTGGCTAGTGACTTTCATATTATTGGGCAGTGCAGCTTTTAGAGCAAGGCAGGTTTTTATTTCTTCCTATTGGCAGGAGGGAATGGGCAAAAGAGTTTGGGGTCCCTGGGTTCCTTTAGATCTGACTCTGGGTCTAAACTCTCTACCAGAGAGGAGGAGGGAGAGTGGGGTTTGGGAGGACTTTCTCAAACACAAGAGAGTCTGTGTGTATTTACAGAAGATTCCCAAACACCACTCACACTTATCCCTTTACCCTTCTTTGCAGACTGAGTACATGGCTGCCCTTCTGCCTAGGCAGGAAATCCTTGTTCCTTTACTCCTTCACGTCTTTTCCCTCTCCAGCCCAGTCTTGCCTTCTCTCTACTAATTCCTCCTTCTGCCTTCAGACATCCTTGGCTCACCCATAAGGAAATAAATGAAAGTCCCTGCCTTCCTTCAACCTGTAACTTTTTCAAATGAATTATCAAATAAATTAAATGAATTCAGATGAATTAAGCATTTGCTCACTTTCATCACATACTCTCTTGTCCACTGAAGCTTTACTTCATTACTCATGGTACCTCTTTTCCTGGTCAGATCCAGGGGCTGTTCAGAGTTCATCCTCCTGACCTTCTTGTTGCTTCAACCCTATTAACAAGGGCTTCGTAGCACCCTCTCTCATCCCCCAGCATCCGTGACCTCCTTGCTCCATAGCCTCTTCTAGCAACTCTGCCTGAGATACTCATTTTCTTGTTTGCTTGTCCCACTGCTCCCAGCCAGCAGTGCCTTCTGGGCTCACTGCATGGTTCTTTATTCTCCCTTGACATTTTCTTCCTTGACAGCGCACCTGGTTTTAGGACTTTAGCTGCCACCTCTCACCAAATGATTCCTAGATGGAAATCTCTTATTCTGATCCCTTACCAAGGAGAAGGATAGAGATTTGCATGGCTTCCACAAGATGACAGGCAAATAAAGCCCTGGGATCTTCTGGTCAGAGGGTAAAAGTTACCAAAGGCCAAATAATAATGGTAAGATAATGATCAACTAATACTTTTTATGTGGCAAACACTGTTCTAAATAATAATTCATTTAACATATCACCTCATTCAATTGTTGTAAAATATGGTAATTCTAGTGTTCTCACGTACATGACCACCCAGCCCCTATATAGACCAATAAGAAAAAGCCACTGTGTACACATGCTGACACAGACAAGCACTCACAGGGCTCTTCTGGGTCCCAATACATTCCACAAAGTTCTGTCACTTCCTTTCCATAAGCCCCTTCTGTCTTGTTCATACTGTCCTCCAACTGTGCCATGAATACTTTCCTTCATCTTTCTACTCCTCAGTCACTGTGTGCTGTTGGGTATTCCACCAATACATTACATTAACATGTACAGAAATTTAGATTTCTTTATCACCTCTCAAAAGCAGCTTGCTTTTTAAGTTTCTCCCATTTCTGTTAGTTCCATTACCATTCCCTAGGCTCCCAGACTTGAAACTCAGGAGTTTTCAACCCCCAGGTTTTCCTTTATCCTGTCTCCTACAGTGTAGTCTGTCATTCGTTTCCCTGAAATGTCTTCATTCATTCTACAAATACGTGAGACCTACCTCATCCCAGGCACTGTATTTTTTTGAAGGTTTTATTCATTTATTTTTAGAGAGAGGGGAAGGGAGGGAGAAAGAGAGGGAGAGAAACATCAATGTGTGGTTGCCTTTCACATGCCCCCAGCCAGGGCCCCCAACCCAGGCATGTGCCCTGACTGGGAATTGAACCGGCAACCTTTTGGTTCATAGTGCTCAATCCACTGAGACACACCAGCCAGGGCAGGCACTGTATTAAGCTTTGGTGATTCAAACATAAGACCTGATTCCTGTTCTCAAAGAGCTCACAATGTGGTAGGGAAGACAGTCCACTCTGCAGATAAGTACAGTGTCATAAGCACTGCCACAGAGATGATACAAGCATCAGAGAAGAGGTGCCTCCTGCCACCACATAAGCTAGCTAGGAGAAAAGGTGACCAAAGAGATGTCCAGGCAGCAGGGCATCACATGCAGAGTCGATGGACCCTCAGGGAATGGGCCAGTCGTGTGGTAAGTCTAGAGAATGGGGTGAGAGCAAAGGAAGGCCTGAGGCTGCAGCAGTAGTGCCAGCAGCACATGTGCCACGGTAAGGAGCCCAGACTTGATCTTGAAGTCTGTGGACAGCCTTCAAGATAAACTGTCACCAACTGATGTTAGCAATAAGGAAGAAGGAGAGCAGTCAGAGAGACTTCCAAGACCTGTCTTTCAGGGATACATACTAACTCTTTACTGATGAAGTGATATGATACCTGGGCAGTCTGTTAAAAGAATCTGCGAAGGGGAATAAATAAGATTGGCCGTATATTCATAACAAAGTTAGATGTTGAAAACATCTGTTCTTTCTACTTTTATACATGTCCGAAATTTCCTATAATAAAATGTATATATAAATGTATATATTTATGTAAATAAATATTATATGTATATACACATATATCTTTTTTAATATATATAAAGATTTCTAAGTTTTTAGCTTGGGTGACTGGTTAGATGGTGATGCCAGCAAATGAGATTAAGAATCCAGAAGGACGAACAGATTTGGGCAAAGGTTGCTGAGCGTGAAAAGCAGGAAGAGAATTTTGGCTCTGCCATGTTTTAGGCTTCTGTGCATCATGTAAAGGTTATATCCAGGAAGCAATTGAATAAATAAATTTGAAGGTTTAGACTGGAGGTAATGATTTGGGAGTTACCAGCATAAAAGTGGAAGAAAAGGTCTGGGAAAGATTGGTGGGTAGATAAAGGATGAAAGAGGACCTAGGACACAGCCAACATTAAAGGAGTAGACAGAGGAAAGGAGCCTTTGAAGAAAACAACTGAAAAGAGACATCCTGAGAGTAGGAGAGAGATCAAGAGGACAGTATCACAGGTATCTAGGTCAGGGACAATGAGAAAGGGCAAGCAGACAGGGCTGAAGGCTATCCCTGGGTTTATCAAAGAGGCCATTGATGGCATTAAGAGGTATTGTTTCAGTGCATTCATAAGGGCAGAAGTTAGATTGCAGTTGGTTGAATAATTAATGGTGGCAGGAGAAGATTTCCGGTTAAAGATAGCAAATTGAACACATGCTTTTATTTCTGCTTTCTCCCAAAACCTCACCAAAATAAGAATAAAGGAATAAAAATGGTATAAGTACAAGGACAAAGAGAATGAGAGAGGAGACCACAGCAAATGACATATTTCATCACATTTTTGGAAGATGGAAATGAATGGAGAAATGAGCAGGGCTAAGAAAATTGCATAGCAAAAACCTGCAAGGGTGGTACTGAGAAACAAGCCCATTCACGCCACAGAGTCCCAAAGGCACAGGACTTGGAGGCTTCGGGTGCTACAGAGGACAGAGGTGAGGTATGAGAGACTGAAAATAGGGACCAATTAAGAGGTATACTTTCAAGGACCTTCTCCCATCTTTTGCAGCCAGGATATGGCCCATTTCTTATGTGGGCAGAAGTTGGGAAGTTTATTCTCCAGAGCCAGGGACTCCAGGTATAGCAGAAAGTGAAAGACAGGGAGGATGCAGAGAGTGGGAGACGCTACCAAGCAGCTGCTCAGATCCCAAGGCACTGGCAGCCAGGATATTGGCAGATTCCTCTCTGGAGAAATGGAATGATCCCTTATCAAAGATTGATAGATACTGATATGAGGGCCCGTCTATGAAACAGTCCTGTTCCAGTTCAGTTAACTTTAGGGAAGCCCACCAACTGAAAAGCTCCACCCATGATTGGAGCTTCCAACTAGCTTCTGAAGATCATATGGATAACTGGCCATTTAAAAAAATGCTCAAAAAAAAAAAAAAAGAAAAAGAAAAAATGCTCCAAATACCTCCCAAATTCTAAGGAAAATTATTTTCAGTTGATAAAGCCCTGCCTAGCTAATATTTATATGGAAAGGTAGAACAAGGATGTTTTCAGATGTGCAAGTATTTCTTATGCTCCATTTCTCTGAAAAAAAAAACTGCTAAAAGATGCGTTCCTCTACAATGAAGAGGAAACCAAGAAAAGAAAAAGATAGAAAGAAAGAAAAGCAAGGGAGGGAAGGGGGCAGAGAGAAAGGAAGAGAGGACAGAGAGGAAGTGAATCCCAAGTCAGAGGTAAAGGAAGGTCCTAACCCAACAGCCATGCAGCAGTTAGAAATGGGACAGAAGGTTCCAGAGAGAGACTCTTCAGGGGGAAACTGGCATTGAGGGAGCCCCTGACTTGTTTGTTCACTTGAAGAATCATGTCCAGAGAAGTTAAGTGTTCGTTTGTGCAGTTTGGTAAGAAGTAGTGATAGGGACATGAGTTTAAGTAAACTAAAAGAGAAAGCAATTATTAACTCTAGAGGGAAAAACAAATTGTTCAGGGAATGAAATATAATCATTGTATACTACTTGACTAAATTCCATATATTTATAAGATCATGGTATGGTAAAGAAAACATTGATCTAACCAAAAGTTGTGATGTAATTATTTTAAGAAGGGTGAAGAGAGGGCAAGTTAGGGGGAAGATGGGGTCTTGGTGGTAAGTCCTTACCTACTGTAACCAAAAGTCGATAAATGATGCCTTTATTGATAAACCATGAAATAGCCATTCATGCTTATTACCTAGAATATGAAAGTAGATCCCAGAAGAAAACCACTAAAAGCAATTAAAAGTGTTTGCTTCTAGGGAGTGGATGACTAAGGTGATGAGGAATGGGGTAGGGAGCTGCTTGTTTATATTATAAGCACCCTGGAACCAGTTTACTTCCCTTCCCCGCACTGGTCGCTCTAGGTTTAATACTAATGCATCATAACAAGAGAATTAGCTTCTGATTTGTACCAGCTTAATTCCAGAGATACAGAAATGTTACTCCTGTATAGCTCTATTTTCTTTACCTACTGCTTTGGTGTGTTGTTATAAATAGTACGTCTGTTGTTACAAACCCAGTAATCACTGTCATGAGTACTTTACCTTCTGCAGCCATTTTCTCAGCCCAGTACAGCCTTGCACCCACTGACCTCCTTTATACAGCACATTCCTGTGTACATTGTGTACATATTATTGTATGTAATTGCTTCTTAAATCAGTTCAGAGAATGAAATACTATTCATTTAAACTGTCTTCTGTAAGGACACAAGTACATTTATTGGTGCTTTCTTTTTTCTTTAAATTTGAAGGAACTTCATTTAGTATTTATTGTAAGGAGTGTGCTGGCAACAGCTTCTCTTAGTTCTTGTTTATCTAGAACTGTCTATTGTGCCTTCATTTTTGAAGAATAGCTTTGCAGGATTATGGGACTCTTGGTTGATAGCACTGCCTGTGAGATTGACCAGATCTTGCATTTTTCAGAAAAAGATTTTAAAGTAGCCATTATAAACATATAAAAAAGAGATGAGAAACCACGATTAAGAAGAAAGGTTTGATGATAATGTTGCATCAAATAAAAATATCAATAAAATGATAGAAACTATAAAAAATGAACCAAGTAGAAGTTCTGTAGTTGAAAAGTATGACTAAAATAAAACATTCACGGAGTTCCCGCCAAGATGGAGGCGTACGTAGAAATCCTTTGCTTCCTCTCACAACCAAAAGGAGGATAACAACCAATCTAAAATCAATAAACAACCAGAAGCGCCAGAAAATCAAACTGTATGGAACTCTGACAACCAAGGAATTAAAGAAAAAATCAACCAGACCAGTAAGATGGACAGACTGGCTTACTCAGAAAAACCACAGTGAGGCAGCTGAGGGGTAAGGTTGACTGATGGTCAACCTTAGGAGGAGCTGCGTGGGAGGGACTGACTTAAGGGGAAAACTGAAACTCAGAGCTCACTGTGGGCTAAGGCTGGGGTTGCCATGGTGGGAGATACTTCCAGTCTGACACGAGAGTCTGTTGGAAAGTGCACTAGAGACGAGCAGGTGAGCTGCACTACTCCCTCTCTGGCCCCTCCCCCACAGGCAGCACAGCAAAGAGGGTTGCCCTGCCTGGGTGAATACCTAAGGCCCTGTCCCTTACAACTTATCAGGTGCACCACGACAAAGAAATATGGCCCAAATGAAAGAACAGAGCAAAGCCTCAGAACTAAGCGATGAGGACATTGCCAACCTAATTGATGGAGAATTTAAAGCCCTGGTAATCAAAATGCTCACAGAACTGATTGAGCTTGGTCAAAAAGTGAAAGAACAAATGAAAGATACCCAAAATGAAGTAAAGTAAAATATTTAGGGAACCAACAGTGACAAGAAGAAAACCAGGATTCAAAGCAACAATTTGGAACAAAAGGAAGAAATAAACATCCAACTATATCAGAACAAAGAAACAAGAATCCAAAAAAATGAAGACAGGCTGCGGATTCTCTGGGACAACCTGAAACATTCCAATATCCAAATTATAGGGGTTCCAGAAGGAAAAGGACAAGACCAAGAAATTGAAAACTTATTGGAACAAATAATGAAGGAAAACTCCCCCAATCTGGCAAAGGAAATAGACTTCCAGGAAGTTCAGGAAGCCCAGAGAGCCCCAAAGCAGTTGGACTCAAAGAGGAACACACCAAGGCACATCATCATTAACTTACCCAAGATTAAAGACAAAGAGAAAATCCTAAGAGCAGTAAGAGAAAAGAAGACAGTTACTTGCAAAGGAGTTCCCATAAGGCTATCAGCTGATTTCTCAAAAGAAACCTTACAGGCAAGAAGGGGCTGGAAAGAAGTATTCCAAGTCGTGAAAGGCAAGGACCTACATCCCAGATTGCTCTAGCCAGCAAAGCTTTCATTTAGAATGGAAGGGAAGATCAAGTGCTTCTCAGATAAAGTCAAGTTAAAGGAGTTCATCATCACCAAGCCCTTACTATGTGAAATGTTAAAGGGACTTATCTAAGAAAAAAGAAGATAAAAAATATGAACAACAAAATAACAAACTCATAACTATCAACAAATTAACTTAAAAGAAAAGAAAAACAATGAAAGCAAAAACTAAGCAAACAGCCAGAACAGGAACAGAAACAGAGAAATGGACATCACACAGAGGGAGTTCAGTGGGGAGGGGGAAGGGAGGAATAGTGGGGAAAAGGTACAGGGAACAAGAAGCATAATTAGTAGGCATAAAATAGATGGGGAAAGATAAAAAATGGTATAGGAAACAGAGGACTCAAAGAACTTATATGTAAAACCCATGGAGATGAACTAAGGGGGTAGGGGAATGCTGGAGGGTTGGGGGACAGGGTGGAGGGGTGATAAAGGGGGAGAAATTGAGGAAACTGTAATAGCATAATCAATAAAAGTACTTTGAAATAAAATAAGGGCCATTGAGCATGGGCCTGTGAACCAAAGGGTTGCAGTTCGATTCCCCAGTCAGGGCACATGCCTTCTCTCCCTCGTTCTCCTTCCCTTCCCTTATAAATAAATAAATAAATAAATAAATTTTTAAAATGAAGCATTCACTAGAGGGGCTTGACAGTAGATACGAATTGGCACAATAAGAAAAAAGGAACTTGAAGATAGATTGATAGATATGCAAGCTGAAGAACAGAGAGCAAAAAGACTGAACAAAATGAAGACAGTCTTAGAGAAATGTTGGATAACACTGGCTGAACTAATACACGTGTAATGGGAGTACCTGCAAGGAAGGACAGAGAGAAACAGAAAGATAGTCAAAGAAACAATGGCTGAAAACTCCCCAAATTTACTAAAGAACACCACCTATACATCTAGGAATCTCAAAGAACTGAATTCCAAGTAGGATAATTGTAAAGAGACCCACAGACACATCACTAAAAATGCTGGAAGTCAGCCCTGTGTGGTGTGGTTCAGTGGATTGAGCACTGGCCTGCGAACCAAAGGGTCGCTGGTTTGATTCCCAGTCAGGACACATGCCTGGATTGTGGGCCAGGACTCCAGCAGGGGGTGCGCCAGAGGCAACCACACATTGATGTTTCTCTCCTTCTCTCCCTCCCTTCCCCTCTCTAAAAATCAATAAAATTTTTATAAATAAATAAATAAATAAAATGCTGAAAGTCAAAGACAAGGAGAAAATTTTGAAAACAGCAAGAGGAAAATGACTCCTTACTTATAAGGGAAGCCGAATAAATAAGCTTTTGACTTATCAGCAGAAACTCTGGAAGCCAGATGACATTGCGTATGTTCAAATATATACAAAAGTTCTCAAAGAATCAGTTTACTTTGAAAAACCATGTACATTACTGTTGTGATAGAAAAAAAATGGTAAGGATGAATGGGAGGGTAAAAAGTAGAGATAGTGAATATTGATATCTTTTTCAAGAAGTTTTAATAGCAAAGAAAAGGAATATCTAATACTTATATAATCTTTTTTAAAATATATTTTATTGATTATGCTATTACAGTTGTTCTATTATCCCCCCTTCATTCCCCTCCACCCTGAACACCCTCTCCCACCCACATCCCCCCTTTTAGTTCATGTCCATGTGTCATAAGTTCTTTAGCTTCTACATTTCCCCTACTATTCTTGCCCTCCCCCTGTCTATTTTCTATCTACCATCCATGCTTCTTATTCTTCGTACCTTTACCCCCTCTCTCCTCCTCCCACTCCCCTTTTGCTAACCCTCCATGTGATCTCCATTTCTGTGGTTCCATTCCTGTTCTAGTTGTTTGCTTAGTTTCTTCTTGTTTTTATTTCAGGTGTGGTTGTTAATGATTGTGAGTTTGCTGTCATTTTACTACCCATGTTTTTTATCTTCTTTTCCTTAGATAAGTCCCTTTAACATCTCATACAATAAGGGCTTGGTGATGATGAACTCCTTTAACTTGACCTTATCTGAGAAGCACTTGATCTTCCCTTCCATTCTAAATGAGAGCTTTGCTGGATAGAGCAATCTGGGTTGTAGGTCCTTGCCTTTCATGACTTGGAATACTTCTTTCCAGCCCCTTCTTGCCTGTAAGGTCTCTTTTGAGAAATCAGCTGACAGTCTGATGGGAACTCCTTTGCAAGTAACTGTCTTCTTTTCTCTTACTGCTCTTAGGATTTTCTC
>CM052543.1:76043630-76093487 GCA_028533065.1 Trachops cirrhosus | reverse complement strand
ATATTTTTTTCTTCCTTCTGGTCCACTCCATTGATGTGAGACCCATCTTTCATTCCATCACTATTGGTTCTCTGTGCATTTTTCTTCATTAAACTTATTGTAGCCTGCATTTTTTCATCTAATTTGCGACCGAAATCAAGCAATTCTGTGAGTATCCTGATCACCAGTGCTTTGAACTGTGCATCTGATAGGTTGGCTATCTCTTGGTGGCTTAAAAGGATGGGTTCTGGGGCTTTCAATTCTTCTGCTGTTTGAGCCATCTTTTTGCTGGGGTTTTTTTTTTTTTTTTTTTTTTGGTCTTGTCGAGCTCCTGTAGTGAGGGGCGGGGCCTTAGGTGTTCACCAGGTTGGGGCACCCTAGTCACTGGGTTGTGACGTGTGTGGGGGCGGGGTCAAAGAAGGAACAATGGCGCTTGCTCTGCTCTCTGTAGGACCTCAGACCTCTCTGCCGCTTTCCGCAAGCTAACTGGGCCCCTCTGGCACCAATTCCTGTGTGGGTGGGCCTGTGCACCCCATGGGACCTTCCTTTGGGTCAGTGCCCCAAAGCTCTCTTTCCCGGCGCTGGGACCCTGAGTTGCATGCAGTGCCTTGCTTCACAATGGCCGCCTCACTGGGTCTGCAGGTTGCCACCCTCTGGCCGGGGCCCAGCAGCCACCGCTGCTTGTGCGCCCAGGGTCTGCCTGCTGCGGACTTGCGTGCTGCCCGGGTTGCTCAGCTCTCTGCTCTGCGTCCCTTACCTGGACCGACTTCACCCCTTCCCCCAGTCTGGGTGTAGGTGTCTATTTTTAAATCCTTGGGTGTCCAACTTCCATACACTTCAATTTTCTGTCAGTTCTGGTTGTTATTTTGTTTCTATATTGTTGTTGTCCCTATTTTGGTTGTGCGAGGAGGCACAGTGTGTCTACCTATGCCTCCATCTTGGCTGGAAGTCCTAATACTTATATAATCTTAACATTTACTGGGTACTGTTCTTTTTTTTTAAAAGATTTTATTTATTTATTTTTAGAGAGAGGAAGGGAGAAAGACAGGGTGAGAAACATCAGTGCGTGGTTGCCTCTGGCTCACCCCCTACTGGAGTCCTGGCCTGTAACCCAGGAATGTGCCCTGGCTGGGAATCGAACCAGCAACTCTTTGGTTGACAGGGCAGCATTCAATCCACTGAGCCACACCAGCCAGGGCTGAGTACTATCCTAATTATTTTATGATTATTAACTAATTATTCACTCTATGAAGTAAGTATTGTTACTACCCCAATCTACAGCTAAGGAAAGTAATCCAATTCTCATAGTTAGTAAATGGCAGAGTGGGATTTGAACCTAGGCCGGATATTTCCAGAGTCCCATCTCTTAACACTAGGTAGAAGGAAGTGAAGACTTAAGAAAGGGTTTATTTGTTCTTGTCTTTTGTTTTTCACTTGTAGTAGCAAAGATGTAAGCAAGAGGATCTAGCCAAGAAAAGGGATAATTGGGCTGATCTAGCTTTGGACTTCTGCCAGATAGTTACTATGAGAGGAGAAGAAAGCAAAGCGAGCCTGAGAAGGTACATAAGAG
Organism: Trachops cirrhosus; assembly: GCA_028533065.1. Taxonomy (NCBI): domain Eukaryota; kingdom Metazoa; phylum Chordata; class Mammalia; order Chiroptera; family Phyllostomidae; genus Trachops; species Trachops cirrhosus. The sequence continues at coordinate 76,091,938 of CM052543.1, read as the reverse complement.
AGTGTTGGAGAGATGAGCTGTGGGGTCTTAGCTGGTTTGGAAGGAGGAGCTTGATGGATTTCTTGAAGATCAAGACAATGAAGGGATTAAGAAGGGAGTAATGCAGGTGGAAGGACCGGGTGTTGCTTTCAGAGAAGGTGGGACACTGACTTTGAAGAGTTTACAGATGGAATTAAAGAAAATACACCCATGTACATATACATACACAGAAGTCCAGACGGATTTCTGCCAACATGTTACCAAGAGTTGTGAGAGCTTTTTTGTTGTCATTTTTGCTCAACTACTTTTATTTTGAAATAATTTTAGATTCACAGGAGGTTGCAAAGAAATGTTCAGAGAAGTTCCAGGTACCCTTCTATTTATGTTAATGTCCTAAATATAGTACAACATCAAAACCAAGAAAATGATATTGGTGAGATCCAGAGAGCTTTCAGCTTGTTTGTATCTCACCAGCTGGACCTGCACTCGTGCGTGTGTGCAGCCTCACTATGTGTTGCCGTGCGTAGTCATACTACTACCAAGACACAGGACACGGGCCACCCTCTGTGGCCACACCCACCTCTCTGACCTATCCCTAAAGCCTGGTCTCCATCTCTGCAGTTGTGTTATATGTGACTGTTACATAAATGAACCGTATACTATGTATCCTCTTAATTTTGGCTTTTTATATTCAGCATAATTTCCTTGAAGTTTCTTTACTTCAGTACTTTATGAAAAGAATTCTGTATGAAACTTGTTCATTTCCACCTCTGCCTTTGTACCTGCCATTTCCCCTTCTAGAATGCCCTCTGCCACCCTGTCTACCAGTCAGCACTCATTTTCTTCTTCAGAGCGCCTCACCGCTGTCTGCTGAAACCATCGGACGTCTCTGTTTTAGTATCAGTTATGTGTACCTCATGCCGTATCATTTTCTACTTGCATGTAGAAGGCAGAGACCATGTCCACCCTAGCTTTATATTCCCAGCATCTGGTACATGCCCGAAATGTAGGAGGTACTTGGTAAATTACTTTTTTGGATGAATGAGCGGTTAAAGTCCACAATTTGGTTCTTATACTGTGTCTTTGGTGTTGTCTTCCCAACTAGACTCCAAAGTAGTTTGTAAAGTACTTGGAAGCAGCCACTGCATTCCACTTACTCGTGCACACCAGGCCCCACTCAGAGTTGCCGTGGCTATTCCTTTGTGGCCTCAGTGAGCATGCACTTCATGTGTGCTGGGATGAAGTAAGGGTGTGTTTATGGGGCTGGTTTCCCAACCGCCCAGCCTGACCTCCTACAGTCAGCAGGATGGACCTGGAGATGTCGGGGCTGAGGACCCTGGAGCACGTGGCAGTGACAGTGTCCATCACCCACCCACGACGTGGCAACTTAGAACTGAAACTCTCTTGCCCCAGTGGCATGATGTCCCTCATTGGCACCCCCCGCAGCATGGACTCGTACGTATACCTACCCATACCTTCTGAGCTCTCTTTGCAACAAGGGCCTTTTCAAGGAATCGAGCATTGGACACTGGTGCTGTCCTAAGTCACCACAGCACTGGGTGGCTTTGGCAACTGCAAGCCATTTGTTACAGGTTCAGTATGAGGACTGACAATGTGCTAAGCACCACACTTTACATGTATTTTCTCTAGTCCTTATATGAACCATGCAGAATAGCCTTTGTAACTGCCTTTCACAAATGAGGAAATAAGTCACAGAGCTAGTAAGTGCCTCAGAAAGTAACAATAAACCTATCTCTCATTCTGCACAGGCTGTGCCTGCCCCATATTTGCTTTTTCCACTAGCACATTTACGTAAGTCCCCCATAACATGAGATCCCAGGGCAAGGGGCTGCATGTGAGGACCCCTCGTGACACCCTCTGAAATGGCTGTAGCTCAGGCAAGAGCTGCTACATTTTCATGGCTACTACAGTAAGAAAAAAATGTTTCTGGGCAACAGGGTCAACCCATGAAACATTCTCCATGGCTTCCAGGTCTTCTACTCTGTTCTTTCCCCCAGGGATCCCAATGGCTTCGACGATTGGACCTTCTCCACTGTGCGATGCTGGGGGGAAAGGGCGAGAGGGTCTTACAGACTCATTGTCAGGGATGTAGGTGAGCCTGCCCGCCCTCCTGTCAGGGCTCTGCCTTGCATAATTGTCATCTGGTTGCTCTGGATCTGAGTCCCCACAGAAACTATCCCACGTGGAATGTATAGGGTTACCACTGGGCCAGCAGGGTAGATACCAAAAACTAAGCCCCATTCAAAAAATGGGTGCTGATATCTAAAATGGTTCATTTATACAACTCCTGTCCTTGGAGAAGTGGCTGATCCATTTTTCCTCAGGATAGCAATGAAAATTCCCTGTTGAAACCACATTTCAAGTCCTTTCCCATATAACCATCCTTCGGCCAGCCCTGATAAGCAGATGAAGGCAGGACTAGTTTTCATCATTATTTTTGAAAAACAGGCCCACCTGGAGGTTTGAAGTGACTTCTGTAAGGTGACAGAGTATTTCCGTGAGGAGCCTGGAAATCGAACCCAACCCTCCCAACTTCTCATCAAGTTAGGTATTCACTAGACTGGTGGTTTTCAAACATTTAATTTAGTAAGAGGATTTTTTTTTTCCCTAGCAAAATCCCTGCTGAAACCCAAAACTATAAAAGAGATAAAGGCAAAACTTCTGTGCTTTGGAATGCCACCTTTCAACCTTTCCCTTTCCACCCCTGAGTGGGGCCTGTGAGGCAGACTGTCAAACCCTAGGCTCAGTGGGACACAGACAGCTCCTGCAGAAGACCTTGTGGTCCGGTCCCTTCGGGGGTCAGGCAGGCAGGGCCTCTGCTGTTTGCAGAGCCAGCAGAGGGCATGGCTTAGGGATCGCCTCACTTGCTGCCTAGGAGATGAGACGCTCCCGGCTGGCACCCTCCAGCAGTGGCAGCTCACCCTGTATGGCTCTGTGTGGAGTGCAGCAGACATCAGAGAGAGACAAAGGTAGGTGTGGACACATGTGTCCGAGGGAAGGTAGCTCATGGGGATGGGGAAGGAGGCCACTTGGGGCGTGCCACCTCTCTGAGAACCCACAGAGTGCCCTCCCCTTTTTGTCATGGGGCTTCCCTTTCTCAGCTATAAGTGGAGAGGGAGGGGAAGGGCAAGTGGTACCAAGTTCATGAGGGCAACCCTGCCTCTTTTGTTCTCCACAGACTATTAGAAGGTGCCATGAGCGGGCAATACCTGCATGATGGCTTCACTCTGCCCTGCCCTCCAGGGCTGAAAATTCCCGAGGAAGAAGGTTACACCATTACCCCTAATACCCTCAAGGTACTAGAGCTAAGACTCACACTAGAGGCAGGGGGAGTTGGTCCTTGGTGGGATACTCCAGGTGATGGGGGAAGAAGTGGTGCAAAGACTGGGCCACCCTCTGCTAGCTACCTCTCAGAGGGTGTTTCTTAGGTAGGTGGGTGAGTGGTTTGGGCTGGGAGGCAGTCCCTAGTAGGAGAGAGTCCTTCAGAACTCATTGTTCTGGGCTGAGCAAGGCTACAGGCTTTGGGAAACTGTCCCTAACTTAGGTGGTGGACTTTCCCCCCAGACCCTGGTGCTGGTTGGCTGTTTTACCATCTTCTGGACTGTTTACTATATGCTGAAAGTGTACCTGAGCCAGAAGAACGTGGCCTCTCACTCAGTTTGTAGGAGTGAATCCTGCTGCTGGCCCCAAAGAAGCCGAAAAGCCAGGGAGGAGGGGACAGAACTGGAATCAGTGCCACTTTGCAACAAGGATCCAGATGGAGTGGAGACAGAGCGTGAAGGCCCTCCCCCTGCCTCTGGTCTCCTCTGCCCAGACCTGCTGGATCAAGGGGACTGGAGCCGGTCCCAGCACAGGAGTGCCCCCAACTGCCCTCATCACCACCTGTCTCCAGACCTGTTGCAGGGGAAGGAGGAGCAGGTTTGCTGACCCAGTGCCTGACAGACTCAGCATGAGACAGGCTCTTCCTTCCCCAGTTTTGGGAAGCTTGGAAAGCTGCTCTGAAGTCCCAGGAGCCCTGGAGAGAAGGCATTCCTGATGCTTACATCTGAAATCCAAAGGCTAAAGGGCACCCTCTGACTGCTCAGGGCCAGGGTTTCCTGAAGGTACAAGTGGCAGAGGAATGGCACCAGAGAACAGTGTGGCAACAGCCACAGGATCTTTCTCTAGCCGAACAGGGGCTTTGGGTGAAAAGGCCTTAGACAAGGGATTGGCCACCATCCCCTGTTGGGCAGGACTCTGTCCTCATTTCTGCTGGGCAAGTCAGTGGTGTGGACCGTAGGGCCCCTCCCCCATGCATGCATGGTGAGAAGGTGAAGGCCAAGATGAAGGTGAGATGGTGACATGGCTGCCACGGCCAGAAGAGCATCTCAGCAGAAACATCACTGGAGTCACTTGGGAAGAGAGCTCAGAGGTGAGGCGGGGAAGAGCCCCTGGATGTGCCTGTCCTTCTAATGACCCAGGACCTGGAAACAGCAGACTTTTCCTCTCCCTCACCTTCCTGCCTAAGCCTGGACCTTGGATGGACTGATACGGCAGTTGGCCCTCAGCCCAGCACACTGCCCTAAAAGCAGCTGCCTCCATTTTTCCTCATCAGAAGCCAACTATGAACATACCCCTGACTCCTTCCCTATCACCCCCCTCCCTTCATCCTGAAGGGTCAGTACCATGCTCCTGACAAAGCTGGGAGTGGGCATGGCCCCCAGGAGTGTGCTGCTTCACTAGGGGAGTCTGCACAGGACTGTGACAGGTGCCATCCACTGCCAGCCCCAGCCCTGGGACCACCCTATCTTCCTCTGAAAAGTGCTCAGGGAAATGGCCTTACCCACCTGTGGCCAGCTGTCTGCCTGACAGGCTATGACTCTTTCCATTCTTGGCCTCCTCCCTTCTTCTGAGCTGCTTGGTTGATTTGAATTTGTTTTTAACACTTAAGATTTGGTTTTCTCTTTCCACAGCAACTTACGTTGAATTTTTTTCTGCACAGCTTTTCCAAAATAAAAACCTTCTACACAATTCTGCTGCTCCCCATCTCCTTTTCTCTGCTAAGGCGAGTTGCCAAGTCATTCCTCCTTTCTGGCAACCCCCAAGATCCACTGTCCTCTTCCACTGCCTGGTCTTCTGAAAGAATCTGACCCCCTCCCTGCCATGGAATCCTGGAATGCAAGAGGTTCTTCAGAGGACATTGGCCAGGACCATGCAGATGGTCCTCTCCCAATGCTCCTATTTCCCAAAACCACACAGAGATGACTAGGGCAAATCAAACTCTGCCAGGCAGGCCTGAGAAAAGATTAATGTATATTTTTTTCCTTTTTGAATTTCAACCCCCAAAATATTCCAGCAAAAATTGGAGGAAGGTTGGGCTGGGTCTCCTTCAATGGGCATGTGCTGCCAAGGAGGACAGTGGATGTGCCCCACACCCAGGCCACCCCCAGCCCAACCCACCCCCCCACCCCCCGCCCCGCTCAGCCCAGGATGGGGAGAGACAGTAGAGATGGTGAGGGAGCTAGGAGGAGGTCTGGTGAGCAGTGTTTGGGGTCAGAAGTCGGGCTGAGGGGTCAGGGGGAGTTGCCCACGTGCAGTCTCCTTTGCTCAGTGATGGATCCTCTGAGCCTGGACACTTGACTAGGGCTGAAGGACTACACATGGGTGGGTGGGTAAGGTGGGCTAGGCGGGATGGCTGCAGCCAATGAGCTGGGGAAGGGCAGGGCTGGAGGCTGGCCCTCATCCTCTAACTGATGATCTGCCGGGGTCTTCCGTAACCAGTCATGCCAGCCTGGGAGGCTCCTCTGTTGCTGCCCATTTGTAAGCCAATGACGTGTTTTCCCTCCTGCAGCTGGCTGTCTGTGAATTCCCTCTTATGCTCCTGGGCTTTCCTAGAAGAGGAGGAATTGGGACAAAAACTTGCCAGGAATGGGTGTTTTTCACCTATTTTCTCTTCACTGTTACTTCCTAGCCCTTTCACTTCTTATTCATGACTACCATGCCCCTCAGGCAAGGGAGACTGGATGAGCACAGTAGGGTAGAAAGGAAGGAGTCAAGAACTATTAGGGACCCATTTCCCCCTCTCAGAGACCTTCATACCTTTCTAGCTATTACACTAATGGGTTAGCCCAGGCCACCTCCCTTCTCATGCAGAGACCCAAGTGTAGAGTAGCCACATACTTCATAAACCAGCTGGGATCTCCACGGTAATGCCCGTCATTCTTGGTCACTGCCAAGCTACCCAGGGCCATCAGGGTCCTCTGCACTGCTGCCATGTCTTTGCCTGTGAGAAGAAAGAGGAAGGGCAGACAACCCCAGGACTGTATAAAGAAGACTCCCTGGGCAGGGCCTGATCCCACTTCAGAAAAAGGGTCAATCAAAGGCAAAGGTTACCCCAGAATCAAAGGGCCCAGAATCAAGGGAGGTCCCATGGTATGCCCTTGCGAGTGTGGCATGGTCTTCCTTTGGTATAGCCCATTCCTGCTATGCACACCCATCATTGGAATCGTTCCTTCACCTGCCTCAGTCACCTGTGCTTCACCTGCCTCCTGCACCCCTTTGCTCTGTACCTTCAAAGAGGTCAACAGTCTGGAACATGTCGGTCTTGGTGACCCCATAGTCCTCAGCTGCCTTCAGGAACTGAGCCACCTGCTCCATCTGCTTAAAGACCATGGAGGGTGGGTTCTCGGGCACCTTCACTGGCTTGGAGCCATCAGGATACAGGCTGTTCACCAGCTTGCTCAGAATCTGCCGGGCATACAATGCAGCTTGCCACTTGGCTCGGGGTACCTGCCCCACAACTCTGGCAGGGTGGCACAGCCCCAAACCCCTTCCCAGATTGCCACTCACCACACCATTCTTCAGCCAGACCTGGAAACCCAGGCGCCCACGGTCTGGGCGGCCCACATCAGGGCCACACTGCACTATGATCCATTCCACCAGCCGCTCCTCCAGCTCCTCATCATACTTCTTCTCAATTTTGGATTGCACTTCACGGCTCATGCCATAGGAAGGTCCCTTGTTGGCCATGTTCGGGGAGAGCTTAAGCCACAGCAGCCAGGGAAGAGAGAGATCAGGGGGTTAGAAAACAGCTTTGCTTTCACTTGCATCAGGCAGACCCAGCTCTGTGGTGCCCAGCCACTCTAGACGTTCGTCTTTCTCCCCGGCTCCCAAATTCTGTTCTCACAGCACTGCTCATCTGGGCCAGGCTCATCCCCTCAGTCACAGGGGCTTCTCCGAACATGGAGACCAGAGGAACAGGAGACCAGATCTTTGGCAGTCTAGAGCAGGGCTCAGTGAACTTTTCTGTAAATGACCAGACAGTATTTTAAGCTTTGCAGGCCATATGGTCTCTGCCATTGTCCCACAAAAGCAGCCTTAGACAATACATGAACAAACCAGCACAGCTTTGTTCCAATAAAACTTTATTTACACAGACAGCAGGCTCCATTTAGCCCATAGGCCAGTTTAACAACCCTCAATCCAGAGCATTCTTTCTTTGCCAAGAGTGACCATAGAGGTACTGGAGAGGCCTACTGGAAGAGGCTACATCCCACTACACTCCCCAAATAAACCAGCAGGAGTCTGTCCTGCTACGCATGAGGTGGTTTATTGGCTGTACCTCAAGTTATGGAGTTGTCTCCATCTTTACTTCTCCCCACCTTTTTTCTCTTGCCCAGAAGCTGGAACTCCAAAACTCTAGTGTTTTTCCAGGTCAGCTCAGACTTTGACCTGCAGCCAAAGAGGCTCAAACTTATCCATCCCTGGCAAGGTCTAGAAGACAGCAAATCTGGGAGTTTTTGGCCAAGAAATCGCATTTCCTCAGGTAAACCAGATGAGATGAGAGAGAGAGAGATGTACTGGTATACCCATGGACACCCCTCATGCCCAGGCTCTCACCACTGCAGTAACTTGAGTAACTAAGAATCCAGAGTCCTCCAGGGAAATCCCAGAGCCAAGAATCTTCCTGTCCAGACAAACAGCAGCTGCTGCCCTGAGGACTTGGGGCTGGTCCTGCTCAGGAGAACCCCACCAATGGAAGGGGAAGATTGCACGAGCAGGGCCAGAAAGGTAGGGTGCTGGGCAAATGTGGGTATGGTTGCTCCAGAGGAACCTAACCTGGCCACAGGGATCACCCTGGGGTGGTGCCCAGAGTTCATCCAAAGAGGTACCGAATGAGGCCAAACCCGTCACTGGCCTCAGAGAGGTCAAAGTTGAGGAGAGGACAGTCTGAGGATGAAGGTAGTCAGCATGTTCCCCCAACTCCCTCTCTTGTCAGGAGCTGAGACCCTCTCCACACCCACCACTGTGTGAAGCAGAGTGAACATCAGAACTTCATGGCCATCCCAGGTCTGCTGCCAAACTCCGTTTGCCCTTCCCTTTCTTTCCCCATGTCTGACAACTTTTCTGGGCTCGAGTTCCTCACCTGCACAGTGAGGTTGATGGTATCTACCTCAGAGGACTGTGAACACTCCGTGAGACGCTGTCTTTGACGACCTAACATTCCTGTCCCCTCAAAACATCAGTCTTTTGCCTCCCAGGGCTGGTCTCCTAGAAGTGGCCTGGGAGAGCCAGCTTCTGGCTGAGAGGTAAAACAGAGTAAGCGTCCTTCCCACTCCAGCCTCCACCCCTTCTCCAAATCGTGCCCTGAGAGGACAAGAAAGTTTGAGAGAAAGAACACAAGATGGATTCAGCTAAATCTAGAGTCTGGGCAACTCACTTCTCTCTGGGTTTGTTTCTTATTTGTAAAGTGAGGGCAGGGCCACCTCTGAGGACAGGGTTCTCTGAGCACCCCGCACCCCCTCCCATTGTTTACAAATAGCAAGCTCCCTTCCCCACCCCGCCTTGTGCCTCGGCAGTGCTCCCCCCTCACCCAAATGCTCCTGGGCAAAGCACAGTAGTCAGAACCTACCAGTCAGCAGGGGCAGGTGATTTCAGCTCGGCCTGCACCCCTGCCTCCTTTCTCCCCACCTCAGCTTCACTCTCCATCCTGGAAGGTGGCAAATCTCCCTGGGGTCTAGGCACCCAGACTGAAGCAGAGTGCCCCTCACTCCCGGCTCTCAGTCTCAAGAGACCCAGAACAAACGGCCCATGTATCAAGGCTCACAGTGGCAAGGCCACAAAAACTGCAGCCTCTAGATCTAGAGACAATATTTGAATTTTGATCAGAACGGTGGGGGTGGGGTGGGGATGAAATGCCCACACCTCCAACCCCACCCTGCTCCCTCCTGGAGAAGCGCTGGGCAGTGCAGAGTTCCAAGAAATCCCTCCAAGCCCTCTGATAAAGACCTCCCCAGCCTCAGCTTGGAGCTGCTGTGGAGAAGAGGGAGCTGCAGCAAAGGGTCAGGGGGCACCTCCTGCCAGGAGGGACCTGGAAAAACTAGCAGAACCAGGGGCCTCTCCAGGATTGCTGTGCCCCCTCCCTCTTCAAAATAAAACACAGCAAGTAGGAGGGAGCAGCTGTGGATCTCAGGTGGCAGGAGACATGGCTCATCTAAAGTCCAGGAACAGAGATCTGTCCTACTCTCTGCTACCCTTTGAATAGTAACCACTGAGGGGAACCAGCCAGACCCTTCTGGAAGGACCCAGGGCTCCAGGCCTGCCCAGCTTGGACTGAGCCACTCAAGCCATCAGTTGAAGCTCCTGGAAGTGCCCAGCACCCCCCTCCTCTGCCTGTAGTGAGATGACCTCCCACTGTCAGTGTTTGGAGGGAGCTGTGTACCCAGAAAATCAGCTCTCTCACCTATCCCTGCACCCTGCCACCTCTGCCTGTTTCAGAATACAAGGGCTTGGTGGTCCTTTGCACTCCCTCAGGGGCTGCCCAGGGGCCCTGCCCTGTTTTCTCAGGCTTTGGGGACCCAACAGTGGGATACTGCTCTCCAACACTGGTGTCCTCACACACCTCCTCACCTTCTTGGATATCCTCCTAGACAGACAAGGGACAATAGAGCCCGAGTCTAATCGGACAACACTCTGATCCTATCACACACCCTCTCGCCCCAGTTTACATTTCTGCCCTCAATCCCTCTTCACCAACCAAGTCATCCTGGGCATTTCAATGGGCCCAAAGCTGCCCTATCTGAGCAATATGAGATTCTACCAATCCCATTCCACCCGTCTGCTAGGACCACCTCCTCATCTGGAGACTAGGAATGCACACTGACTGAGAGGGTAGGCTCCCCCAGTCCTGCCTGCAATACACCCACTGCCCATGTCAAGTTCCAGCCCAACTTCCCTCCAAGCCTGGGACAGAAGCACTTACAGGGGCTCCTCAGGGCTCGCAAGAAGTCAGTTCCGCCTGGACTTGGACAGACAGGATGGGCGCTGTCTGGGTGAGGGGTTTAAAGGCCTGCTGCTGTGGTGATGTCAGCTTCCCCCCTCCCCCTCCTCCCACGGTCCTCTCCCCGCTAGAGGAAATGGGCTCTGTTCCCCACCCCCAGGCCCCCCAGTGACTCCATACAGGCTCCATATTTGGGGAAAGACACCAAGTTGGAGCAGTCTGCCAGGCCTGCCTGAAACATTCTCTGCGTGCTTTGGAGATGGAGCGAGTGGGGCGGGGCTGTGCTGCTGGTGGAGAACCAGTGGGAAAAGCCTTTTATGGACAGGACCACGAAGGCTTTCCCTGCTGTCTGGACTTAGGGCTGCTCCCTCATCACTGTTCCCTGCCCCCACCCCCACACCAAGTTTGAGGGGAGGGGGAAACACAAGAGGGTCTGGCCAGAGAGAGGAAAGGAGCTGGGGATGGGGTGGGGAGGGACGGCCCATCCCTCAGGTTTATAGGGGACAAAGCAGCCACCCTCTCCTCCAGGGTTTTCAGCTCTTGTTGGACCTTTACTGAGGAATGACTACATGCCAGACACTTTGCAAGTGCTCTCATTTAATATTCACAGCTGCACTATGAGAGCTTAATTACCACCCCCATTTTACAGCTGAGGAAACTGAGGCTAAGAATGCATCTTACCCAAGGCCACAAGGTGAGTTGTCAGTGGCAGCACCTGATCATCCCTGCAGACCTGTGTGGGAGCTGGAGAGGCTGTCAGACCCACCGTTTCATCTGTACCACCCGGACTGGGTTGAGAACTTTCAGTTGGGGAGAGTCTTGAGTTACATTTAGTTGGGGGTGAGAATTAAGGGTTCAACAGCAGCTCAGTCAACCCTGGTCCCCATCTAGAGGATCTCTAAGGCCTGGCAGGGCCTGAGACACCAGCACTGGGGTAGGAAGCTCAGATGCTGCAGTCATTCCTCCTTCCCTTTAGGAACAGTCCCTACCTATCCTGAAAACAGATTCTCTCACTCCAGGAAGAAAACCCACTGGTATATTGCTTGTACCTGGCTCAGGGGTCTCAGGAAGGGATAAAAGGAGGCAACAAAGGTGAGAGACTTTCACAGGGGGTCTCTGGGCTGCCCTCTGAGACACACTCCCCCGCCACCCCCACCATCCTAGGATAGCCTGGCAGGAAGAAGCTAACCCTCTCCACCAGACAGGCAACTCAACAGAATGTCCTCAGCAATGCCCCACAGGCTAGTGGTGCATGGAGCTATAGTGCTCCTTAGTGGCATCATCAGGAAGAGCAGGAAAAGGAACTGGGGATCAGCTAGAGAGCAGCCTGTGGACCTCTGCTTGTGTCTTGAACACTCACCAGCTCCATTGTCTCCTACGACTTATCCTCCTTAGCCTGTTGTAATACACATTGACCTCCCAGGGTCCTTTCAAAACTCCCTCCTCTTGGAGCCTGTCATCCATGCACGCACGTATCCACTAGCCATCATCCTGTGTTTCCCAAGCACCACCCCAGCCTTGACCTGCATGTTCCTGTCCTTTAAAGCCATGTCAGGGAGCACTGTGCCTGCAGCCTGCCAAGCTAGGAGGGGCTCAGGTAAGAAGCGAAGCTGCCTGACTGGATCAGGTGGGCAGAGGTCACTGCCACTTGCCAGAAAAGGGTGAGGCATCTCTGATCAGATGGCACAGCTAAGGTTTTTTCACTATGCTACCCTCTCTGCCCAGCACAGTGCCTGGTATGGAGCAGGCCTGTCATAAACATTTACTAAACACACCACTACTCAAAGGAGAGGAAAAACACAGGGGAATCAAGGAACTGTTGTTCCCAGTGGGACTGGGACTTGGAAAAGGTAGACCAGAGGAACTGGAAAATGGAAGACCCCTGCCCAACCCCACATTCTCAACATACACACCCAGAAGAGCAGCAAACAGGGTCCAAGAACTGTGTCTGTTGTTTCTTTAATTGAACGCAGACTCATTCATAGAAAACAGAAATGCAACCATAGCAGGGAAACAGACATTAAACTGAGTTCTAAAGGAAGACCCAGACCCCCCTCCTCTCCCCAGCCCAAGGGAGGGCTGTGAAAACAAACCAGGGAGAGTAAAACATTTCCATCCACAAGGCCTGACCTCTCAACCCCCACATCTGGAATGGACCAGGCAGGGCAAAGGGGATCCCAGGACCAGAGCTACCAGGGGTCCCCAAGCTGGGGCCACTCAATGTAAACTCCAAGGTTCATATGTGCGCATGTGTGACCAACACAGAACTGGGCTAAAGACCAGATGGAACTCAGGAGCCAGCCCTGGGTCCTAGACTGAGGCTGGGATGAGGGACAGAGAGGGAAATGTCATGTCCCTTCCTTGAGCCCCTTTCTATGATAGGCACTAGGGCTCCCATGAAGGTGGAGGAGGCAGGATGGGCTGTGCTCTCTGTAGCCTCCCTCCTTTGCCCCTGGACATTCTTGGGCAATGTCAATGGCACTGAAAGACCCCCAGCTGGGGCTTGGCAGGACTAAGGGCCTGGAAGGAAAGGGTGAGTTGCTTTTTCTTTCCAATCCTGGGGCTAATCAGTCTGCGGGCTGATGTAATAGGACAGTGACCTCTGAATTCAGCCCCTGAGATCAAAGGCAGTTCTCACATATGAACTGACCCTAACTGCCAGAGAGCCGACCAGGGCCCTTTGCAGGTCTTAGCACCATAAGCCTGGCCAGTCCCCCAAATCCTTCACCCCATCTATCCTGGCTGACCAGAGTGGGCAGTGATGATAGGCCAATATGACCCCAAAGAGAAGAGGGGTCCCAGTACAGGCCAAAGAATCAGGCCCCAGACTGAAGAATGAAGGGCTCTGGACCGCAGGCTGGGGGAGAAGGGAAGGACAGGTAGAATTCAAGGCATGAGATGGGCAGGGCAACACTTCCCCCCTTTCTCCTGCAGAGGGACAAATGGAGAGCCAAGGACAGGGACCTTGGAAGGCCCCAACACTGATAAGAAAGCAGCAATTTGGCCAACGGCTGGGATTTTAGGTGAACAGCCCTCCCCCCGCCCCCCACCCAGCAGAGGGCAGCTGCAAGGCTCAAGGCCACCCCATGAACGTCCGGGGCCAAGTCTGGACTAGGCCTTGGTGTCCCGCTGCCACCCAGCACTGGGTAGCAGGGCCGGGACTCACACCCCTGGTGCCACAGACTCCAGCAGTGAGGCAGAGAAGCTCAGGGCCCCATGAGTGAAGCAAGGGGCCTGGCTTCCGCTAGAAGACATAGATCTTGTCCCGCTGCACAGTGTCCAGGTCATCATCCAGTGTCAGCAACACCTGGTGGGTGGGTGTCAAGTCAAGCACAGGAAAGGGGGCAGTCTGTGTCTGCACCCCACCCTCCCTGCTCAGCCAGAAGTCTCATACCAGGAATGACCCGAACATAGCGATGGAGGAGAGGAAGTGCCAGATGTCGTGGTCGTCAAAGAAGTCAAGAAGGATGCAGTCCCGGTTGTGCTCCCTTGACTCTGCAGGGGTTTTCTGGGCAGGAACAGGGAGAGCTGCCTGCTGACACCACCCTGGCACCCCCTCTACCTCCAGGGCTCTCCCTGTTCCCAGCCCCAGGTGGCAGAGCACTTTCTTTCTGCTGCACCCCTTGTCCTCATCTCCCACATCTAAGAACTGGCTTTTGTTACAGTTTTCCCGCTCTGCCCTCTCCTTTCTTTCACTCAGACCCTCTTCCCCCCAGATTCTTCTTCCCTTGATGTGAGAGCAGAGGGCTATCATGACCTTGAGACACCAGAAGGTCACGAAGCTTCCTAACACAGTCCCTGCCTTGGACTCTGCCCTCTGTTCTGATCAGGCCTTCAGGGCTCCTTCAGGCTCGTTTTCTTTCCAAAGTACAATTGTCAGGTCACACAGCCCTGCCCAAGCCCGACAGCAACCATGACCTGTGGCACTCAAAGTCTATGACTTCTATCCGACAAACACTGGCTGGACCTCACTCTGTATCTGGGGGTGGTCTGTACCACATGCTAAGGTCACAGAGAGGACCAAGAAACACCTTCCATGTCCTCAAGGAGCTCACAGCCTTCACCTGGCTCCCAAATTAGTACATTCACTGAGTCTCAAGTCTTCCCCATCTAGTTCTGCCTCTGTATCATTACACAGGTCAGTGCGTCTCTGGGCCTCAGGGCCTTCCCCATCACCTAAGGCCTTTAAGGCCAAGAGCAAGACCTGCCTCTTCTAGGAACTTTTCCTGGACCTGCTAACTCACAGAGGCCTCTGTCCACTGCCCTTCTGGACATCCCTCTGCCTGTCTTGCCTCTACCTTCATCTGGTGTATCATATTGTAAACCAAGAGCCAGGGACTAATAGTCCCTCTCTTGAACTAGATTATAAGTGTCTCAAAGGTAGAGACCATACCAGACTTAGTTTGGATCCCAGGACTGAAACCTGATCCATGGCAGGTGCCCTAGGAGGCAGAAGATAGAGCCTGACATCTCTGGCTTCAAGCCACAGCTGTGCCACTCCTGTGCATCCTTGGGCAGGTCCCTTAGCCTCCCTGAGCCTCAGCTGCCTTAAAAGTACAAGGGGGACCCTCCATGCAAGTTGAATGGTAGGAGGATGAAACAAAACAGCCGCTGTAAAAACGCTGGCCTGGGGAATGCTCACAAATGGTGTTTGAAAAGAAAATGGGCCACGTGTTGGCTCAAGATGAGCCTGTAGGTGACTTCCCCACACTCTCAGCAGGCTGACTGCTCACCTGCCAGGTGCTGAGTCCCTGGAAGAAGAAGAAGAGTGCAAAGCCCCAGACCACCGAAGTACAGATGATGCAGAGCAGTGGGATGAGCTTGATCCTTTCCCCGCTGCGGAGCTGGGAGTGTGAGTGGGGAAGGAAAGAACAGCCTGAGGGCCAGGCTCTACCCAACCCATTTCCTGGCCTGCCCCAGATGCCGCTCTCCTGGTGCCTTCCCAGGCTTTCAGGAAGTCTTCTTGAATTCATACTATCACCTCATGTAGTTACACTGTTCAACTTGTCCCCATACTAGCAGCCAAGTGTCCTCACTGCTGACGTTCATCCTGGCTGGGACTCCATGTGCCCAGAATCCTGTGCTGGCAGGGTGTACTAGCCAGGGTGCTCTCCCTGTGCAGGGGGCTCCTCTCTATTGAATGGCATGAGGTTTCCATGAGAAACACCTGGCCCTGAGACCCAAGCCTGCCACGGACTCAGTTGAGTCCTACCTCCTCAGTCTGTTGGGCACCAAACGAGGCTCTTCCCAACTATGGCTTGCAGTGCTACCAGTTTCACACGCCATTCTTAGAATCTGAAGGTGCACAGTGAGTGGCTCTTAGGATATAGTTGGTTCCCAAGGGATACATGCAAGAGACATTAGTCTCTCCCCTCCTCAAACCTGGCATAGACAGATAGACAGGAAAATTCTCTGTCCCAGTGCTGCCCCAGGTAGGCTGTGCCCATCTCCTTCCCCAAAAGGCAGAGAGCAGGCTCAGCCATCCCCATTCACCTTCATAATGATGTAGAAGGCAAAGTAAAGAAGTAGGTTGCAGATGCCAATGGCCAACAGGTAGGAGGCAAAATCATTAGGGCGCATGATGAGTCCGTAGGCAGCCCTGGTGAGGGGGAGGGAGGCTGGTGAAGCAAGGGAGGGTATGGGCAAGAAGGGCCTGGCCTCACCCCAACCCAATGGTAATAATCATAATAATGATTGTGCCTGTTTCAGAGGCCTACAGAAGATTCTAGAACCCCAGGGGCCAACAACCTCTCCTGTCAGCCCCCATTTCTCATGCTCAAAGCTTAGAATTTGTCTGTGGCCCCAAGGCCAAGTTTCCAGCTGTCCACCCAGCCGAGCTACCGTAGACAGTGGGGAGACTCACAGTGACCAGTTGATAATGTTGCCCATGACCAGCAGCACCATACGGTCCTGCAGGGAAGCAGACACACAAGGACTGAGAGGAGGAGAAACACAGGGATAGAAGTGTGAAGGCCCAAGTCAGCTGGCTGCCCCCACCCTGGGCCCTCAGCTTCACTGCCACCCGCTCCAGAGGGAAGAGAGCTGGTGGAAGAACAGGGGCTGGGGAGCTGGCAGGTACCGTGTAGAGGGGCCCACTACACTGCCGGATGCAGTCTGTGTAGAGTACGTGGAGGATCCGACGGCCAACTCCTGAGTCTGCAGAGAGAGAAAGTACACTCCTTTCCTGTCCCCAGCCTGCACCAGCTCAGAGCAGGCTTCATCTAATTCCTCACCAGTGATTCCTCTAGGCCCCCTAGGAGAGCCCCCCATGAGAACCTGAGTCTCCTGGGACCCAGGACCCCAAGGCCACACTCCCCTCATTCCATGAGGCCCAGCAAATCCCAGCCCCATGCCCTGGGCATGCCCTCACCCAGCTTCCAGCGGCCCATGTAATAGAGCTGTATGCTGAGGAGCAGGGTGGCAATGATGTGAATGACCGAGAAGACAATCCAGAACGCTGTGTTTCCCTTACCGAAAACCTGCCAGAGGCCACCAAGGGCAGGGCTGAGGAGGCACCAAAGAAAACTGCTCCCTCAGCCCACCCTTCCTCTGGAGAAGCCAGGCTGTTGCTCAGCCAGGCCAGGGCTCTCTGAGGGGCCAGGGAAGGCACCTCAGGGAAGGAGCACGGATCTCTCCTGCAGAAGGTGGAGAAGGGGGGTGTGCATGTGCACGTGTGTGGACGTGCCGTGCACTTTCCTACAGGGTGAGCAGAGCAGGTCAGGGCCTCACCACGCCCACCACAGAGAAGAAGATAACAATGGCCAAGCAGGCATAGGCACTATAGGCACTGGCATTGATGTCCGGGTGCCGCTTCTGGTAGAGCTTCAGCATGCAGAGCCCGGCGATCATGTACATGAATGATGTGTCTAGGACGAGGGACATGGCCATGAGCTATAGCAACATCCACCGAGCCTCAGCACGCAACTCCCAGCCCCGACAATCAGAGTGGAAGAGAGCCCCCACACTACCTCAAGGCCACAGAACGAGCTGGTGGTGGGCTGGCCAGTTGACCTCGAGTCCCTTAACTGTCCCTGCCACACCACACTGCCACCCACTGACTGTCACCCACCATCTGACTTCCCCTGACAAGACAACTTAGTCTGAGCACTCTGAGATCAAGGACAATGTCTTAATTATCTTGTTCTTCTCAGTTCAGTGCTTGCATACGCCTTTCTATAGAAAAGGTGCACAGATAAGAGAAATAGCAACCAGATGCCTATTCTCTGTAAGCTAAGATGTGTGTGCATAAGACACTGCAGCCCTGGAGTGTCCTGTGCAGCTGAGTCTGGGGGATCCCTGCAGGCAACTTAGGGATACCGGAAGACTCAGGCAGGTCCCTGCTCTAGGTTCAGCCAGGGAAGAGAGAGGCCCCACTTACCAAACTGGAAGTTGGTGTAGTTAGGGCAGACGTGATAGCAAGCACTTAGCAGGCCCTCCATCATCAGGGCTGTGCCCATGGCATAGAACAAGCCGAAGTGTTTAGGGATCCCACACTCCTGTCAGGGAGGAGGAAGGGGAGAGAAGTGAGGTAGGCAGGGAGGGAGGAAGGGACCCCAAAGAGGGAGCTCAAGACAGAGGAGCAGGCTTGGGCAAAGGTGGTGTGTAGGGAGGGCAGGGCATGGCAGTGCTGGGCAGGGCTAGGCTGACCAGGGGCTGGACAGAACAGGGCAGGGATGGGCACGCCTGAAGGGTCTGCAACAGAGGCTTCGGCAGGCAGGGCAGGGGCTCCACACCAGGGCATAGAGGTCGTTGCGGAGCAGGGCCCGGTTGTGGTTGATCTCCCGCTGTAGGATGATCAGCAAGAAGAGCAGCCCCAGCAGGATGTACCCCAGGTTGCTGAGGATGTTGTTGAAAGCACTAGAATGGGCGACACAGGGTGCACTGCCTCAGCCTCATGCTCCAGCCTCTTCCCCACCATGGCAGGCATTCACAGAGCCCCTACCCACTTCCCGGGTTCACCATTTGCCTGGGGGAGGGGCCTCCCAAGAAGATCCCCACCTGAGGTTGCCCAGCGGGTGAGCACAGAGGAAGTTATAGTAGCAGATGTCCTGATTCCCTGTGACATTCACCACCTGCAGCAGGGAGTGGGAGCAGGAGGGGGGGCTGCTGATCCCAACTCAGCCCACTGCCCTGGTGAGGAAGGGCCAGGCCCCAGCCCAGGCCACACCACGCCGTCCCATTTGGCCATGGATAGGAAGTGCCACCAGAGCTAACGTGTGTGCACATGTACACCAGGCAAGTCCTCCTTTGGGCACAGTCACTGTCACACCTCTCTGGGTGTGGCTGAAAATCCTGGGGCGTGACATGACTCAAGTTCTTGCCTCAGTACAAAGAAAAAGGAAGGGAAACTGAGACTTATGAAGTCCCAAAACTTTCATTTCAATGAATCCCCATAACAACTTGGGGAAGGTGCCTTCACTGATGCTGTGCTGCCCCCACTTCGCAGATGAAATAACTGATGCTCGGGGAGGTTAAGTGATTTGCTGAAGGTCACCAGCTGGTAAAAGTTGGGATTTGAACCCAGTGCTGATGACCTAAGACCTGTGCTTGCTCCAGAGCCCCAGGCTGTGAGGCTCTGCACTTGGGGAAGGGGAGCCTGCAGCTGCAGGCCCAGGGGAGGCAGCCCCACCTTCTCACCGTCTGGTAGGTAATCACTAGCTGCACCACAGGAAGCGCGTAGAAGACAGCAATGGTGGCAATGTTCCTGATGAGTGGGAGGACAGTAGTGAGGTAGCAGGACCCAAGAAATGGTCACCCCACCCCACATAACAGGAAGTCCCATTCACCCCGTCCACTCACCAGAAGTAGATCTGGTACTTTTTCCGCAGAACGCGTTTGTCCTTGCGTGCCAGGTCGGCCACATAGAGATATTGCTGGGGAGAAGCTAGAGTGAGCCCTCTTTCCCACCACCTGGAAGAGGCCCCTCTTGCCCAGGTGAGAGAAGCCCAAGAGAGGCCAGACACTGCTGGGCAGGGAGCTCAGTCAGCCCATTGCTGCTGGCCAAGCAACCCAGAAGGGCTGGGAGGCAAGTCAGTTTCCCCTGGAATCTGTCCTGTCCCAACTGAGCTCTTTCCTCCCCCAGGGGGAGATATACCGGGGACTGAACACAGAATCTCCCTTCCTTGAGGAACCCCTGACCAGGGCCAGCTCTATGGTGTCAGACCTTGGTGCGAATGACGTTCTTGTCTGATTCGATGTCAGTCAACGTGTCATAATCATCCTCCTCCACAGAGCTCATGGAGTCTAGTCGTGGCCGTGTGCCCACAGGGTCAAGAGAGCGGTCTGGAGTGAGCAGGGAGAAGGGTTTCCCTGTGGGCACAGAGCTCAAGGCCTGTCTCCACCCACCTAGGGCAATTGTCACAATTACTAAGCAGTAAAAAGAGGCAAACTGTAGGCTCAGATCAGGGATGGAGGTGGGCTCAGGCTCTGGAGGGAGGTACCAAATCCTCCTAAGTCCTTGAGGGGTACCAGGGTGGGCTCTGCAGAGAGGCCACTCAGTAGGGACTGCTCCAGGCGTGCCACCCTCACTGAGCTAAGGCTTCCAGGCCAGAACACTGAGCAGACCCCAGGACCTAGACACAGGCAGCAGGACTGAATTTGGCAGAAGTCATGCTGATTAGAAGGTACCCAGCTGTGCGGGTTCTGAGAAGACACTGGGTAAAGACACAGTGGGCCCTTGGGTGCAGGCAAGGGTCAGAGGCTGCCTCTAGGAAGGGCACCTGCTGCTTTAGCCTATTCTTTTCTTGTGCCTTTAGAAGCTTCCTCTTGTGACCCTGCCTGACCAAAGCCCCTAGAGGCCAGGAAATGGTGCCCCTGCCCACAAGCCCTAACCCAAAAGGCCAGGGAGTGAGGGTGCTGGCAAACATGACAGCAAACCAGAATATCTGGCCCGGGGGTAGCAGAGGTACCAGCCCACCAGTGCCTACTCATCTCAAAAGACACAAGAGCTGGCAATCATTGGCATTAGGTGGGGAAGCCATGCACAAAGCATCTTTCTGGCCCCAGAGCCTACCGGCTCCAGTCAACCACCCTGGCAGGAGCTGATTGGCAGAGCAGCTCCCCACCTCCCCACATCTACCCATGGCAATGCACAGCTGCCGCATCTGGCCAAAGGGAAGGCGCCGCTTGAACTGGTCATGTCCTTCAAAGGAAAGGGAAAGTTACCAGGGAAGTGGAGCCAAGGAGGAAAGACCAAGGGAGAGGAGGGGTGGGAGACAGCAGGCCCTTCCCTGTCCCAGTGTCTGGCACAAGAGGTGACCACCCACCATCAGGTTTCACCCAACCAGCACCAGCCCTGCACCACACCACTGGGCCCTGCCTGGCCCACTCACCCTGGTAACTGCAGGAGAGATCTCCAGTATCCATGCTGTCAACCAGACCCTCGGTAGATCCAGAACAGTTCTCTGTAGGATAAAACTGGTGAGCACAGACCTCAGGGAAGGGGATGCTAGACCCATCCCCAAGGAGCTCCAAGGAGGCTGGCTACCAATTTGCAGCTTGGAGGTGGCAGCCTCAGGAGACTAGGTTGTGAGCAGACCAGCACAACTTCTGGCATTGACACGTACCAAAGGAACCATAGTTGTAACCCTCATAAGGGGAGCTGCCAGGGAAGGAGTTGGCCAGGACCCGAGGGTGACCTGTAATGAGACATCAAGGTCCCCTTAGCCCTAGAAGCAGAGAGAGGCCGAAAGCCAGAGAGAAGAGACACACAGAGTAGTCATGGCAGCAATAAAGAATAAGCACCAATCACAGCAAGCACAGCTCACTCCCTCCACCAGCAGCCACCCTGACCTCCCTCCCACGTGTGTCCCCAACGGAAACACTAGCCACCCTGTGTTCCCCATTGAGAGAGAGAAATCTCAAGGAATTGATGCATCTAAGTCACCAGCAGCAAGGACAGCCAGCAGTGGCCTGCCCAGGTCCCACCCAGACACCCCTAGGGCTTCTCCTCTCTCCCCTACTCTGGACTCCAGCTCCTCTGCCCACAGCACCTGGAGCTTACCAAGGAGAGAAGCTGAGACAGAAGGTCCAAGCAGGAGGGAGGACAGAAAGAGAGAGGGACGGAAGGGAAGAAGAGAGAATGAAAGGTTAATAATCCCACAGACTGTGAGCCCCATTGTCTGAGGCAGACAAACAGCACAGCTAGGTCCAGAGGGTCAGTCAAGTGGCAGCCTTTCAGACGAGCACACTAGGGATGGACAGGAACGGTATCCCAGCCCCACATCTACCTGTAGTGTTACTCCTGACTTGAACACCCAGAACACCGTAGAGAGCCTCCTCCAACCCCCAAGGGAACTATCCATCACTATCCCCTCCAAAACATCAAGCATACTCTGCCCTCCCACTCAGGCCCTCTGCAGGTACCGCTTTCTGGGCAGGCTCGGTCCACAGTCACCAGAAGGGTCTTCTTCCTCTGCCTGCAGGGACAGAATTCAGAAGCAAACCAGAGGGGCAGGACAAGGATCCCTCCTATGCAGGGCTGGCCTGCCTTCTACCCTCTCCATCCCATAACCCTGTCCATCATTCATGATCCTATGGTTCTTCCCAGGCTGGGAAGCCATGTGGAGTCTCCCTGCTTGGAAAGGTTGAGAGAAGGGGTTGGTTTCCAGAGGAGAGGCTCCTGGACCAAAGACCCTAACAGAGGACTGCTTAGGGTCCCCTCTGCCCTGTGGACAGTGTGGAAGATTACCCTGGGCTGTCTCAGATCCTGCCAGGCCATCTCCCCCACATCCCCTACCCAATGTAACCCAGAACAGGGGAGGGCCCAGCAGTTCCACTTTACCTCCAGTTCTCCCAACAGGCCAGAAGAATGGTCAGAAGGTAGAAGGAGAGAAATATGCCCAGGCAAAAAAGCATCCCACCCACATAGGCCTCAGCTGTTGGGAAAGAAGCAGGAAGCTGAACACATCAACCATGACACAGGGTCCAGCCAAACCTCTCACCACTTCTCCCCTCAAATGTAGTGACCCAACCAGTGTGAACAACCGGCCGCTCCCCAAATCCACCAGACTCTTGACATGACTCCTGTCTATGCTCATGTTGCCCTCTCTGCAAGAACTTTCTCCTCTACTTCTTTCTCAAAAACTCCATCTTGACTTAACCTTCAAAACACAGCTCAGGGACTTTGTCCTCTAGGAAACTTTCTCTGTCCTGTGTTCCCACTGTGACCTGTCCTTTGCTCATCACAGCTCTCAGTTCCCTTGCAGGTGCAGCTGCAGGCTCCTGTCCCTCTGAGGGCTGTCGCTGCAGCATGGCACCCGGCACACAAGAGGTGCTCAACAAATATTTGCTGAATAAAGAATCCGTATAGGAGAGGCAGCTTCTTTCCCCTCCCATCACAATCTCGTATTTTTATCCTATACTTTCCAGTTTACAAAGGGCCCCATTCAAGTACTCAGTAAATATTATTGAGCATGACTAAGGGGCTTGGTACTTTCCTACTAATTTTGTTCTAAACCTCACAACTTAGTGAGACTAGTGGGACAGATCCTAACACCTCTGTTATAGAGACGGGGTAACTGAGACTCAATGAGATCGCACTGCTCTGAAGTGGCACTGAGAGAACCAGAATTCAGTACTTTACTCTTTAGTCATGTACTATGTACAAAGTTATATTGGGACTCACCTCCCAGCCCTCCCATCATGAGGCCTACCAAGAACACTGCTCTATTGTCAGCCTGGCTGAGTAGGTCCTCACCACCCTTCCTACCCTAGGTCTGAAAGGAAGAGCCAGAGGCCAGTCCATCCCCACTCAGCCACCCACACTCACACGTGACTGCTCGAGATACCAGCACTGATAGGGTTTTCTGGCGGTGCCCCTGATCAACCGGTTCATCTGGAAGTAAAACGTCAAATTGGCAAACAAAAGGCTACCTGGAACTTAGCTAGAGTTGGTGGAAGCAGCCCTGGGAGAGTCTGGAGCCAAAAACGTGTGTCCCACCATGTCCACCAATCAGTCACACAGCCTGTTCTACCTCCTAGGAAGTGACCAAGACCTCTCCATCCCCGGCTGGGCCCGGGGCACAAAATTACCTTCTCCAAAGGGGTAGAAAGGCAAGGAACCCCCACAGGCCTGATCTTCTGTCTTCACCACCACCACTACGTAGAAGCTGTTGCTTGGGAAGTCTTTGCGCTGCAGGATAATGATGATGATGACGACAATGACAACATCATTACCACTGTCATCATTATATTATCGTCATCATCATCACCATCCTTTCCTGAGTATCTACTCTGAGCCAGAAATTATGCTAAACTCTCTTTTTATATTATTTTACTTAATGCTTCCAAAGACCCTTATGAGATAGCACTGTCATTACCCCTTTTGGACAGGCTTAGCAGTTAGCTTAGGGTCACACAGACAGGACGTGGTAGAGCTGAGACTGCCTGACTCCAGAGCCCAAAGCCTGGACCTACACTATGGCCAGTGAGCAAATATGTGCATACCTCACCATCACAGGACCCATCAGTGCCCCATTACAGGCTATGCATTGGCCAGGAGAAGTGAAGGGGCCACGTTGCCTCCATTACCTGCATGACTGAATGTGAGGTGCATGCATGGCCGCCCCTCCCTTCCTGGAGCATCGGTTCCAGCCTTTGCCAAGTGCAGGCACAAAGCCTCAGCTAAGGCCCTTTTCCTCTCCTTGCTATCAATATAGCGAATGAAGTAGACATGACAACTAGAAAAGGGTATGCTGCTTTCCTGTTCCCAAGGCAACTAGGATTATGATTCAATTCTCACACATATCAGGGACCCCAAAGTCTCAGAGACCAATAGGCCCAGACTCAGTCTTGTGGATAGGGGAGGAATGGGGCAGGGGAAAAGGAGCAGGAATTTGGAAAGCTAATCACCAGCCACATCTCCCACAGGCCCATGTGTGTTTCCTACCTGCACAGTGATGGCTGCTTTCTTGGTCATAGTCTGGTACATGCCGATGAAGGCTACATTGTTGTCTAGGTCATAGACAGGGCACTATCGAGGAGGAAGGGAAAAGCAGATGCAGGGACCTGGGCTCTGTTCCCTTTGGTTAGCAGCCCTGTTATCCACTGGTGGAGTGTAAAAGGGCAGGCCACTTACCAGGACATCCTGGATAGAGATGACTGAGCAGGGGAAGGCCTTGTTGGAGGTTACCTTGACAATCACTGAGTCCACTCCCTCTGGGAACTCATACTTGAAGTACTGAGGGCACAGGGAGGGTGGCAAGGAGAGCCCTGTCTCATTAGGATGCCCTCTCTGTCCCTCTAGAAGGGGGACTGTTCCAGTGTGAATTCTTTCAGGATTGGGCACTGGAGGCTCTCTGGGGAGAAAGGCCTTCACTATAAGCAGCCCCGTTTTCTGTCTGTATACCACTCCTTTTGACCTCAGCTGGGCACTTAGGGCAGTGCCCATGTGGCAAGTTGGAAAGATGGCAGCCAGGCCCCATGTCTCTGTGCTTCCCATGCTACTTGCTTCTACCACTTTGGGGCCAGGGCCTCTGTTTCCAGTCTCTCCAGGGAGAGTCCAGCCAACTTGAAATGCCCAGCAAAGGCCACCAACCACTCCCACTCCCACATTTAAGCTTCCCCATCTTGGGTAGTCAACAGGGGATCTTACCTGAGGCTGGGCTGCTGTGGTATTGAAGCTAAAGTACTCCCCAGTCCTGTAGGGCAGAGAAGAGCCCCCAAGGTCACTCCCAGAGCTGAAGGAGGCCAGTCCCATGGTCCCCTCACTCTTCCCTGCAGACCTGAGCATGAAGTTGTCCATTCGGCTGACCTGGAGCTGGTATGTGGTATTGACTGGTGACAGGGTGGACACATCCACATAGAAGAACTGGACCTCAGACTCATTCTTGGTTGGTGGCTGACACAGCGTTCTTTCTACCTTTTGGTAGAGGTACTTGCGCTGAAATCTATGGCCCAAAGCAGAGAGTCTGGACGTGACTACTGTCTCAACCAGGATTCCTCCACTCTGGTTGTCTATCACCCCTCCCCACTACCCCCACTGGGCTGACAGACTCTGGGCTGGCTAGCTTGGTCCTCATGCAGTTGAGCAGTTTCCTGGGTCTAGGGATGGGGAAGAGAGACAGAGGGGCCCCTGGGTGGTCTGAAGTCCCAGATAAGGACCTGGGCGAGGCTCTGCACAAGGCCTGACCTGGGCCTACTCCCTCCCTGACCCCAGGTCCTACTCACAGCCCTCGCAGGATTAGAGGCACCTGGAAGGACACCACAGCCTCCTTCTGGCGGACCACAAACAGCAAAGGAGCCCCCTTCTGTTTATTCAGGACATTCACAGACACCCGCACGCCTTCTGTCTGCAGAATGAGATGGAAATGCCCCTCGGTCAAGCCTGTACTGATACTACCTCTGCCACCTGGGACACATAGGCCCAGAGACTGTGAGCCCTGACCTCAATCATGCCAACCGCTTTGTTCTTTCCCCATTGTGGTTAGGTCGAGAAGCTATCCATGCCCTTTCTTCTGCCAGGGCAGCCCCGAGTCTACCGGAGGGACCAGTCCTGACTTAAAGGAGAGGCTTATGGGAGACACAAGTTTCTGATGGCAGGGCAACAAGACCCAAGCAACTCAGGGCCTCACTCCCAACAGGAAGCACAGTGGAGATCTCCGGCATCTCCAGGGTATCCCATTCCTATCC
The DNA here is from genome assembly GCA_028533065.1 of Trachops cirrhosus. Lineage (NCBI taxonomy): Eukaryota > Metazoa > Chordata > Mammalia > Chiroptera > Phyllostomidae > Trachops > Trachops cirrhosus. Next base: position 76,066,050 of record CM052543.1, on the reverse strand, counting down.
ATGTTCATGGGATGCACATGCTCACACATGTGCATGTACACACACAGACACAGGAGCAAAAACTGCTCCTCCACTTTCTTCCTTACAAGCTAGAGGCTCCTATTCAACAACTAACCTGGGGGTGGGGATGAAAACACAGGGGATTGTTGAAAGCCAAGAAAGCTAAATTCTATCCCTAGCTCTGACAGGGGTTAGGGCTGTACAGAAGTCACTTCATGTCTCTGAGTTTCAATTTCCTCCTCTACAAAATGGAGACACACTCACTCTTGGTGCTGTATAGGAAAGTATATAGGACAGCAGGAGTTTAAGGAAAAAATAAAACTAAATAAATCCTGTGAATCTTATTATTGGGCTGCTGAAACACAGGTGCTAGGGCAGCATTTCTCAGAGGGACAGAGGCCACAGCTCTCAGGGTAACTGCAGATATGGGGGAAAAAAAGAGGAAAAGACTCTAAACTGTTGGAGATCAAGCTTTACAGAACCAGGCACTGAAGGCAGATCCTGGCTTGTCACAGAAACCAAATCCCTCCCCACCCTGAAAAAAAATCAGATTCCCATTCTCGACTCCACTGCTTCCCAGTAAATGCAGTAAATTGCAGTTCCCAGAACTGCAAAGGAGACCATACAGCCAGGCTGCAAGAATACTCCAAATTTCAGCTCTAGACTTCCCATACCTAGCTAAGCCCATGGTCAATTCACAGCCAGGGAAGAAACATAAGTGCAGTCAGGGTGAGGCATGTTCTCCACAGCAGACAAACTCTCTCTTCTCCTGTCCAACTTGGGGTTGGCCTCATCTTTGCCACCTGCATCTTACAAGGCTTTCTAAGACTGCAGGAGGACTGGAATGTTCCCAGCAGTTCTGACAGCCCCGGAAGTCCTGTATTTATCTTCCCCAGGCAGCTCAGCTCTAACTCTTTCTTGCCTGGGCAGAGCCTGTCTCATCATACCACTGGGGTTTTCTGGGTCAAGTCCGGTGGCAAGCCTGCTTCCTCTTGCCCACAGACCCCACAGTGCTATCAGACTCTGGTTGCTGGGTAGTGAGCACGTCAGTTCTGCTCAGCCCACATCTGGTGGAAGGAGGCAGTCAGTGAGAAGATGGGAATGAGGTACCTTCAGAGCCTGGCCAGTGGGAGCTTCGGAGAAACAATGCGGGCAAAGGAAGGAGGATTGGTCAAGAAGGTCCAGCATGGTTCAGGGAAACGGAAGGAACCCAGTGGGGCAGCTCGTCCGTGGGGCAGTGACAGAACCGCCTTGTCTGCTCGCTCACTCACCAGCCCCAGCCCAGCCCCAGCCCCAGCCCAGCTCCAGCCCTCACCCGGTTGCGGGTCACAGTATGGTTGAAGGTATAGATGTTGACCAGCTCGCTGTTGACTTCATCCACGTAGGTGCGCTCAAACTCGGCGTCTTTCTGCGAGACGTTCTTGGGGCCCAGAAGCCCCGGATGGCTATCGACCGAAGCCACCAAAAGCGCCAAGAAGGGCAAGCCCGGGACGAACATGGTCCCAGCAGGGCGGCGGCGGCGGCGGCAGCGACAGGACACAGGACACCGGGACAAGTTGCGGCTCCAGCCGCAGCTTCCACCATCTCACCAGGACCAGAACTTTAACCCCGGCCTGAGATTAGGAAACGTCCCCTCCCTGGAGCCGCAGAGACGCTCCTAGGAGCACCAGAGGGGAGGGGCGGCAAGGAGGAGGAGGAGAAGGAGCGGGGTCCAGGTCTCAGGCCCGGGCCCCGCTGAACACGGCTCCGAGACCCTGCGGCTGCCCGCCAGGGCCGTGAGTGAGCGGGAGCTGGTTGCTGGGAGCCTGGAGACGCCGGGGAGGGGGAGGGAGGAAAGGTGGGGAAGCCGGCCGCTGAAGCGTCCACGAAGGGAGGGAAATCTGAGGGTGAGGGGCGTGATAGCTGGTAGTCGCCAGACGCCGCGCGGCCTGGCGACTTGAGTGCGAGCCCTTTAAGGGCAAGCAGGCTCGGCGGTTCCGGCGCTCGGGACAGGGGAAAGTGTGGAGCTCCGCAAGCAGTAAACAGCCGGGCGGCAGGCCTTCTGGCTGACGTCAGGGGAAACTGACACAGATTTAAAGGGCCAGGTTCCGGGTTGGGAGTTAAAGGGGCCGTAGCACTCCAGCTCGTTGTCTTCGAGTCCTTTCCCGTTACTGCCTCTTTTTTCGTTATTCTGCCCCTCTTTGGAAATTCACTTTGGAATAGACGAATGTTTCCATGAAGGATCTCCAAGTGTTGGATTCTTGTTAACCAATTCCCTTTGCTCAAACTTAGGGATAGGATCCCCTATTCCCATGCCCACTGCCATTACCACTAACATTCTCCACCCGGGCCTTTTTTTTTTTTTCTTCTGGGATCTTTAGAAATGAAGAACTCAAAGAATTAGGGAACAAATACGACAGAAGCCCTGATAGCCGAGGGGTAATTGAAGCAATACTGGAGGTGGAATCCCTGTGCAATCTCACCTCCCCCTGCAGCAGCCGCACAGCTTCAGGGATGCCTTAAAAGCTTAGGGGCTTTCTCCTCTTCTCTATAGAAACAGCTACAAAGCTCATTGCAAGATAATGACTTTCAGTGTAAATTGGTGAAAACTTTTCTACAAAATATTTTGGCACTGTATTTCAAGAAGCTTCAAGAGCTTTATACTCTTTGACCCAGTAATTCCATTTCTGAGACTCTATCCTAAGGAAATACAGATAAAAATGTATGGGCTGTTATCTTCATCACTGTGATATTTATAATATAAAGCATAAAGCTTAAATGTCCATAATGAGTGAATGGTTAACTTAAACACACTATTATCATGAAGCCATTAAAAATGATGCTTAAGACTTTAAGGGATGTGTAAGCAGAGAGAATTCACAGTATACACTATATAAACAGTATGGTTTCCAAATACAGACATGCATAAAAATGTTGAAAAAACTGCATAAAAATTTAGCAATGATTATCTTTGAATAGAAAAGTATCCCCCCTAAATCTTTGTCTTGTGGATGGTTTTAAGTTTTTTTTAAAGATTTTGCTTATTTATTTAGAGAGAAGGGAAGAGGAGAGAGGGAGAGAAACATCAATGGGTGGTTGCCCCTCATGTGTCCTCAACTGGGGACCTGGTCCGCAACCCAGGCATGTGCCCTGACTAGGAATCGAACCAGCAACCCTTTGGTGTGCAGGCCCGTGCTCAAACCACTGAGCTACACCAGTCAGGGTGGGTCGTTTTGAACTTTTAATACCTTTAAAAAGTGTATAAATTTTCTACAATATACATGAATTTCTTTTGTAAGATGAGTTATATATTATTAAAGGATAAAAAATGTACTGTGGCTACCTCTGAAGTTGTCAGACACCCTGGTGAAGCCACCTGGGCCAGTGGCTTGTCAGAGTTCATTCACTCATAAGAGTTTAGCAGTCTCACCCTTGCCCCCGCCTTACTACCTGGGCATTGTTCCAATGACTATTTTACTTTATGACCAGTTATAAATATTCATTTCTGCACTAAATATTTAATGGACACCTAAAATATGCCAGGTACTGTTCTAGTTATACTGGGTAAATGGTGAGTGGGAGACTTACACCTGGCCCTGCACAAGCATTCGTACTTGATGATGAAGACCAGAGGTAAGCTTCAGGGGCTGGAGAACCTTAGCAGACTCTGGATCAACCCCTCATTTTATGGATACATAGGATGAAGCCCAGAAAAGGACAGCTCATGAGTAGCTCACAAGACTCGTCCCCTGAGCCTTGGTCCAATGCTCTTCCCAAACAAACCTGAACTGCAGAAGCCTCAAAATAACAAGAGGTGTCACAATGAGCCTGTCATGCAGTCAGCAGCCCAGTTTGGAGAATCAATGTAAAAGTTTTATATTCCAACTGGACTTCTCCCTTTCTAAACCCTCATTGTAACACCCTCACCTTGCCAGTAAATCTGGAACTCTAAGAAACACTCACACCCTGTGCCTGATGGAACACTCACCCCACTTAGCCAGATGGAATCCAGCTGGTCTGTGATGTGCCAGGAACTTCCCTGGGAACTGTGAGAAACACAAGTTGAGGATCATAGGGTCTCTGCTATAGGTCGGTTGGTGCTGAGACCATACTGAATAAGCCCAGGCTAGGGGGTGGAGAAGCTGGGGAGGCATATTCCAAGTCTATCATTTAGGCTTTGGAGCAAAATGTACCTCTAGACCTATTTATAATGCACATCCAGACACTTATTGAATCACAGTTTCTGGGGGAGGAGCCCAGGAATCTGCATGTTAGCAAGCACTCCAGAAGTCTGCTATGCACAATGAATTTTGAAAACCACTGTTTTGGGGCCAAACAATTGTGAACTATCAATTCCCGTGTGCTCCCTTTCTCCTAGCAGTATCTCACAAGGAATCTATTTAAATAAACTCAGAGATCATTTGTCCCTTTCGAAAGGCCTGATGGGCTTAACCTTTGAATCCTCAGCACCATGAATATCCAGACAGAATAAGAGGGCAACAGCCTTGATTTTCTTGCTTTTCTCGAGTTGGAAGACCTTCCTCAGCCTTGCTGTCCCACCCTCCCAGGGAGGGAACACACAATCCAGTTGTGAAGGCCCTTCCTAAGGTCTGGCAGAGAAAGCCTTTTTGTAGTCTGCAGCGGTCAGCATGAAAGGGCAGTACTCCAGCTCAAAGCTGGACTGGTTAAGTGCAAAGAGATGTCAAGGCCTCAGGGAAGCCTCCCCACCCTTGGCCCTCTGCACAGGTCCAAACTACTGCATTTTCCCCTATCATGTAAAAAGGTCAACCCAAGCCCTGGAGATGAAGGAAGCAGGGTGGGTCACAAGGCTTGGATGACTTTCATCTATTTCCTGTGGGCCACCCTTCCCAGCCTGAGTACAGAAAAGACCTAAGAAATGGGATCATTCAGTGGGTAGCTGACAAGGTTCCCAGCTTTCCATGGATCTGGCTCCATTTTAAGCCACAGGACTTCAAGGTTTGGAATTAAAGGACAGGAAGAAAGCTTCCCTGGGTCAGGGGTATTGTTAAAATGACCTTAAGACTGCATTAAGAGAATACAGTAAGAACCACAGTAAATAGATCAGCTGAGTCTCATCAAGTAATTCAGGAACCTGGGAGTTAGGAAGTGGCCATGCCTGTGGGGGTTGGGGGGAAAGGCAGAATCAAACCAGACTAGAATTAAGTAATGGTTTAACTTTAACCCCCCCCCAAAAAGGTTGTAAAACCAACCCCTCTGAAAAAAATGGACTTGAATGTCCCTGTTTTCATTGTGATCATAAAAGGGACTCAGTGTATCTACTTGAAGCTCAAAGAGAAATATCCTGGACATAGGCAGCCCCGGCAGCAATAACACAGCACTTTTTTTCCATAATCCAAGTTCTATTTTTTCCCCAGGGCCGCCCTTATATCTGGCTCTTTCCTTCAAGGGCTCTGAAAACTAGGTGCATATAGATTGGGAATCAGCTTAAGATAATAAATTGTCATTATGGGGATAAGGTATAAGTATGTCACATGGTTTCATGGTTATTATGGAAAAAGTGAGGATTTTGATATCAGAAAGGTGTAGATTTAAAGCCCTGCATTGTGTATCTTAGGCAAATTAAACCTTCTGAACCTTCAGGAGCCATGTCTCATCTTCACTGTCTTCCTGAATGTCATATAGCAGAGCCAGACCGATTGCATTCATCATCGTGAACTATTGTCTAAAGAGGTGAGTCAGAGAGCAGCTTTGACTAAATGCACAGGACTTTCTGACAGAGATATCAGCCACTTTCCATTTCCTGAAACCGGGCTTTCATCACTCAGACTGGGAAATACATTCAGGCCCTGCATCTGCTTCCCTGTGGCCACGTGATGGAACCAACATCAGAGCTTTCCAGGAAATGAGGCTGGTCATCAGGTTGCTGAAAACAAGCAGATAAATAATTGATCAACTCAATCAGTGTCTCCAAAGATCACTGATACAAATGAGCCAGCCATCCTCCTGTTTCAAGCAAGCTTGGGTCTCTAAGAAATCAGAAGATGCGACTGAGGAACCTTTTAGATATAGCTCCTCTCTGGTTATATCTAAAGACCATGTGCCTACCCCATTTATTCAAAATTGTTCTCAATATTATAAAGGATCCCCTCTGCACACTCTGGCTCAAAAACAGGCCACATCCCATAGCTTGTTACTTCATTGGTCCTTGGAGACTTCACAAAGTTATTTTCTCCTTCACCATAACTTTGTTCCTCTGAAGGAGCCTACCCTTTTCTTCTAGCTTCACTGTTCCTATAAAAACTGTATTAATTCCATCTATTTCTACTCAAAATATTCTAGAAAATGTTTCAAAGTTTTTTGTAACAGGTATATACCGCATCTTTTTTTTTTTTTTTGGTCTTAAGAGAATTTTGTTTGCCCTTATCATTAACAAGAATAATATCTATTTCTTACAAGCAGAACCATTGTACCATTGAAAGAGCAGGAACTGTAGTCAACAGATTTGTATTCCAGTTTAAATTTTGACAGTTACTGACTGGAAGACCATGAACAAAGCAATCTATTTATTCACTCCTTCATTTATTCAGTGCCTAGTTAGTAGTAGTTACTAAGCTAGATGCTGGAAACACAAAGATGCTTAAAACATATTCTCTATTGTTAAGGAATTCATTATCTAGCAGAGTAGATAACTAGGTAAGCATATAGTAGCGATAACTGCAATGATGAAAGATTTACACCAAGGTATTATGGGGAACTCAGAGATGGAGACCTAGTACAAATCAGAGCTGGAAATGGAAATCAGAACACACTCCCAGTGTCCTCCCTGAGGGATTCTTAAAAGATGAGTAGGAGCAGAAGCATATTCCAGACCGGGGGTCTTAACTTGGGGCAAAGGCATGACTCAAAGTTCAATATTATTGGCATGAAAATTCAAGATAAGCAATGTAAGGATATGAATTGAAGACAACCAGGCCATGGAGAGAATATTTAATACTCTGGACTATCACTGGTTATCAATGAGCCTGCTGTTCTACTGTGTCATTAATTCTTTATAGGTGTGCTGTCAAAGCTCAATCAGTGTGTAAAATGTATTTTTATAGTGTCTTTTGATATATACAGGATGGGGCAAACAAGTTTACAGTTGTGAGTACATGAAAGTTTATTTTTGTACCATTGTTTATCATATTATTTTCAGTACAAACTACTCTAAACCTACTTTCTCCCCCACCTTGTATTCTGATGTGACGAGTTAAGCCAAAATAACCCAGCAAACAAGCAAAAAGCAAGAGGTATAGCATAAAATGAGGCCAAGAAAAGACTGTGTTTACTGAAGTATGTAAGACCTTTGCTTCACGGCTAAATAAAAATATGTAGTTGAGTTAGGATTTCATCCCTGCCATGGCTGGAGAAAAGTGGATAGATATTCTGTTGGTTTTGTCAGTTTTCCCATTTTTCCCAATGTAGATAGATATGGTGAAGGAACTTGCCCTCCTACCACACTACTGTGTCTTCCACTTCTCCTGGGCCATGGATGAGGTTCATACGGAATAGTTTGGCCAGTCTACAAAGCCTCAGGACCCAGTGTGCTTCCACCACTGATCTGTGACCTAAGGGGAATCTGCGAGTAGCTCACAAAGGCAATGCCTCTACGGGTAGGGAGGAAGATATGTGGGGAGGACAAACAGGAAAACAAAAACACCTCAGTTTGATACCTCCAAATTGCACCCTCTTCTAGGAGTAAGACATTGTAATCTAATAGCATCACTGCAGTGAAGTGATAAAAGTGAATGTCCATAGCAAACTGCTAATTAGTGCTGGAGTGGTTATGGTGTTAGTCATCAGGACAGGCCCTGATGGTCAACTGGGTGTCTGAACCTTGTTCTAGTCATAAAGTTCTGAGGCTGCACTTGGGGTAGGCTGTTTTAGCCTTGGGAGGCGAGGGAGATAAATGAGAACTATGTCCCTATTCAAGTCTCCTGTCCTAGCCTCCACAGTCACATATTATACTGAGACTGACGCCACTCACCCAGTTCAAATGAGGTGGTCCACAGTGTTATATCCAGGCTTATTGCAAAACTGTTCTGGACCCATTATAAGAGTGGACATCAAGGGAGACTGCTGTGTTCTGAAGGTCTGCTATGAAACTCAATGTTTTCATTTGCAATTGTGGCCCCCACCCGACCCCTCAGAATATGGGCACTGGTTAACTCCTATTTTAGTTTTTCTGCCATTAATTTTGATAGTACTTACACTCTCCTGTTTCCTTTTAGACTTTTACCTCTTACTTACCAGAGCAGTGTCAATCTGAACTTACTGACATGTTAATACCGTAGCCAGGCAGTCTTTGAACACCTTCATGTGTACCACCCAAAAGTCTTGCTCCCTAACATCACAATGCAATTCCTACTGCTGGTTTTTAGGTGGGGAAAAGGTTGGCTAGGTAATAATTCTGTGGCCATGTGGAGGATGGAAATGAAAAGGAATGTATTGGCTGCAAAAGCAAACAAACAAAAACAAACCAAAAAACAAAATAAGACAAAACAAAGGAAACTTTCCCACAGTCCAGGTGAGATCACCTTTTCATTCCCAGGACTTTCTAATGTAAGGAAACTTGTGATGTATCTGTTATCAACTCAAGTGAATCATAATCTAGAGCTAAAATACCCCAGGTTGAATAAGCAGTGGTGAGGGCAACGATTTTGAAGTCAAGTAAAGCTGGGGTCAAGTCTCAGCAACCATTTTAATTACGATTCACCTTGAACAAGATACAAAACCTCCCTGGGCCTCTCAGCCAACACTAAAATGGGGATGCACCTACAAAAAGTTCTTAGGTGGTTAAGAGATGGGAAATATCCTGAGGCTTTTCTTCCTAAATGGCACAGGAACTCAGAATACTCCAACTAATTTGAGCACTGAAGTGTAAAATAGGAGCAATAGTAGAGACATTCCAACATGTAAAAAAAGAAAACAGGTGATTATTAGCGTGATAAATGGAGAAACAGTGGAAACTGGGACGTTTAATGTGAATAAAGTCTAAATAATGAAATTAGAAAAAAGAGTCAAAAGGTCAATTTAGTTTAAAAGTTAATTCTGTTTTTAGCTGCCAGATATTCTTAATCAATCTGAAAGATTTTCTTTGACAATTTTCCCACATATCTACTTAGGATTCCTTGTATCTGTTCACCCCACCATACCATCCTATACCCCTCCAAAGAGATTAAGTAATGAGGGCCAACTTGGTACATTCAGTTCCAAAAAAAGAAGCAGGACAATCTAAGTATCCAATTTGCTTGTGATAAGGTAGGAAAAAAACTCACCCCTTCTTTCTCTGTTGGAACTCAAACTATGATAAAGGAGGCAGAAAGACAGCAAGTTTAAATGAAATGTTCACATTTATATTGAACTATACACTAACACAGAATGAGTTCTACTAGTCAATGAAATTTTGCCAAAGCAGAATCACAAACTTCCACTGGGGAGGTCCAGTCAACTAGCAGCAGTGATCCCCAAGAAGGAACACCAAGGAGAAGCCTGGGAGACCCCACCCCAAAAAGCCTCCTTTCACGACCCCCAACTCACTTCTCCCACATGCACCCACATTTTCATATATTTTTAGTTTCTTCACTGCAATAAATATAAAGTTGGCAGTGCCCATATACCACAGCACAGACAATATTTCAGACTTTAGCATACAACTGTAAACAGTGGCTAAGTTTAAAGAAAAAAAAAGTTAGAATTAACAGTGAGACAGAATTCTTAGCAGCAGAGCATAAACTACTCCAGATTTGTTTTTGGTGGGTTCATGTTTTTGACAAAAGATATAGTACAAATAGGCCCATGACAGTCTAGAGTGTTCAGGGCAGCAAAACAACAGGTCCTAGATCACCCCTGGCAGTATACAGCTTTCACTTGCCACATTCAAGATGTGACCACACAGAAATCTTTGTAGCGCCAGCATCAGCTGCTACTTAATTATCCAGAATGGATGGACAAATGAATTAAAATTTGCTGGGAGAGTAACAGAATAGTACTTCTGCTAGCTGCCTGGAAATTTGGCCCCTTCATCACAATGACAAGGACATTTCACTAGAATACATAAGTTTATATATATGTGTATGTGTATGTGTGTGTGTATGAGAGAGAGAGATATTGACAGTGAGAAATCTAAAGATTAAGCATTAAGTTCTATCACTGTAGCAAATTGGGGTGTCAATGAATGAAAAATAGGTAAGTACTTTTTGCCTAAAGCAATGCAATGAAAGCTGGCAAGAAATGAAAGCAAACTCAACATCTGCACATTGGTAATGTGGCAGACTTTTATTTAAAAGGCTAGTGGTTCAAATACTATTGCTCACATAGCTCTGGCAGATAGAAAATGTAATAACGTCTCAGGTTTATACAGATAAGCAAAGGAGCTGAAGGCCAGCTCACAAAGGACTATTTAATCCTCAGTTGAGAGAAGCTCAAAGCCTATGCTGCTGGAGTAACCTACAGGTTTGTTTGGACCACACTCCCACCCTAACAAACAGAAGACCTGGGTAGAAAACTGTCTTTTCGCACACAAAACTGTGGGTTAATTAATTATTCTCCTTAGAACTATATCCCAGCTAAGAAAAAAAAATCTGTCTTGAAAAATTCAAGTACCTGGGCTAATAAAAATAAAATTTTAATATGGTAAATGAGTTTAGTAAACACCATGTGTATTTTCTTAACAAAGACATGATACATTAAGAAAAGTTTGTTATTTTTTAAAAAAGACAAAAAACAAAACCAATAAAATTCCTAGAAAGCAGCTTGACAAGAAAAAAAAAAAGAGCCCAAGTTCTGTCCCATTCAATCAGAAGTGGCTCTTAGCACAAATCAGGACACCCCTCCAACACACAAAGCACTATTTGCCTTGCAAGCAGAACATAAAATATACACCTTAGTTATTGAACTTGAATGTTAAGGAGAATCACTGCAGAGCACATCTGGATGGATTACTTCAATATCTACCTGGTCCAGTTTAAAATATTTGTTTGTAGATCCAGTTTTACACATTTCATAGGTACACTGAACAATAAACCATCTTTTGTCCCATTACTTTTAAAATGGCAGTTACTGTAGCTCAGACAAACCATTAAGATTATACAGGGCTCTCTGGAAAGAAATTCTGAGATGATGATATATTAAGGAGAATCCTCAAAGTTAAATAAATCTAGTTCTTTGTTACTAAAATGGTGGGATCAAGTAGAATGTCAATTCTGAAGAACAGTTTCACTTGTTTCCCCATTAGAAAAGGCCAAATTTTTCTGGACTGTTATAATTTAAAAACCAAAACAATAAAAAAATACACCTTAAGATACTATAAAATTTGAAGTATCAGGCTTATGGAATGAAAAATAAGAGTTCTGATCCCCACCCCCGCCCCCAAAGGAAACTGTTAATAGGTTCTAAGGGAAAAACAAGCAAAACAAACCAGATCTGAATATGGATAGCACTATTCAGACTCTATAGCACAGAATACCACATGCAAGAACGAGTCGCACATCAGAAATATCTTGAGAGTAACTGGCTGGAGACTCAACACTTCCAGCAATAGAGCTCCTACGTCAAAAATGTTAAAACCATGTCAACAAGGACAAAAAAAAAACAGGAAGGAAAGGCTGCATGCATGGGTCTATTACAAACATGATATTCAGCAGCATAAAAATAATACCCTCTACAGACTCCCCCAAATGGGGCAAAACATATTTTTCACTGCTAAGTCCAAAAAAGACTGAGTGGAACAAATGCACTTGGAACTACAGCATTCCCCGTATCTGAATGACAAGTATGTCCAATCTGATGCTGTGTGTGAAAACATTAAGAATACACAGAGTAACAATAAAAAAATGATTTTAAAAAAGAATACATATGAGTAAAGGAAAATAAAAACAAAAGGCTAAATTACGATACTTAAAAACTGGGAAAAAAATGTTTTAAAGCCAAGTACATGTGATTCTGATAATTATTATGTATGACATAATCCACAGAAACAAAGGCCAAGAAGCGAAATCTTCATTCTGTTCAGTACTTAGGCTTGAAGTTGTCCTAGAAAGAACAGCGATTCAATGACTGTGTCACACATGTAACTAAAAAGTCCCCTCTGGTTTCAAATGAATTTAAACAACAATCTTCCTTAACTAGTTTTTTTCCGGGGTCAAACAGACCTATGTACAGGACCAGTTTAAATTCCTCCTCCCTTTCAAACACTAGATATGAACATCCAGGAACATTCTACAACGAAAAGTGCCTTAAGAAAGAGAAGGATTCTGTAGTGCCAGTGACATAACTGATCTGAGGAAGCTGGGATGCAATTAACACTGACAGGAGGTGGTCAGGCAATGGTGGTTTGTTTCTCCTCAGGTGTTTCCTCCAACAACTGCATGATCAGTTCATGGAGGGGTTTGCAGATCTTTGCGTAGCCCCCTCCTGTGAGATGCAGAAAATCAAACATGTCGTGGCAGGAGATGGCACCGTCCGAGTGCACGAAGCCCCCATCTATATCCAGGAGCTGAACATTGGCAAGCTTTGGCAGAGAAACCTTGAGGAGCTGGTTCACCTTGGCATTTTTTTGCCTCAAAGGGTTGGGCTTCTCACCTCGAGGTAACAAACCCTGGGGTAGAGCAGAGAAGAACATAAGATGAGAAGAGTCACTTGATTTTTTCTACTTATTTGGCACTTGCTACCCCTTTGATTTCTGAAATATTGGACTAGATTTGTTTTAATACAAGTTCTTTGACCATTCCTTCTCACTTTCTTCATGAGTTCCCCTTCCCCGTCCTGTCCCTGAATTGTTGGTATTCTTCAGGGTCTTCTCCTTGGCTCACTGTTCTTCCTACTCTAACATTTTGGCCCACACCTCATCCTACAGCAGGAGTGTGAAACTCATTTTCACTGGGAACCACATCAACCTCATGGTTGCCTGCAAAGGGCCGAATGTAATTTCAACTCCTTAACAGTTAAGGAGTAGTTACACTTATACAGTCCTAAAATTATTTGGCCCTTTGAAGGCAACCGAGAGGCTGATGTGGCCCCCAGTGAAAATAAGTTTGACACCCCTGTCCTAGAGCTTCAGAACTCATACTGACCATCAGCTACAGAAGCAAATCTCAATGTTCCTGAGGTAGTCCCAACTTAGTATGTCCAAAAGCAACTCATCATCTTCCCCCAAATGATGCTCCTTCTATAGTCTCTGTATCAACGGGTCATTCCAACATCAAGAGTCTCTAATAAATTATCTATTAATCACTAAATTACTCAGATTTTGCATCCTAAACATTTTCCTAACCCATTCATTTTTCCCCCTCCATTCTGATTATATACACTGCTATGGCTAGAGAACTTATCACACTATTCACTCCTCAATTAATATAAAATTTCCTGACTGGTCTTTCTATGTCCAGCATTGTCTTTCCTTCACATAATTTTCAATATACAGCAACTAGAATAATCTAGCTCAAATACACATCTGTTTATGAATGCCACGTGGAACCTACACTACTACATGTAAGAAACAGCTGATTCTTGATGAACCAGTAACACATAATATCTAGTAGGTTAAAACAGAGATATGCTTTGAATTTGTTTTTAACTTATATGTTAATGACCCAATATGATTTTCAGATAACTCATTGATATCTATCTTTCTATTGTAAATACAAGCCTGGTCTTATATGGTAAGAGCAATGTTTTATCATGTCAAACTAAAAATGGCCTTATAGACAATCAAACCTATTATAAAATTGTCAGACATCCATTTCTACTACAGAGTATGGTAAAAGGTCCTACTTCACAAAAATAGATTTTCTGTGGATAGTCTATTAAAAGGAAATAAATTTTTTTATGTCCAAAGTACTTGTTCATGTCTGTTTTAAATTTTTTCAGCAAAATGTTGGGGCATTTAATGCTATTTTATTGTGTGACTGTATACTTTCAAAAGAGAATTATGACTCTGCTATCCTAGTCCACCTCCTTCTATCCTTGTTAAACACCTCAAAATGTCACAGATAAGGTCATCCTAAACTCTAGTTTATATGTGACTGTTATAAGTACAAGGCTGTGCACCTAACAGTTAAAAAAGAAGAGCGACTATCAGTCCAACATATAAAAGTCTGGTTGAGATACAATGAGCAACCAAGTAGGATGGCTAGTGAATAATAAATACATGTGTAGTTCTAACTTTCACGTAATGCCACAGCAGTCAAAGCCATAAAGAATGATTAAGCCTCAGGAACAGAGCACTATACCTATTGGAATTTACAAGCAAAAACGAGAAAAGCAGCTTACTGTATTTACATATATTTTCCTTAATATATGAGTATCAAGGGTATGCCATGGGATTTTCCCCCCTAAGATAATTAGTAACTGCTAAAATATTATGTTAAAAGAAAACAAAGAAAAATATACTCCTAATCCTTTAACTATATAACTATCAGTTGTTGCCTTTTCCAATCACATACATACTTTTATTAATTCTAAATAAAATATACATATTGTTTAGCATTCACATTTTCCATTTGAATACATCATAAATTGTTTTCATATTGTCATATGATTAATGGTATTATACAAATGACTGGTGCAGTCATTCCCCATGGGGCTGACTGGGTAGGTTACTGTCAATGTTTTAGTGTTGTAGGTAGAACTACTATATGTCAAATTTAAAAGTCTAGTTGAAACAAAGAATATTTATGAAGGATTTACTCAACAACTCTCATGCAACAAATACGTACTAGCAACTACTATGTACCAGGAACTGTACTTCAGAGGTGAACTCTTAACCACAATGTAATCCTTTCTGGAATAAGGCAAGATACAAGTAAATTAAATTAATGAAATACCATGTATATATATTTAAAAAAGAAAACAAAAGACCTGGTTCCCCAGCACCTAAAAGACAAAATGCAAACTCCTAACATGGCATACAAATTCCTACATGACTTGTCTGTGGCCTCTTTCACACCTACTGATCTCAGTCCCAAACTTGATCCAATTCTGCTAGCACCCGTATTCACTTACCAACACACATAAACATGTATAAGCCTTTGATCATTTTCTTTTTTTCCTCTGTAGTGCCTTCTTTCCTATCCCCATTTGTCTGGAGACCAATTACACAGTATAATAATTCTCTCTATACTGCTGGTCCATCCACAAGAATGTGAGATCCTTGAGAGGGACTATGTCTTTTCATTTTCATGTGTGCAGGACCTGGGACAGTTCTTTATAATCCTCACATGTCTGTGTAAATGACTATCTTCTTAACACTATCCCACAAAAGAACTGAGCACATATCAGAGTTTGCTGAAAAATACATTGTTAGCTGGGCAAAGGATATCTACAGGTAGACAGCTGTTTATCTCCAAGACCATAAAAATGTACTGTTTTACCTCTACAAAAAGTAGCACTTTCTGTTAAGGGTTAAGACTATAAAGTACCTATGTTATTAGTGATGAATTTCTGATCTGTTAGAGAATTCAGAGATTCCAACAAATACACCACCTTTAACATATTAACAGTGGAACAGAAGACCACATCTAAGCCAATCCATACTCAGGTCTAATAAAAAAAGAAAAGACTCATGACTAGGAGAAGTCTCATATTTGCAGTTTTAAAAATTATAAGACAGTTAAAAAAATAAGGCTACCTGAGACAACAAAGAGGATTTCTACTTCTAAACAAGGATGAGCAGATAAAAGTTGACCCCCACAGCTGGTCTGGGAAATGATGAGACTGGTAAGAAAATGGAATATATCAGAAGTTCTCAGGAGTATCATAAACTGCTTCCACCTAAAGATTCTTTATATTCATGAACAAGCACATTTCTAGGAGTCCTCACCTGACCTAATGACATCAAGGTCTCACCTACCCAAAGACTACTTACCAATACAATGATTTTGGCCTGTGGCTGCCTAGTGTTGATAAGTTGTACGATGGCCTCAATTCCGCCTGCTACTTCTTCTGCTGTATTTTCATGGTTGTTTGTTCCTACCCAGACAACAATGACCTATAATTTACAGGGGGAGAAAAAAGGTAAGATAAATACCCAAGAATGAAAGAACTTCTCAAATGGTATCGAATAACTTCAACTAAATAGCCACCTTAAAACACTGATTCGTATCTCATATATTAGGATAAATTTCCAGAAGTTTAATACTTGTGGTAAATTTTGGTAGAATATGAGAATTCTTCCATCATCATGAAATTGGAAGCTAATCTCTTAAAATCCAGAAACTATACAAAAAACAATAAATCAGTATCTAAAAATAAAACCTAGGCATGTCAAAAAATGAAAGTAAAATAAAAGAAACAATGGACAAAATATTTGCTATCTACATCACAAAGTCTCCTTGACTAGAAGTACCTTCTAGAAAAAAAAAAAAAAGTACCCAAACCTGCAGGTTTAAATACACAATGGCACTCAAGGAAGAGTCACTGGTGTGGGGGCTGGATGCAGTTTTAATAGGTTTCTCTCTCTCTCTTTTTAAAATTTTTTTAAAAAAGATTTTATTTATTTACTTTTAGAGAAAGGGAGGGAGAAAGAGCGGGAGAGAAACATCAGTGTGTGGTTGCCTCCTGCACATCCCCACCGGGGACCCAGCCCACAACCCAGGCATGTGCCCTGACTGGGAATCAAACCGGCGATCCTTTGGTGCACAGGCTGGCGCTCAATCTACCGAGCCAAATCAGCCATGCCCTACATTTTTCTCTTAAACAAATAATTGTACAATGCGTCTGTGACCTAGAGACATGCATCTTTCTATGACTCGACAAAGTAATTTTCCATCCTGTCACAAAAGAGAGGAACAAGGATGAGTTTTTTCTATTAGAAAGGCAAAGAGTAAAATAAAACTAAAGCAGCTGTTATCAGTGTCTCAGCTTTGTCTCCTTCTTTGGGGTTGAAAAAAATACATGCAGGATGTTTATAATGTGATAGGGTACTGGGTGGTGAACTTGGTTCATATCTGCTCCAAATTTTCTTCAGAAGACTTGGAGACTTTGATTACCAATTTGTTTATATGGTTGAACAGATCCACAGTTACTTCCTGAAGTGAATCTTGGCCCTGCTCCCATGGCCCATTTCTGAGCAGTTTTGCCCTCATATAGCCTCAGATTCACAGAATTGTGTACCTCATTAGCAACGAATCTCTTCCTACAGCTGAAGAAGATAATTATAACAATTACCAATAACATTCAAACAGGAAATACACTGATTTCTTAATTAAATGTGTATCTGGAATACTCTTAAGCAATGACAATATACTTTATGTTAATGGGGCAAGAACCAAAGAACAGTGAAATAATACTTTAAAGAAGCAACTCTTTTACTACCAGCTTCAGACGATTTGACTATCTGAACAAGACTCAAAATTAATGATATTCTCTAAAAAATATGTTTACTGGGGGAGGGTAGTTTAAGGGGTCTAAATGGTAATGGAAAAAAATACAAGATTAAATAAGATACATATTTAAAAAATACGTTTACTTTACCTTGGGTTTAATATTCTCCAGTTCTCCATTCTTTAACCTCCACAAAACATGTCTTGTTGTATCTCCCCCAATTCCAAAATTCAGTGCATGGAGTGGGGAAAAGAGCTCTCGCCATATCTAAAAAAGAGAAAAATCCGATTTATTTAAGCTAAAACTAGTGGTAAATAAAGTCTCTCAACTGCCATGTGTTTGCTGTGAGCATCTGAAGTAAGTTTCCATTCTGTGCACTCAAACACAGCACTGCCAACAGTGTGCTCCTCAGTCTGAAGGACTTTGAAGACGCCACTGTGTGACTCAGCTCTTCATGCAGCATCACGCGTCAATTCAAGAACCGAGTCACAACTCCACCTGTCACCCCTTAAGCAGCAGCAGCAGCATTAATAATCAAGTTGCCAATTCAATAAATTCTCCCTTCCCTTTATTCTGCCATTTAAAAGAATAGGGTAGAGACACAAGATGAAATTTAAGAGTGTCTGGGGCCAAAAAGAAATAAAGCAATCTTTTCTTTTAAACTTCCCTTGGAAAAAAGCAATACTGAGTTTTAAAGCCTTCAAAAAACATTTGGAACAGTCCACTACAAAAACACATAAAGTAAGAAATCGGCAAAACACGAAGAGTAAAAACTGAGAATCATGACTAGGACAAACATAAATAAGCAAATACAAATAAAATAGTAAAATACAAATAAGAATTGAAAATCATGAGTAGGACAAATATAATAAATGTAACGTGAAGCTTGGAAGCAAAGGCAAAAAAGATAGATTTAGTTCTAAACAATGCTAACATTTTTTTGTTTCATTATGCTTAATGGCACAAAGAAGTCCATTGGGTGTATCTGATTTCCCTTATATTCTCAATTAGAGCTTTTCTACAGTGTCATACATATGTCTATAGGTTCAGCTCAAAACTGAAGTCTGCTAGTGATGAATGGATTTACATTAGTAGCCAAGTGTCATCCTACTTTACCTCATATTGCTGCATTAACTGCACCATGGAGTCCCCCACAAATAGCACATCAGGCTCTTTGTCTTTACAGTCCAGGACAAATCTGTTGTGCTGGTTTGAAGAAGAAAGAAAAATTAGAAACTGGCATTTCTTCCCCCATGAGATTTCTTGGCCTAGATAGAACAGTTGTCCAACCAGTTACTCTATTGTTAAACATCCTATTTGGTTTGTTCCTAAAGCTGATTCCACTTGATTGGCAATAAACTGCTAGAGCTTTCTTCCTACCCTTTCAATACTGATCATTCTAGTATGCTCAAGAAAACTGTAATCTTACTGAAACCAAAATAGAAAAATATATTTAACAGGTTTTTAAAACTTATCTTTCCCTCAAGCTTTTAAAAGAAAATATCAGCCCTGGCTAGTGTGGCTCAGTGGATTGAACACCGGCCTGCAGACAAAAAGGTCACAGGTTCAAATCCCAGTCTTGGCACATGCCTGGGTTGCAGGCCTGGTCCCCAGTTGGGGGCATGCGAGGGCCAACTGATCAATGTTTCCCTCCCTTCCCCTCTCTCTGAAAATAAACAAAATCTTAAAAAACATTTTCAGATATACATGCAGAAAAATTATACAATGAACTGCATTACATGTTCCACAATCAACAACAACATTTTCCCGTATTTGTTTTATCTGTGTTTGCTGAACCACTTGAAGGTAAATTGAAATCACTGTGATTCTTCAGCCTTAAATATTTCAGCAAGCATCTCCTAAGGACAGTCTCCTATAAAACCACAAAACTATTGTCACAGCTAAGAAAATGAACAATAATTCCATGAAATTTAACATTTAGTTCATAGTCAATCTTTCCAATTGTTCCAAGAGTTGGATTACTATCTAGCCAGTCAAGAGGATGTAATTTACTTGGATATTTTTAATGTCTTTGAAAATGCCTGTTAACTCCAAATCTGAGATACTGGCAAACCAGGACTCAAGCCTTTGTCTAATCCAAGTTTACAGGCAGTGGTGACTTAGTCCTGGAATGCTTCTCTTTGCTCTAAAGGCACAAGACACTTTTTTAAAATGAATTTTACCCATCGATGCTTCAAATTTTTGTTCATCCCTGAAAACAAACTTACATGATGCTATAGGCAACAGTTTTCTAACACAGTTCTAGGGAAAGGTCTGAATCCTGTTTTTTTTTTCCCCTCAAACTACTCTCAATTAAGGTCCTCCTGGGGATTAAGGTAGTGGTATTAAGTATATCTGCTGATAAAACCAGTGGTAGATGACACTGTAGTGAAACTGAGACATTCATTTGCTATAGGTGAAAATATAAAAACACTTTAGCTTCTCTCTCAGGGTGACAGAATTTGGGATGGCTTTTCTTTTTTCTCACATTCATATCTTGTGTAAATAATTTTTTAAAATTACTATTGTTTCAATAAGTATTTTTAAACTGAAGAGATAAATGAGCAAGAACATAACTTTAGCTAGTAAGCAGGTGCACTTTCACATCATGTCAACTTTCTACTGCATGTACTATATATAGTACCAACCATCTTTCAATACCAATAAAATAGCTCGTTTATGTAGCATGTCATGGAATTTAGGCTCTGCTGTTGTAAAGGTTCTAGTATTCCACAATTTCCTTTAAAGTATACAAGTAGTTGTAATAAAACAAAACACCTATAATCCTACCATCTCAACCCATTAATAACTTACCATTGTCGGGTATTTTCTGTTCGCCATTTTTCCACACACCCTGTCGCCCATCCCCCAACCCCACAGTTGAATAATTATGTATAGCTACTTCTGGCACAGTGGGTTGAGAACAGGAAAATTTGTGTTCAAATTTTAGCTTCTTGCCCAGTGACTTTAAGCAACTACATACTCCGATTGATCCTCACTTTTCACATCTGCTGACAACTGACTTGTGAAGATGAGAGCTCTATGAAAGGGGCCCAGCTTCTGGCTGGCACCCTGTGGGCACTCAATAATAGCAGCCATTATAACTGCACTTAACATTATACTAGATATATTTTTCTGTGTAGCTCCGTGATTTTCGAAACTATAATTTTTAACAACCACATAATATCTTACTAAACATACCTACTGACACACCTTTTTAAGCTTTTTCCTATTGATGAGATTTGCCAGAGGCTTCTTATTTACTGTGTTGAAGAAATATACACATATTTTATTTTTTGCATTGTTTACATTTATTTTTTACATTCCTAAATTAAAAGGGATTAACATTTTCATAAGCCTTGGATATATATCCAAATTCTTAACAAAAAGGCTGTATTTATACTGACTCCAGCAATGTATCAGAGCTGGTTTTACCATACTCGCATCTGCATTGGATATTAATATTTTTCTCTTTCTCTCCCTCCTTTCTTTTCCCATTGTTTTAATCTGTACTTTTAGGAAACAAAAGGTTAAACACTTCCTGTCATGTTTATTGAAATACTTGCTGGCAAACAGCCAACATTATCACAACATAAATGAAAACAGGAGATCACAAACTGTAGTAGACATCGAAAAACCCGATAGTAAGGAGACTACGTGAATCAGCACGGGGACCAGGGAGGTTGCAGCTCCAGGCCCAGTGATCCGGGGTCTGCCACGGGGCTCCCGGGAGAGAGCTGAGTCAACCACTCCCTCCCTGGCCAAACAAGGACTGAGCAGCACCGGGGGAGGCCAGTTTACCAGAGGGCACAGAGAGAGGTATGAGGACAAAGAAGCACCCACACAGGGGCTTTAAGCACCCATGCAAAGCCCTGGTGAAAGTGTGCACCCCACCCAGTGCATCCAAAGACACCCGCCTCTACGCCTGTGGCACTAACCCAGAGAGAGTGTGCTTTAGTAGAAGTATTGGAAACAACAGCGGTGAAAAAGGAAAAGGCATGGGAGCTCCCCGGGACCTAAGATGCCCAGGCCGAGAATTTGGGGGGAGTGGGTGCCCCTCCGGACCCAGAGAGTACGCACCCGTGAACCCAGAAAAGGCTCGGGCACTCTGCAGGACATCGGAACACACAGCGGTGAACTCCAAAGGATGCACATAGCTGCACCCAACCCCCACGCACAGGTCCCTTCTGAGAGGCTCCAGACGGGCTTGGGAGAGAACGTGCACCTACACTATGAACGGTACGCCAGAGGCTGACTGAGTCCTGAACAGGAACAGAGAAAAACTGTCTCCAGTCGCCCCTCAGTGTGCTGAAGCCAGCTAGAAAAACTGGTTTGGCCAGTCTGAAACCAACAATAGGTGTGTTTTCTTTTTTTTCCTCGTTCTTTTTTTTGTTTCTTGTTTGTTTGTTTTTGTTTTAATTATTTTTAAGTAACTTTTATCTTTTAATTCGTATTAATTTTTGATCTATCAATTCTTTATCCTTCTCTTTCTGTCACCCTAGTCTTGACCCTTCTCCCTTGCTTTCCAAATTTATCTCTTCTTCTTCCTTCCATCTTCTGCTGTGTTCCTTCCTTTTTTTCTTTCAACCTGCAAATAATTGCATAATTGTACTACCATTATTTCATTCTTCATACACCTTTTATTTTAATAGTATTTTGGTATTCCTCTTCTTTCTGTATACACTTCTTTGTTTCGCTGGTTATATTGTATCATTTGATAGGTTTCCCCTGTTATCTCATTCATAGTGTATTGCTAATTTACTGTCCTTCATTTGTGTTACATTAGTACAATACTCTCAATTCTTCAGTACAAGGCTCAATACTCTCTATTCTTGTTATCTAGATTTCATAGATTCTGTCATATGACTATTGCTCTAATATTACTGTAAATAATAGCTATTCCATACAATTGTAAATACTTCACGACACCCATCCCAGATCTTAGCCCACTTCACAGTTTCCTGAACTCTATTACTGTGCTGGTTAACTCTATTCTCTCACACACTTCACCTATTTACTACTCTTTACTCTCACCCTACCTCAGAATCTGTCCTCCCACATCCTCACTGCTTTCTAGAGCCAAATCACAATCCTTTCC
>CM052543.1:76016502-76043130 GCA_028533065.1 Trachops cirrhosus | reverse complement strand
GTAGAAGCTAAAGAACTTATGACACATGGACATGAACTAAAGGGGGGGAGTGTGGGTGGAAGAGGGTGTTCAGGGTGGAGGGGAATGAAGGGGGGATAATAGGACAACTGTAATAGCATAATCAAGAAAATATATTAAAAAAACAAGAAAAGTCACAATTGCATGGTATCTCATAATTTTAAAGTCTTCTTGACCAATTTATTTAATGCTAACATAACCTTATGATTTGATATTATTATTCCTCATTTTCAGATGAGAAAACTCAGTTTCCAGAGGTTGAATAACTTGGACAATTTTTAGCTAGTACGTGATGAAACTGGAATCAAATCAAATCTTTGACTAAATATCATGTTTCTACTCTACCAAGAATATGAAGCTATATTGTTTCTACATTCCATTTCCTAGGCTCCCAAGGGTCCTGGTGGTTATTCCTGGTTTGTTTTTCTAAACTTTATGAATTATTCCAACATAGACATATGTTTCTTTACCTTATTTTTAGTATGAACTTAATACTAACAGTATGATGGGGTTCTGCTGCTTTAATTGAACAAATAAAACCATCCCACAAATTTTATTGATCTTGTTAGGTCCTGTCATAATGCTATACTTGAATTTTTTCTGAGCAAATCAAACACTAAAAAATCCATTTATTCATTATGAATAAAGTAGCATCAGTTCAATTCAATTTCTTCAATTCTGTAAGAGTATAACTAATTGTAGTTGCTGTTACCCTCACTCTGACCCAATGGTAGATATGGAAGACCTTTAAACTGTTGGCATATTCATATCAACTGGGGGTCCTATTAATGTGTTATGTTCTTACACAACAGGCTTAGTGTAGAGCCTGAGATTATGCATTTCTAACAAACTACCAGATGATATCCTGGCTGTTTGTCCTTGAACCATACTCTTAGTAGCAACAAACCTTGAGAATATAGTCAGTCTCTATGGTATTAGTCTTGTCCAAATGTGAGTCCTTTGAAGTGGAACCTTGTTCTAGCAATAGCTCCTAGTGGAGCTATTGTTCTAGCTCTCGTTATAAGCAATTTCTGGATTAGTCCTTTAGTTCTTACCGAAACTGGAGGCCTATATAAAACTTCAGCATTGATTTGAGTGACAAAGTGTACAATTCTTTCTAGACTACTCTTTCTGTGGGTTAAGCCCCATCTTTGGTCCTCCTCATTAGGTTTTATTTCCAACTAACTGACTGATTATTACCACTGTCATAATATGATGGACTTACCCCTAAGATAGAACTTCTTGAATCTCATTGTTGACCCAGATGGAGATAGGTTTGGCCTTGTCTTCACTAACATTAACCTGAATGACTGGTTCCCCTCTGCAGCAAGAGTGTTTAAATCCCTCATCCCACTTTTGTTTCTGGTGAGAGGTAAGATAGGGGCTTATAAGTAGGATTCGGTGAAAACAAGACTGAAGGTAAGACAGTTCTGGGTTATGATGGCAAACTAAACACACATCTAATTTCACTCTCTCTCAAATCACCACTATAACTACAGTAAAAACAAAGAGGAGGTATTGTTAAAAGAAAAAAATCTACTAGGACAGGAAGAAGAGTAGGAAATCATCAAAGGGTTATTGATTTGGCAGAACTGAGAAAGCTAGGTACAAAAATGGTAGGGGGGTGTTCCAGTCAAAATAGCAGCATAGGCAGATATGACACACCTCTTCACACAACCACATCAAAATTACAACTAAAACATATAATAAACCACCATTCAAAATCACCAGAAGTTGAGCTGAATGGAGGTCTTACAACTACGGATTTAAAGAAACCACATCCATCCAGACTGGTAGGAGGGCTGCAGACACAGAATTGGGTTGTTCCCTCACCCACATGTGGCAGATATAAATTCAATAGTGGTATCTCAGGAACAAGGACTCCCAATCCCACACCAGGCTCCCCAGCCCAGAATTCTAGTGCCAGGAAGATAAGTGCCCACAAATTCTGGTGGCAAAAACCAGCAGGGATTGAGTCAGTGGAAGAAACTTCTGGAGTCCCAAGCAATTCCTCCTGAAGAACCCACACATAGACTCACCTACTCAGACTCACTCCCTCTGAGCTCCAGCACCAGGGTGGTAGCTTGAAAGTCACCAACAGTGTACAGGGAGAAACTGAAGTGTCTGGGATTAAGGTAAGCAAAGGCCATTGTCCCTTTCCTAACCTTCCCTCCACAGACCCGGCAAGCTGGTGCCAGAGCTGAGATACCATCAGTCTGGCTAACATTGTTTGACCCTCCTTGGAAATCCCGAGTCTCTGTCCCACACAACTCATGGACCCACCCAAGGTGTTTTTCGATATGACTGACTGGTCTTGGCTCAAGCTTTACAACTTCCTAAATTCTCTCAAACAAGCAATAGCTGGCCTCAGTGAGCCCCAGACCTGGCACTAGCAGCAGCAGGATAGATTCACAGTTTGGCTTTGCCTGGGAATCTCTAATCTCAGCACAAGTAGCAAATATCTCAGACTGCTTTAAAGCATATTTGAGATGGCCCCAGACAGAACACAGGTGGGGGCTGACCTTGGCCTGCACCACCTGGGAAATACAAGAGCCTGCACATCCAGTGGACAAATAAAGACCATGTTGGAGCACCACCACCCTGCCCCTGCACAGCTGATCCTCCACAGAGGGTGGAGGTTGGAGATAAGTGGTCAAAGACACTCCTTGCAGCTGACTGGCCTGGATAAATCCCTCCCATTGATCTGCCAACAGCAATCAAGGCTCCACTACAAGAGGAGGGTACACTCAGCCCATATGGAGGGTGCATCTCAAGTACCCAGCTTGGGTGATAGGGGAGGCTGTGCCACTGGACCCTACAGGACACTTATTACATTAGGCCATACTACAAGACAGGGAATCATACCAGCTATACCTAGTACATAGAAACAACCACAGGAAAACTGCCAAAACAAAGAGACAAAGAAACATGGCCCAAATGAAAGAACAAATCAAAACTCCAGAAAAAGAGCAAAACCAGGGGTGTCCAACCCACAGACCATGGGCCACATGTGGCCCAGGATGGCTATGAATGCAGCCCAGCACAAAATTGTAAATTTACTTAAAACACTATTTAGTTTTATTACTGAGTTTTATACTAATTTTTATTACTGAGATATGTACATTTTCTATATTAGTGACCACAAACTTGGGACCTGCTTGATGATTTTAAAAGCTTAGAGAAAGAGCCACTGCATAATTAGGGGTATTATGTGAGGACATTTTTGCTTATCAGAGGTGGCAGATATCATGAAAATTATGCATGGACCTCTTTTTTTGGCTCATCAGTTTTTGTTAGAGTTTATGTATTTAATGTGTGGCTCAAGACAACTCTTCTTCCAGTGTGGCCCCAAAACACCAAAAGATTGGACAACCCTGAACTAAACAAAATGGAGATAAGCAATCTATCAGAAGCAGAGTTCACAACACTGGTTATAAGGATGCTCCAGGAACTTAGTGAGGACCTCAAGGGCATAAAAAAGATCCAGTCAGAAATGAAGGATACATTAATTGAAATAAAGAACAATTTACAGGGAAACAACAAGAGATTGGATGAAGCTGAGAACCAAATCAATGATTTGGAACATAAACAAACAAACAAACCAAAAATCAGAACAACAGGAAGAAAAAAAGAGTCCAAAAAATGAGGATAATATAAGCAGACTTTAAAGGGACATCTTAAATGTTGGACATCTTAAAGGAACAACTTTAAGATGTCCAACATATGCATCATAAGGGTGCCAGAAGGAAAAGAGAAAGAGCAAGAAATTGGAAACCTATTTGAAAAAAATAATGAAAGAAAACTTCCCTAATTTGGTGAAGGAAATAGACATGCAAGTACAGGAAGCACAAAGTCTCAAACAAGATGGAGGCAAAGAGGCCCACTCCAAGGCACATCATAATTAAAATGCCAAAGGTTAAAGATAAAGAGAAAATCTTATAAGCAGCAAGAGAGAAAAAGTTAGTTACCTACAGGGGAGTTCCCATCAGACTGTCAGCTGATTTCTCAAAAGAAACTTTCCAGGCTAGAAGGGATTGGCAAGAAATATTCAAAGTTATTAAGAGCAAGGACATACAGCCAAGATTACTCAAAAAAGCTATCATTTAGAATGAAAGGGCAGATAAAGAGCTTCCCAGACAAGAAAAAACTAAAGGAGTCCATCATCACAAACTGTTATTATATGAAAAGTTAAAGGGATTTATTAAGAAAAAGATCTGAACTATGAACAATACAATGGCAAAAAATACCTATCTATTGCCAATTGAATCTTAAAGCCAAACTAAGACAAACTAAACAGACAAGAAGAACAGAGACAGAATCATGGATACAGAGAGTTTTAATGGTTGCCAGAATGGTTGTGGTACAGGGGAATGGGTGAAGAGGTGAGAGGATTAAGAAATACAAATAGGTAGTTACAGAATAGCCATGGGGGGGGGGTGTAAAGTACAGTATAGGAAATGGAGTAGCCAAAGAACACAAACAATGGTGGGGGAATTGCCTGAGGGAGTGGGGGGTACCGGGTAGAGGGGACAAAGTGGGAAAAATCAGGACAATTGTAATAGCATATTACAGTTGTATATGGGGTGCAGCCAGCGCCAACCACCCACCCAAAGTCTGGCTGGGGTATGGGAAACATGGAGCAGGCCCATTGAGTTATTTTGCATATCAACAGCAGTCTAGCTTCATGCCCATATGAAAAATGGTTATTTTGCATATCAAGAACAGGCTAGTGAGGGAGATGGGCATGAATTTGACGTGATGTATCTGGGAGGCAGCTCCCCCTGGTTACAATACCTGAGGGAGAGCTTGGAAATGGTTCACTCCCCTCCACAGGGCCATGCCTGCCCGGACTAACTATGGCAGCCAAGGAAGGCTGAAAATATGGGGGTGCTACCAGGTGTAGTTTATTGTGGGAGGAGTCGGAAATGGGATTACAAAGGAGGTTCCAGGCTGGGGTTTAAACTAAAGGTGGGCCCCCAGGCAGGAGGAGAGACAATGCAGTACTATGCAGGAGGATAATTTGAGACCATTTGGGAAGGAAAGGGGTGAAAGGACTCTCACTGGTGGGCCATGAGGACATGCCACATGATTTTGGATTAAGAAATGGAGATCACAGAGACACAGATGATGGTGCTGGGGATTGAGGGAGACCTACCAGCTGAGCACAGATTACTGAGAGGAACTGGGAGTGTAGCCGAGCTGCAGACTTCTATTTCTTTTCCTGAGATTCAGTACCCCTGACTGGCCTGACTGGGCAAAGGGGGAAAGGCAGGAGTGTGTGTTTGTGGGTGTTTTAAGGTACTTAGGGTTTAACAGAGACATCCTGCCATTATTCTAAACCTGTATAACTTTTGAATAAATAGTTCCTTTCTTTTTTACCAAACTCTAGCATTGAGGGTCACAATTCCTAACACCTGGTGGCAGGCAAGAACCATAGTACAGAAAGACCCCAGGGAAGAGGGCTTGTTTCCGTAACAGTATCTGGGCCCACTGAATGGATACATTCTGTAACATAATCAATAAAATATAATTAAAAAATTAAAAAATAAAAATGGCAGTGGGAAATCTGAAACCTACCTGAATTACATTAACAAAGTCTTGTGTGTGTGTGTATGTATATGTATATATAATTTTTATTTAATCATTTTTAGAGAGAGAGGAAGGGAGAAAGAGAGGGAGAGAAACTTCGATGTGTGGTTGCCTCTTGCACGACCCCTACTGGGGACTTGGCCTGCAACTCAGGGATGTGCTCTGATTAGGAATTGAACCAGTGACCCTTTGGTTTGCAGACCTGCACTCAGTCCCCTAAGCCACACCAGGCAGGACACATCACAAAACCTTTAGAAGGCATAGGAGATGGCTGCAGCAAGTACCTCTGGAACTGGGTATGGTTGTGGGAGAGAAGTGGGATTGGGTCCAAAATAAGGAGGGTTGTATGAAAGTGAAGTGAGAAAGATAGATTTCCTACTCAATGTCGTTGGTTGACTGCCTGTACCTTACCTAAGGAGACGATTTGAGATATATTCTGGAGAAAGTCAGAGAGGTTCTGGACTGGAGAATAGCAGGCATAGTAAAGTAGAAGGTTTAAATGACTGCTCAGATATTGAATGTTCAGATCCCTTAATCCCTTTTAGCCATTTGGCTCTCTGAGCACACACCTTTATTTCAAAGCAGGAGATTGAAAGAAATTTATCTGGGGAATCTTGTTTCCATGAAGATCACTTCCTATAGTGAAGCTCAAAGTCAACAAGCCCCAGGGACATGCTTAGAGATTTCATAGCTATTTAGCCCCACACTCTTAATGAAGCACAGAGCAGATAGCCAATATTATTAGATACCTGAGAAGAGCCTCTACTATCAACATAGAGAACAATGTGAAACTTTTAAAAATGACTTTTAAAGAAAAAAGATGAATTACATAACTTAAAGAGTATTATGGAGGAAAGAGAATATAAAAGGTAAAGACAACCTAAAATATATTATTGAAAAATGAAATTAGAAAACAAGATCTAAGTGTTGGTATCCTCATTGCTACTGGGTGTCATTACTTATAGGCTTCTCCAAGGACAGAGATAGGAAACATACCATGAAAAAAGATGGCAGTGGAGTAGGAGGATGTACTGCTACCTCCTCCCAGAACTAAATTGGAAATTAAACTAAAGAGAGGACTAGACACCTGAAATAAACTAAAGACTACCTGAAAAAGAGGCTTTTTAGAAAGAATGAAAAAAAACCACCTCGATCAGTAGGAGGGGTGAGGTCATTAAAGGGGTTGGCTCATGCAAAGGGCAGCAGGTTGAGGTGGCAGTGCAGCTATCAGAGGTTCCTCTTGAAAAGAGAGAAGTAGGGAACACAAACCAGGCTCCCAAACACAGAGTGCCAGTGCCACCATCAGCCTCCATGTAGTACCTGGCAGTGAAAGTGTCACAGGTGGGCACAGGTAACCAGGTTCTTGGTGATCAGGACAAAGAATTGAACCGAACACCCAGAGTTTATAGCAGGGAACATGGGAGCAGGCCAACTCCAAGCAGAGACTGACCTCATGGGTTGGAGGGACTCTGGTCTTAAAGGGCAGCTCCTTCCTGGCTAGTTTTGGTGGGCTTTTACTGCGCATGTAAAGAAGTTGTATTACTTAAAGCTACTGCACGTGTGGTCTCCCATGATTTTCCTTGATTGGCCACCAGGGAAGAGGGTCCCCCTGTACTAGGTTCACCTTTCCCTTTGCCAGAGAATTATAGCTCTCCATATTAGAGATTGGTGAAAAGGAAAGGAGTTATTTATTCAAGTTATACAGACTAAGAGTAATGACTTAATGTCTTCACCAAAATCCCTAAGTCCCTTAAAACGCCCATAAACACACACATAGTCTTTCCTTCCCCCTTTGCCCAGTCTGGGGTACCGTATCTCAGGAAAAGAAATAGAAGTCCGTGGCTCAAGGCAGCCCCGGTTCTTCCCAGCAATCCGTCCGGCTGGTAGGCCTCCCTCGGTTCCTGGCACCATCAGCTGTGTTGACGGGATCTCTGCTAAAGCTGGGTGGTGGTTCCCCCTTCTAAAGCTGCAGAGGTCCCCACTCTGGCAAAGCTGCGTGACTTTCCTTCACTGCCACAGCCGTGTGGTCCTCTCTGCACAATGGCTATGGGAGTCCCCACTCTGGCAAAGCCGCGTGGTTCTCCCCGGCAAAGCTGCGAGGGGGTCTGCACTCTGCCGAAGCCGTGTGGTTCTCCCCACAATGGCTGCCACATCTCGGTTTAAATCTTCATGCCAATTTTCCTCTGCAGCCCCATTTCCGACTCCTCCCACTATTGGCTACACTTGCTGCGTGGCCCCATGTCCTGGAGCCAGTCACTGCCAAGCTCTCACGCAGGCGCTGTAACTCGGGGGAACTGCCCCCCAGTTACATCTTGGGGGGAAGTTATTTCCATCCCCCTGGCTCAGAGGATGGCCACAGCTATTTAACATATCTATGAAACCAGTTAAAGTTTATAGATGTGTTAAATGACCATGCCAGAGGTTAGCTGCAAAGCTGTTGCTATGCAAAACAGCTCTTAGAGGCCCTGCTCCATTTGTCCCTTCCCCCCTGTGCACACCTGTGTGGGGGGATTAGGACATCCTAATATTTCCTGGGCACCTTGAGTTCTGGGCCCCATTCCAAATCCCGATCTGGGGCTCCCCTCTTGGCTGCACCCTGTAACAATCCATCTCGGCTGGTAGACCTCCCTCGGTTCCTGGCACCATCAGCTATGTAGCTGGGATCTCCAGGTAAAGCTGCGTGGTAATTCTTCTCATGGCTGCGGGGTCCTTCTTACATGGCCACAGCGGGAGCTTCTCTCTCCACTGCCACAGCCACATGGCTCCCCTTTTCAATGGCTGCCACGTCTGGGTTTAAATCCGCGTGCCAATCTTCCTTTGCAGCCCCATTTCTGACTCCTCCCACAATCAGTAACACTTGCCAGCACTCCCATATCCTTCCAGCTTTACTGGGCTGCCATCATGAGTCCGGGCAGCTGTGGCCCCATGTCACAGAGCCAATCTTCTCCAAGCTCTCATGCAGGCACTGTAACTCGGGGCAACTGCCCCCAGTTAAGTCTTGGGGGGAAGTTACTTCCATGCCCCTGACTCAGCATGGCCACAGCTATTTAACATATCTATGAAACCAGTTAAAGGTTATAGATATGTTAAGTGACCACACCAGAGGTTAGCTGCAAAGCTGTTGCTATGCAAAACAGCTCTCAATGGCCCTGCTCCATGTGTCCCTTCCCCCAACTCACACCTGTTGGGGGTGGGGTGAGGACATCCTATATATCTTTCTAATATTTCCTAGACACCTTGAGTTCTGAACCCCATTAAAAATCCTTCTTTTGGGGGCCCCCCTGGCTGCACCCTCATACAAAAGGTTGAGGGGCTTGTCTCTGTTGGGGAGAGATGAGACCCGCTCAAGACAAAGCCACTATTTTTTTCTTCTTTCTTAATTCTTAAAGGGGACTAAGCACAGGTGTTATGTTTGCAATCACTTACCTTAGGCCCCAGCAAAGGGAAGGCAGTGAGGACTGCAGTCTCATAAGGTGAGTATAGAGTGGGAGGCACTAGGGAGAGACATGGGGAGTGGCTGTGGGGCTTTCTGTGCTGGGATATACCTGGATTCTGCAGCAGCCATCTTGCTTGAGAAGATCAAGCCCTTCCCAGGGGGAAAGAAATTACCCCTGTGGGATATCCCTCCACCCAACTGCTGCAATCCTGTTCCCTCCACTTTGCATCTTTTTTTCCTTTTATGTGGTTCCATTTTTATTTTGTTTTGTGTGGGGTTTTTTTCTTTTATATTTTATTTTCTCCCGTCCTGTATCTTAACCCCTGCTGAGGAGGCAGCTGAGTAAGGAGGAGGCATACCTTACTCAGGGGATGTCAGAGACTGGCTGTGGGTAGCCATTCCATACACTTTCCCAGGAAACAGATTGGCACGTTCCTCTCACAGGAGAGCCATAGAAACCCTCCTGGTTTCCAGCAGACCCAAAACCTGGACTCTGGAGGCCCCACCCACTCAACCCACTTAGGGCTTACCCTGCTGAGTACAGGCAAATAATCCCAAACAGACTCAGAATAGTGGCACGGGGGTGGGAGAACACACCCACCCACCCTGAAGTGTTCCCTGAAGTCTGATAGGTACCTGCCATAGTAGATCCAGGAGTCCTACCACCCTGATCCCACCAGAAGCCCTCTCAGAAACAGTCAGGTCTATGACTAGTGTAAGGTTGATAGTGGGCCAGCAGGCAGAGACAGACAGAGGCAGATCTGGCAGTGACTTGGGTCATTTGCTGACATACCCCTGGACCCAGTGCTCTTAAAACCCAGCTGGGCCAAGCCTGGAGGAATTTGCCATAAACTGTGGATCGCTGGTGCTTCAAACAAACTGCTGGGGGCCAGCCGTGGACAGCACCTGACACCAGCCTCAGACACAGCAGAGCAGTATCCAAAGGGAGAACCCAGTAGGCAAGTAGTAAACTCTGCTGAGACAAACTCCACTTTGTTGTTTTTCATTTTATTAGTTATTTTTCTTTTTCATAGCCTTTTCATTATTTTTTCTTTTTCTTCTGTTTTTATTGTTCTATTTTTCTGTCATATCTCTTATTTTATTCTTACTATTGATTACCCCATTGTCCCCTTCTTCTTTCCTTTTCTTATTTTTGTTATTCTTTCTCTTTCTTTTTCCCATTTCCCCCTTTCAATTCATTAGTTGTATCAGTTTTCCTCCCTTTTCTACTCCCATAATCACTTTTCTGTCCTTTGGTCTTCTTTTATCCTTTTTCTTTTATTTTTCCCTTTCCCTAATATTCCATTTCTTTGCCCACTTTTTATTCTCTGATCTTTTGTCATTGAAATTTCTATTGTGGTTGGGAGTGTTGCTTGTTTTGTTTTTATTTTGGGGTTGTTTTTCTTTGTTCTGCCAGCCTGTGCAATAGCATGCAAGACATGGTGGGGGTTGAATCAGTCAGTCAGCTGGAGGGGAGACCCCACCAATGAATAAGCCAACAACAGTCAGAATCCAAATACAACAGAAGAGTCCATATAACCCACACAAAAGGCATTTCTAGAGCATCCAGATCAGGAGATCAAGGAGTCAGCACCACTGGGTACCACACAGGACTCCTATGACATAATGCCACCCCACAAGACCAGGAGTCAAAGCACATCTATCTAAAACATAGAAACAAACAGAGACAGTTGAAATGGAGCGATAAAGAAACAAACTCTAAACAAAAGAAAAGGAGGAATCCCCAGAAAAGGAGCTAAAATAAAGTTGAGGCAAGCAAATTATCAGACATTGAGTTCAAAGTAATGTTTGTAAGCCCTGGGTTGTGTGGCTCATTGGATTGAGCACTGGCCTGTGAACCAAAAGAATGCTGGTTTGATTCCCTGCCAGGGCACATGCCTGGGTTGTGGGCCAGGTCCCCAGTTGGAGGTGTACGAGAGGCAGCCGATTGATACTTCACCCACACATCATGTTTCTCTTCCTCTCTTTCGCCCTCTTTTTCCTTCTCTCTGAAAATAAATAAAGTCTTAAAAAAAACTTGTATAATGTTTATAAGGATGGTTGAGAAACTTAAAGTGAATGACATCAGCATGAAAAAGGACATAGATACTATGAATAAGAACCAGATGGAAAATGAAGACTGCAATATCTGAAATGGACAATACACTAGAAGGAATTAAAAAGTAGGCTAGATGAAGCAGATGATTGAATTGGTGATTGGAAGACAAGGTAGAAAACAGTCAGAGGAAAAAAAGGAAAAGATATTCTAAAAGAACCAGGAGAGTTTAAGGGAGCTTTGGGATAACATGAAATATAATAAAATTTGCATAATAGGGACAGAAGAGAAGAAAGGAAGCAAGGGATAGAAAACCTGTTTGAAGAACTAATGACAGAAAACTTCCCAAACTTGGAGAAGGAAAAAAATCACACAAGTTCAGGAAACACAGAGAGTCCTTGTCAAGATGAACCCAAAGAGGTTCACACCAAGACCCATCACAATTAAAATGGCAAACTTTAAAGACAAAGAGGGAATCTTAAAGACAGCAAGAGAGAAACAGTTAATTATAAGGAAGCTCTGTTAAAGCTGTTAGCTGATTTGTCAACAGAAACAGTACAGACCAGAAGGGGCTGGCATGAAATATAGCAAGTCATGAAAAGCAAGGACCTGCAACCAAGACTACTGTATCCACTAAAGCTATCATTTAAAATGGAAAGGGAAATGACCTTCTCAGACCAATAAATAAATAAATAAATAAATAAATAAATAAATAGGCTGAAGGAGTACATTTCTACCAAACTAGTACTACAAGAGATGCTAAGGAGTCTGCTTGAAGAAGAAGAAATGAGAGAGAGAGAGAGAGAGAGAGGAACACAGGTACAAAGGGAAAAATATGGCAATGCATAGGTACCTATCAATAATAATCTTAAATGTAAATGGATGAAATGCTCTAATCAAAAAACACAGGGTACCTGAATGGATAAGAAAACACAACCCATATATATCCTGTCTAAAAGAGACCCATCTCAAAGCAAAAGATTTACACAGACAGAATGTGAAGGGATGGAAAAAATATTCCATGCAAATGGAGACAAAAAAAATCTAGGGTAGCAATACTTCTGTCTGACAAAGTAGCCTTCAAAACAAAGGCCATAATAAGAGACAAACAAGGACACTACATAATACTTAAGGTTTTAGTCCAACACAAGGATATAACCCTTGTAAACATATATGCACCCAATATAAAAGCACCTAAATATATAAAGAAAATTTTGGAGGGCTCTAAGAAAAAGATCAATAGCAATGCAGTCATAGTTGGGGATTTTAACACCCCATTGTCAACAATGGACAGATCTTCCATGCAAAAAATCAATAAGGATATAGCTGTATGAAACAACACACGAGATCAAATGCATTTAATTGATACCTACAAAATATTTCAAGCAAGAAAGCAAAATATGCATTTTTCTCAAATGCACATGGATCATTCTCAAGATATGGGCCTTGTTTTTTTTTTAATCCATTCAGCTACCCTATGCCTTTCAATTGGAGCATTTAAGCCATTTACATTTAAAGTGAGTATTGATAGGTATTTATTTATTGCCATTTTATTTTTTTAACTATATTCCTGTTACTTCTTTTTTTTTATTCTCACATGAGGACATGCTTACTGATTTTTAGAGAGAAGGGAAGGTAGGGAGAAAGAGAGAGAGAGAGATCAATGCGTGAGAGAAACTCTTTTGGCTTTTTTCTGGAAGCTCTTTATTTCTTTTTCAATACTAAATGATAGTTCTGCAGGGTGGAGTAGTCTTGGTTGTAGTTCCTTGTTTTCATCACTTTGAATATTTAGTACCAGTCCCTTGTGGCCTGGGATGTTTTTGTTGAAAAATCAGCTGACAGCCAGTCTTTTGGGAGCTCCCTTATAGGTAACTGTCTTTCTCTTGCAGCTTTCAAGATTCTCTCTGTTTTACTGTTGGCATTTTAATTATTATGTGTCTTGGTGTGGGCCTCTTGGGTTCATCTTGTTCAAGTCTCTCTGTGCTTTCTGGATTTGTGGGTATTTTTGCTTCACCAGGGTAGGGAAGTTTTTGGCCATTATTTCTTCAAATAGGTCTCTATCTCTTGTTCTTTCTTTTCTCCTTCTCATACCCCTATGATGTGGATGTTGTATACTTCATGTTGTCCCAAAGGTCCCTTAAACTATGCCCATTTCTTTAATACATTTTTTTTTTCTGTTCTGATTGGGTGTTTTCTGCTACCTTGTCTTCCAAATTGCTGATTAAAAGTATTTTATTTGTTCATTTTTATTTTTAGAGAGAGGGGAAGAGAGGGAGACACACACAGAAAGAAACATTGATTTGAGAGGGAAACGTTGATTGGTTGCCTCTCACACATACCCCAAGGGGGACCAAACCCACAACCCAGACATGTGCCTGGACAGGGAATCAAACTGGTGACCTTTTGCTTTGCAGCCATACAGGTCAAGGATGGTTATTAAGTTTTCATAGATTTCTGGTACTTATTTAGACTGCAGAAAAAAATTTCCTGGGAGAGAAAAATACCTGGTCAGGAAAATCTACACTCTGAGCTGAGAAGATTGGGGAAAGGACTACTGTACATAGTGTGCAGACATGATTTATATATAATACCCTTACTACAGCACTCTTCCCATTTTATAACCAGAAACATGGAGACCTAGGGGGTTTGGTAGCCCATACACAGTTTTAAATACTTTGAACTTTAAATACCTGAACTGACCAAAACGTACCATGTGCCAGGTATTGGGCTAGCTCGATACCTGAGTATTCTGTAATACTCAGAATATCTCCACAAAATAGGAAAGGTAAAGTGGAAGCATTAAAATGATATTTTTTGTTGGTTAAACATGGTCAAATATTATCTATTTCCTATGGTTAAAACTAATTTTATTATCCTATTTAACAAGTTGGTACATTGAGTCTCGAAGCTTTTAAATATAATGACTTGCCCACGGTCATACTGTTAGTAAGTCTTGAAGCCAAAATTTGACATTAGGAGCCCTGCTTTGAAATGATTCCAATCAGTTCAGACTTCAAAGACTGAAGTGCTTGCTTGCCTGGGTGTTTTCCAAAGGGTCAGAAAAGAACCTCCTCCTTGGGTTCTGTAGGCATCCATTATCTGGGAGAAGTTCCCTTTCCCTCAAACATGGCAACACATTCATTCATGAAATAACTTAATCTTCAAAGTACAGCTCCAGTCCCATTTGCCCCCAAAAGAACAAACTGGATTCCCACCCCATTGGTTTCCACTTTCCCAAACCTTCAAAGCCTCTGACTAGTTTCTCTGGACCTACACTACTGCTGTCTTTACTGAGAGCATTGAAAGCTGGGAGCCTGTCCACTCTGATGACTTCATTGCTCTTTTGGCCTGGACCTGGAAGGACAAAGAGCATGGGGCCCTGGCTCTTTCACTGAGCTGGGCCACAATGATGTTTTAGGCCAGGCTCCTGCTACAGTGATCCAATTTCTCTTCAGTGATGCTGATGATGGAGCTCTGCCTGGTTTTGGAACCTGGAGAAGCAACTTGGCAACAGGAACAAATCCATGCCAGAGCTATAGTTCAACTTTGTCCTTTTCCCAGAGGAGGCACCTTGGAAAGAACATCAATGTTGAGCTTTACATCTCCTGATGCCTGATGCTTTGAGGTGGGAGTGAAGCCAG
This sequence comes from Trachops cirrhosus, assembly GCA_028533065.1. Lineage (NCBI taxonomy): Eukaryota > Metazoa > Chordata > Mammalia > Chiroptera > Phyllostomidae > Trachops > Trachops cirrhosus. Next base: position 76,028,390 of record CM052543.1, on the reverse strand, counting down.
AGACACCACTCTTAGGTTGTTTACAGAGGTTTTAAAAGGAGCCCTTGGTCTCCATCAAACATGGGGGGCTTTTTGTGGGTATTACATCTTTTCATTGATTAAAAAAATTAAGTACATGGTACACAGTTTAAAGAATATGAAGCCCTGGCTCAGCTAGTTGGAGCATTGTCCCACAGACCAAAGGGTTGTGGGTTCCATCCACACTCAGGGCACATGCCTGGATGTGGGATCAGTCCCCAGTCGGGGTGAGACAACTGATCAGTGTTTCTCTCTTGCATCAATGTTTCTCTGCCTCTTTCTCCCTTCTTTCCTCTCTCTCTAGGGTAAGTAAGCATGTCCTCAGGTGAGGATTAAGAAAAATAAAATAAAATAAAATAAAATAAAATAAAATAAAATAAAATAAAATAAAATAAAATAAAATAAAATAAAATGTAAAGCCAATGAAATATAAAACTTAATTGCACCCAGACCCTAAAACCTTTTTCCAGAGGGAACCACAGTTACCAGCTTTTCATATATCATTCCATAAACATATGATGTCTCAACCTACGACAGCTGACATGGTAGCCGAGAGCCACATGTAGCAATTTAAATTCAGTTAAAATAAAAATATCATTCTTCAGTCATACTAGCCTCATTTCAAGTGCTCAATGGCCACCTGATTATAACAGACAGTGTATATATAGAACATTTTCATCATTGGAGAAAGTTCTGTTGGATAGCTCTGGCCTACACAAACAATTAAGATTTTATTTATTTATTCTTTAGAGAGACAGGCAGGGAGGGGATACAGAGGGAGAGAAACATTGATGTGCAAGAGAAACATCAACCAGTTGCCTCTTGCATGCCTCTAACTAGGACTTGGCCCACAACCCAGGCACATACCCTGGACAGATATCGAACCAGTGACCTTACAGTTTGTGGGATGACACCCAACCCACTGAGCCACATCTGTCAGGCTGACAAACATATTTTTGTATATATGTATTATTTTTTAAAGATTTTATTTATTTATTTTTAGAGAGGGGAAGGGAGGGAGAAAGAGAGGAAGAGAAGCATCAGTGGGTGGTTGCCTCTCACGTGCCCCCTACTGGGAACCTGGCCTGCAACCCAGACATGTGCCCCGACTGGGAATAGAACCTGCAACCCTTTGCTTCACAGACCAGTGCTCAGTCTACTGAGTCATACCTGCCAGGGCTGGTATATGAACTTTTGACATTGGCTTTCTTTCTTCATTTAGCACAATGCTTTTGATATCCATCCATGTTTTGCACATATTAATAATTTGCTCCACCATAATCACCATTATTACAGGTTGTTGTTCAAGTTTTGACTTCAGTCTGCAATCTGCCTGCTATTGTTTATTCTTCAGAGTTCTCCACCATTTGCTTTTTGATGTCTCCCCAGAGTCTGAGTTGTAAGTTTTAAGACAGAGAGTTTGTAAGAGCCTTACTCTATTTGGGCTAGCACCGGAAGTTTACAATCTGTTTCAAAATAGATGTATTTAGAAATACATATAAACAAAATGTTTTCTTGCTATTTATAAACATATAAAATGTGATCACAGTATACTAAAATGTTAATAGTGCTTATCTATGCATAGTAAGATCACTCACTTTATATTTTTTGTATTTTTCTATATTTTGTGATTAAACATATTACTCAAATAATTAAAAAATCATAAAACAGTTTTAACCTCAGTTTTTTGTGTAACCTTAATTTTGGCATTGGGTATCTTCACCTGAGGAAACAGAATATTAGAAAAAGGATGAACATGGGTATCAGAGAGTGGCAATGACTAAGCATGGCAAGCAATGATTCTGCAAAAATTACTACTGGTCTCATAAGATTCTCCAGGCCACTCACAGTAGGCAATCAAATGAAATAAGTACATTTAACACTAGAAAAATACAGCACTCTCACCACAATATAAATGGATGAAACTAGGAAAACGAGATGCAACTCAGAATATTTAATTGCTTAACAAGATTAAGAAAGGCAGAAAGAAAAGGAATGTTGAATTATGTGCAATGTACCCTCTCTTTTCCTCCTTATACAGAAATGGAAATGTAATGAACATGTGCCCTTTTTTTTTTTGGCCATTGCTTGTTTAACCAACATTTGTCCAATAGTGTGTTTAACTCCATAAGTATTTTTTTCTAGCCATTTTCCATGTGAATCAGAATAGTTGGAGATAGCACTCTAGGAGTGTCTAAACTTTTGAAAATAGATTGTTGAGAGAACAAGAGGAAAGAGAAAATAATGTTCTCTTCTACAGACAAATAGTCTCCATTTGACACATACCTGTAAAGGTGGGAATGGGAACTTCAAGATCCAGTTATTTGGAGTAATATGCATAGCATACCTTTAGTGCAAACAGCACACTCGAAGCCACAGAACATTATTTAGAACACATGTTAAAACACTTGAACACTTTCAAACACATTCTTCAAAAAATATGCATCCTATTTCTGGTTCTGATAGTTTTTGTTTGTTTGGTTTTTTGGCATTAGGTCCTGAAAGTCAAGATGCTGATGGAGCTCTAGAGCAGACAGCAGAGGTTGCAATTTCTCCAGGAAGTTCAGGTACGTGGAAGAGTCAGAGCCCAGAAGTGCAAAGTTGTATCCTTTGAAACAACTACAGGAGCTTGCATTTTTAAAAATTTCTTTGGAAGCATATAATTTGTTGATAATACCCCTGAATTTTTGGTTTCAACACTTTATTTAAAGATTCTTTAAAGTTACATGTCCTTCCTTTTCAGTCTTAACATCGGTGGCCATTACTGCCGTCAAGTAAAGCCTGAATCACTTAAGCTAATGTTAGATGTCTTACATTCTAGCAAAATGAGCAAAAACTAGGCTTATGGTCAAGACACTTTTGATTTATGGTGATGTGTGCAAAGTTGAATTGCAAGTTAGTGCTTATCCAGGAGAAATCATGCTCTATAAATGGGTGTTGAATTTCATGGTCAAACCCTAAAAATCCATTTAATCCTTTAAGTACTCTCTGGTATTACATAATTGCTGGTAGTTTATAATAAAACTATACAATATAGTGTTATTTTAGAAAAAATATAGATTGTCTTTGTGATTTGGGGGGTAAAGCAGGTGCTCTTAAACAAAAAACAAAAGCATAAATTTTATGTATTCTACCTGCCTCCCTGGCACTCAGAGAACTGGTTTCATGGTAGTAGTATAATGGGGTACAGAGCATGGTTTCCCTGATAATAGGGGAAAACCTCCACAATCCTGTCTTCAGGCAGGATTGGGGGTGGGGTACACACAGGGATGAATGGGAAGTATAGTATTTAGGACACATTACATGACAAAATGCAAGTTAATAGCCATGCCTTCATGAAGGTAAAGAAGCTGCTGCCCAGGACGAATTGTGTATATGACTATAAGAGTGTACAGTGACTCATGACATAGCTGGGGTCAGGGGGAACTTATATAGCACCAGAGAGAGAGGCAGGGACAGATGACCCCCCCTGGATATCTATGTGTTGTTGGGAACTTGTGGTCTGACTAAATATGGCAGCCAAAAGGAGGTAAAAGATATAGGGCAAGTGGCAAAAAGGGCAGACAATAACACATCATAGAAGGGGCCAGATATGAGATCACCCAGGAAGTTCCTGGCTGAGCATTTAAATGAGGGGGACTGAAAGAGAAGTGGGAATTCATCACAAAGTCAGGAGTGAGTGAGAGAGGAGATCCGCTGAGAGGTCTGGAGTAAAATAGGGAGAAGCCATGTGATCTGGAGTGAGAGAAGGTCCTTCTGCTTCTCTTTGCCTGCTTCTCTGAGACAAAGGCTTGCGTGAGGGTAACTTGTTTTGGCCAATGATCTTAAGGTGCTGCAGATGGGTATGGGGTCCAGGCACTTGGTGGTCACAAACAAAAAGATTTGGACTGACCACACAGATATTATAAAGCAAAGCAATCAGGAAACTTATTAAGGAAAGTATACTTCCCAAGACATGGGAGCAAGCCATCTCTGGTCAGGGAATGACATTCTTCTACTGAACAGGCTTTATAGGGTTTTTACTTAATCTTCTACACTTGCAGTTTCCCACAACCCTCCTTGATTGCCCACTCAGGGAGGAAACCACAATGCTAATTATTATCAGGTGTCACATGGTGACTCTTGAAAATCAGGATGCTGACTGATGAGAGCTGCAGTATCTCAGGATTACCTATTCTATCTCCTGCCTCAAAGGGACAGACAGTTGCTATAAGTTCAATGATATGAGTTATAAGCCAACCTAATTGCAATCCTTTCAACAAAATTCCAGAAGAAAGATTTTTCTCTTTTTGTTAATGGCAAAAATAAGATTCTGCCATTCATTGAGATCATATGTACTATGCACGTTTGGGAAACTTGTGACTGTGGGGAGAAGACTGGGTTTTTGGAAATGTGGATGGACAAAATGTGATGACTGAGCAGGATAAGCTAGTGTCTGGCTTTGTGGGCCAAACTGGGCTCTGTGGGGGAAGGAAATTGGGTGATGCATGTATGGTGCCAAACCCAGAGTCTGCCATACAGGGCATGCTCTGTGGAGGTTACTGTTTTTGCCATTATTAATCCACCTTATCTAAGGTAAGTATTTTTCATTCATACAAATTTTAGAAACTTCAGACATCTATGCTCCTCCATACTGGCTGTCAAATATATAGAACAGGTGGCCAGGACACAGAGGCAATGGTGAACATTTGGAGGTCCCCCAGTGAATGGTGGGTTATCAAAGAGCCTGCATCCTCTAGCACACTGTGTGGATCTCCACCCCATGCTTCAGGCTGGATCTAACTCTACAGAGCTCTGAACAGTTCATTACATTTCCACTAGGCTAATGTGGCCAAGGGCATGGCCTGGATCTTCCAGCAGGCACATGAGCCAAGGCAATGAGCACAGCTCTCATTCTGTCAGCTATCTAATAAAAAAATTGTCGCTGCTTCAGAGGGCTGTGGACAATAGAGGGGCCCTTACTGCAAGATGTAGGGAAAGACACTGAGCCATGGTTCCATGACCTCTGGCAAGCTTCTCTGAGCTTCAGTTTCTTCATCCATAGAGTGGGAGGCAAAGGCTGTGTATCATTTATCTACTGCTGTGTAACAACCCACTCCAAAGTATTAATGGTTTAAAACAACATACATTATTCAGCTCACCTCTTTGAGGGATGGCTTGGCTGTGTGTTTGCTTTGCATCTGTGGTCAGCTGGAAGGTCATCTCATGGTTGGATGATCTCAGATGTCCTCATTTACATGTCTGGTGGTTGGTGGCTACTAGCTGGAGGAATGAGGTGCTACTGGGCCATAAGACTCTCATCATCCAGCAGGATAGCCTGGGATTTCTGACATGGTGGCTGGGATCTAAGTGTATCAAAAGAGAGCAACCTCTTGTACTTTTCAAGCTTCTGTATGTGTGTCATGTGTGCCAACATCCCAATGGCCAGAGTAAGTCACGTGGTCAAGGCTGGAGTCAGTGTGGGAGGGCTAGATGGAGCAGAATAATTTGCAGGCATTTTTGCAATCTGCCACAATGTGCCTAGCAGAGCTATTGGGAAGAGCAATGGGCAGTGACTAAGTAGTCATAAAAATAATAACAAACAGTTATTTACAAGGAATGGGGGCTCAAAGCATGATAAATGAACAATTCTCATATTATATATGAAGTTCTGAGAAGTTCAATAACTTCTCCAGGGTCATACAGCCAATTATTGGAAGAGCTCAAATCTGCACCCAGTGCTGTCTGATTCCAAAGCTCCTGTTCACAGCTATCACCCCCTGCTGCCTTGCCAGCACATGTTACTCATTTCCCTCATTAACAGGGACTGACTGAAGCTTTAATCTAAGTCAAAAGCCCTGGTTCTCCCTTCTGACCTTTCCCCGTATTGTTCTCAGACAACTAGTCTCCAACCGAATTTTTAAGAAGCCAGCTGTAAAGTTTCTCATCTGTATCATGGGGTCAGGGCAGTCCAGGCAGGCACAAACTAGAAACCATAGATTCTCCGTTTTTAAAACATCACCCACTCATGCCAGCAAAGACCTACTGGAGAGTCTTGACTTCCATCGTTGCCAGGCTGTAATGAGGCACCTCAGCCCCCTTCTGGTGGTTAAGCAGTTGGTGGTGGTGTCAGACAAGGCTGAGTGGGGAGCTGGAACATTGATCCCTGTTTAATACTGATGAAAGCAGCCTTCCACTCCCTGGTGTCAGTGGATCTTGGGGAGAGCCTGGGTTTCCAGCCTCCACTCACTTGTAAAGAGGTCTACCCTCTCTTCACTGGAGTGGTGTCGGAGGAGGCTTTCCAGCACACAGGGGCAGTGAGGTCTTCTCCCTACCCATGGCGTCAGTGATGTCCCATGGAAGCACCAATAATGCACTCACACTGTTACTAGCACAAAGGCAGGGGTGTCCAACCTGTGTCCCACAGGCTGCATGAAGCCCAGGATGGCTGTGAATGGGGCCCAACACAAAAGCATAAATTTACTTAAAACATTATAAGACTTTTTCTGTGTGATTACCTGTCACAATGTATGTAATGTGTGACCCAGGATAACTCTTCTTCTTCCAGTGTGGCCCATAGATGCCAAAAAGTTGGACAGCCCTGGCATAAAAGTTGTGGCCCTCCCTTGGCCCTGAGATAAGAATCAAGACAGACAAAACAGAAGCAAAAGGAGTGGTGGGAAAAAACAAAGGGAGAGAGCTTGATGCAACAAAGATCAAGGGAGTGTACACTAACATAGAATAATGTATCCATGAAATGCTGCTGGAGTCTGGTTTATACAGGTCTCACTTCTCCTATACATGCTCAGAATAGATTTCTTTGCTTAATAGTTTCCCGCGGGGAAGAAGGGAGGGAATTTCTGGGGGTAAAGGGAAGGGTTTGCAGGAACAAATATAAAGGACACATGGACAAAAACAAGGGGGGGCGTGGAAATGGGAGCGAGGTGGGGAGGGTTGGGGGGGTGGGCTGGGATGGGAGTAAAGGGCAGAAAACTACTTGAACAACAATTAAAATAAAAAAAATTAATCTCCCAAACCTAAAAAAAAAAAGTTTCCCACTGGGAGCTGGTATGCGAACCCTCATGCAGGCATGAAGTTCTTTGCTTTTTAGGTTTCCGTTTTTTGCTTTCTGGTTCCTCCATGGACTGGTATCCACTGCATAACTACAGAAAAGAGCTCTTTCAGGAAATCTTTGCTGGCACCCGGAGGTGTAGATAGATCAGCGCATGTGCATGCCCGAGCTCTGCTTTCCAGAAGCCCTTTGCTTTCCTGGGCAGGTGTCTATCAGCGCATGGGCAGAGTGGTGCTCTGCTGGTGAGGAACCCTTGGCTTTACCTGGCAGGTGTTGACCAGTGCATGCCCAAAATGGAGGTCTGATTTCCAGGACCCTTTGTTTACCTTGCCCTGCTCTCCCACCCCCACCCCGCCCCAGTGCCGCAGGTGTCCACCAGCACCTGTGCAGAGAGGAGCTCTGCTTTGGGGAGCTGTTTGTTTTAACTGGCCTGTGTCAACCAGCAAATGGGGAGAGGGAGCTCTTCTTTTCTGGAAACCTTAGCTGTTTTGGCCAAGTGTCTACTAGAGCATGTACAGAGCAGAGCTCTTAGGGAGTACCTAAAGAGAAACTTTAACCTTATGTAGGAGAGGCTCAAAGGGGGAAAAAAAAGTGAACAGCATTCTTACTTAAGAGAAGCTCAGACTTTCTCAGTACTGGCCCCTGTCATTGAGGTGTCACTGGATCCCTGATGGTGGAGCTGTAACTGCATCCACCTGTCCATCACTAAAGAGAACCTCACCACTCAGGGGATAATAAAGACTAAGTAGGGAACCTGAATGTCTGCAATGATCAGACAGTAATGAGGTAGGACCTTCACCACTTGGGCAGTGTCAGAATGTTCAGCTAAAACACAGCATTTAAATATGACCCAGGGCCTCTCACTTCGTACCCCAAATGTCGAGTTTTCAATAAAAAATTATTCAGCATACCAAGAACCAGAACGATCTCAAATGGACCGAAAAAATACAATAAATAGATGCCAACCCTGAGATGACAGAGGTGTTGAAAATATCAGACAAAAGTTTTAAGGCAGCCATCATAAACATGCTCAAACAAGCAATTAAGAATATGCTTGAAACAAATGAGAGGCTGGTGGGTGTAGCTATAAAAAGGTAACATGAGGGATCCTTGTGGACATCTGTTCTGTAGCTCGACTGTATCAATGTCAGTATCTCCTAATATAGTTCTGCAAGATGTTACCATTGGGGAAATCTAGGTGCAGGATATATGGATTTCTTTGTATTGTTTCTTTTTTTATTTAGTCTTTAAAATAGATTTTATTTACTTATTTGAGAGGGGAGGGAGGGAGAAAAAGATGAGAAGCATAGACAAGTGAGAGAAACATTTATTAGTTGGCTCCCCTTTGCATCTTGACCAAGGACTGAATCTGCAACCCAACCATGTCCCCCAACCCAGAATCCTTCGCTTTGCCAGAGGGCCCCCAACACAGTCAGGGTTATTTATTTATCAATAAGTTTAAATCTTGGAGGGGTACAGCATTACATGGATTTGGCCTTAGCAGGAAGGTTGCTTCGGAATTTAGCATGCACCATGCCACTGTTTCCATGAGCATGAGTTACCTTTCCCCAGATTACTCTGGTTTTGTTTGGTTTACCACCAAACCAAAGTCACTGTGTTGTTCTTTGCTTTGTACACATAAGCACATCTCTTGCCTGGATAGAATTCAGTTTCATCTCAAGCATAAACACCTTCTCTTTTAAGAAGAGCTGTGTGCTCCCTCTGGTTCTGGAGACCCTGTTTATAGCCAGCAAAAATGGCCTTGGACCACAGCTTTCCAGACATATTTGTTGTTGCAAAAGTCCTGTTCTTGGCAGGCACCACAGGCTTCAAGATGGCAAAAAAGAAAAGTCTTCATTGTTTCTTACAACTGCATGCAAAGCTATAACTATCTCAAAATTAAAAGTTTCATTTAAAAAAAAATTAGGCATCCTATATGTAGCAGGATCAATCATTTAGTATTTTTTCAGCTCCCTCTTTTCCATAAAGAAGTAACTCAGTGCAAAGAGAATTAAGATCTAGAAATATGAGGTTAATATTCTTTGAATTTTGTCCTGTATTAATACTCAGCTAGGGTTCCTGCCTACTCATATTACTGTAGGGGCTTCCATTCTCATTTATTTTATATTATTGTTGTTATTATTATTTGTTAATGCTTCCAAAGCGCTAATCCACTGAGCTTCCAAATTTCAGGATTGTTGAGAGAATTCCAGGTGATGGTGTATGTAAAGCACCCAGCATAGTACCAGGCATGTATAGCCTTATGTAAGCTGTAATTTGTTACTAATAATTTGTTTCTAAAGAATCAGCCTACTTGCTTCCCAGCTTGATCTCAAGCCCAACTATACTTCTCCACAAACCCCTTGGAGCCCACTGCTATCAATGCCCATGTTTAATCAAGAACAAAAATCATAACAATAGTGAATGCTATTTTAGTGCATTATCATATGCCTAGTACTGACTAAGCACTTCAGCTTCTTTATCTCATTTACATGAAGTGACTAACAAAGTCTCCCTGGGAAAAGGGTTGCTGGGTTCCTGCTTGGGCATCACCTTCCTCTTTGGCACTCGTACATCCCTCAATGTGACACAGTGGGGCGCCAGGGGAATGGGCCTGGTGTGGGAATGGGGTTTCCTTTCTGGATGTAGGAGCTGCAGCCCTCACCCCTGGTAGGACTGGAAGCTGAGACAGGAGACATGTTTTCATTTGTCTTTGTTGTATGTATAACTGGAGTGGAATTGCTGGGTCACATGGTAACTGTTTTATTATTTGAGTGCTTACTGCTAGAGAAAGTGACTACACCATTTTGTATTCCAGTCAGTATATGAGGTTTCCAATTTCTCCATATCCTTGCCAAGACAGTTACCTGTCTTATTGGTTATAGTCATCCTAAATAACATGAAGTACTTTTGATTGTGGTTTTGATTTGTTTCTTCCCTGATAACTAATGATGGTTGGTATCTTTTTATGAGCTTGATGGCGATTTCTCTATTGGCTTTGTAGAAATGTCTATTTAGCTCATTTGCCCATTGAATTTTATAATTGAATTGTAATAATTCTTTTTACATTCTAGGTATAAGTTTCTTGTCAGATATATAATTTGTCAAATTTTCTCTACATTGCTCTCTTTTTCACTTTTTGATAATGTCCTTTGAATGACAAAAAATTAATTTTGATGATTTCTAACAGGCATATCAGAGTCTTACTAGTCAGAAATTAAACTTAATGTCACATCCTCATCAATATTTTGATTCTATGAATTAAAACCTAAATAGGAAAGGGATGTGGAAAAATTTTAATTAGTACCTATTAAGGTGTGCTATAGATGAAGAAAAGTTCATCGGAGATCAATGTCATTCTGCCATTTACGTCCTCTAGTGGTCTCCCACCCCTGTGTCTATGGTTAAAGTTTAGTCTTCTCAATGTGACTATGGGTTGAGGCATCTCTGATTTCATCCTGCCTTCTTTCTCACTATTACCTTGTATTTCCATCCCCACTGCCACTCCCTGAAATATTGCAGCCTTCAGATCTTCTTGTAATGTGCTTACTATTCCACCCCCTTCCCACTTGCTGCATCCCACTTGTCTTTTTGGATCCTCTGTGAAATCTTGCACTTTCTCACTCTACCATCCCTGCATCATATATTCCCTTCCATTGTCCCAGATATTGTCCCTGCCATCATGCATCATACATTCATCACAGCTGTCTGCTACAAGGAACTGGACCTGAATTCGAGTTTACAGTCCTTAAGTCTCCTTATTGAAGGCAACGTTTGCAAAATTCACAAAAAAAAGCAGACCAGATTCTCTTGCTCATGACTTGGTCCTCATTGCCTACAGGGTATTTGCTGCATGAATGATTATTGAAGTTAACTGAAAAATCCCAAGGTCAGTGGGTTTCTCCGATTCTTATTCATAGCTTTGTTGCCTGTGTTAGAATGCCATGAACATTAGGGTGGCCAGTGACATGGGCCACAAAGAGAAGAAAGTGCAGAGGATAAAGTTTTTATTCACTCTCCAAGAGGGGAGAGGGGCTTGGTATAGAGAGATACACCAGCAGCAAAATGTAGGGGCTTTAGGTTTTTCTTAGGTTATTGGGGTGGTTGTAGAGCTGGATGTTTCCATTGGTCTTGCACAGGCTGCAGCTTGTTTTGATGTTATCTTTGGGTGCAGGGTCCAGGTGTTGTGGTCACGCACATCTGGTTTGTAAGTTCTCGGAAACTTTGTGCCTTTGGGGCACTTCCAGAACTTTTCTAGTCCTGAGGATAGAGGTTCATAAAGCAAAAGTCAGTCAAGTTAGCTCTGGCAAAGAGAGCCTAAAAAGGGGGATTTTGTCCTGTTAATGAAAGGCAGCAGTAATTCCCCTCTGTCTTTATAGCATACAAGTCCAGCTCTTACCAAAACCTGCTCAGGTTGTAACATGTCTGAAATATTTTCCTGAGGGCAGAAACTTCTTGTTCAAGTTCTTTCGCCCTAATGAACAGAAATGACTGGCTGCAGACTTTCCAGCAGAACTGATGGCGAGGGGTCATAATTAGTTTGGTACATTTGGTACACGGAATGCAACAGGCCAACCTTGATGGTATTGTGTAATCGGTGCTAAAGCCACTCCCCATACTCCATTAGCTGGACAACAGGGAACTTTAAATAGTTAGGCCTGGCTTCCCACATCACTGTTTATACGAGTCAGTGCTTTATACACTTGAACCACAGACACAGACACCTGAGATTTATGCAGAAAAACAAAAACAAAATTTTTTTTTTAATTTTTTATTTTAGTTTATTCAGTACAGTTTCTATCCTTTATTCCCATTCCAG
>CM052543.1:75999140-76016002 GCA_028533065.1 Trachops cirrhosus | reverse complement strand
ATGTGGGGGCGGGGTCCGAGAAGGAACAATGGCGCTTGCTCTGCTCTCTGCAGGACCCCGGACACCTCCGCCACTTTCCGCAAGCCAACCGGGCCCCTCTGGCACCAATTCCAGTGTGGGTGGGCCTGTGCACCCTGTGGGACCTTCCTTTTCAGTCTGTGACCCAAAGTTCTATTTCCTGGTGCTGGGACCCTGAGTTGCCTGAAGTGCCTTGCTTCACAAAGGCCGCCTCGCTGGGTCTGCGGGTCGCCACCCCCTGGCTGGGGCCCACCAGCCACCGCTGCTTGTGCGCCCAGGGTCTGCCTGCTGAGGTCTTGCGCGCCGCCCCGGGTGCTCAGCTCTCCGCTCTGCGTCCCTTGCCCGGCCCAACTCCGCCCCTCCTACCGGTCTGGATGAAAGTGTCTATTTTTAAATCCTTGGTTGTCCAACTTCCATACACTTCAATTTTCTGTCAGTTCCGGTTGTTATTTTGTTTCTTTATCGTTGTTTTCCCTATCTTGGTTGTTCGAGGAGGCACAGTGTGTCTACCTATGCCTCCATCTTGGCCGGACTAGAAGCCTTAAATTTTAGTAAGTGAAGTCATGAGGGATTTCTGACCTTAGCAAATCAAAACAACTGTTTCTGGCTTTTATAGCAGAAATATTTTTAATTGGCCATAGCAAATTCTCATCATACAGGTCTTAATAATAAGTGGAGACACAATCCTAGGTATGAGTGACATTGCAGGATGTCCCAGCACTATAAAGTTAGAGGACTTTTTTACTGATGCTTTTACAGTGTTTCTCAGCAGGTCTACAGTCTAGGACTATAAAATGCCTTTTGCATTACAAGTTGAATGTACCAGATCAGCAGTACCAGAATCTGTTCATCTGTTTATGTTGTTTTGAGTGTACTCCAGGGCCATTAAACTGAGGAGGGACTGACTATTAATAAGTGGTTTGTCCATAAGTTCAGGGTCCCTATGTGACTTCAAGTTAAGCACTGACATGGCTTTAGGTTTCAGACATCCAAACCAGTTTCACTCACATAAGGGAGGCCTATTTTGTTAATCAAATAATGAAAAGAAATGAAGGCCTTTATTATAAAGAGATTATATGGTGTTTTGGGGTTGGAGTAGAGAAACAACACAAATTATTTCAAGCCCAAGGACTTGTATTTACAAATTCTGGAATCAAGAAGTGGTTGAATGACAACAATAAAGATAAAGTGATTTTAAGTATATTTTATTCATTATGCTGTTATAGTTGTCCAAATTTTCTTCTTCCCTTTAGCCCCCTTCTCCCTGCACCCCACCCCACCCTCCAACATTCCCTGCTACCCTTAGTTTATGTCCACGGGTTGTACATATAAGTTCTTTGGCTTCTATATTTCCTATACTATTCTTAACCTCCCCGTCTATTTTGTGCCTACCTATTTGCTTCTTATTCCCTGTACATTCTTTCCCCTATTCTCCCCCTCCCCCTACCTGCTGATAATCCTCCATGTGATCACCATTTCTGTGATTCTGTTCCTGTTCTACTTGTTTGCTTAGTTTTGTTTTTGTTCTTTAGGTTCAGTTGTGACTTTGTTGTCATTTTACTGTTCATAGTTTTTGATCTCCTATTTCTTAGATAAGTCCCTTTAACTTTTCATATACTAAGGGCTTGGTAATGATGAACTCCTTTAACTTGACCTTATATGGGAAGCACTTTATCTGCCCTTCCATTCTAAATGATAGCTTTGCTGGATAGAGTAATCTTGGATGTAGGCCCTTGCCTTTCATGACTTGGAATACTTCCTTCCAGCCCCTTCTTGCCTGCAAGGTCTCTTTTGAGAAATCAGCTGACAGTCTGATGGGAACTCCTTTGTAGGAGAAGTCTCTTTTTCTCTTGCTGCTTTTAAGATTCTCTCCTTATCTTTAATCTTGGGTAAATTAATAATGATGTGCCTTGGTGTGTTCCTCTTTGGGTCCAACTTCTTTGGGACTCTCCAAGCTTCCTGGACTTCCTGGAAGTCTATTTCCTTTGCCAAATTGGGGAGGTTTTCTTCATTATTTGTTTAAACAAGTTACAATATCTTGTACTTCCTCTTCTTTTTCCAGTACCCCCATGATTCGGATATTGGAATGCTTAAAGTTGTACCATATGTTCCTAAGCCTCCCGTCATTGTTTTGTATTCTTCTATCTTCATTCTATTCTGGTTGGATGCTTATTTCTTCTTTTTGTTCCAGATTGTTGATTTGAGTCCCAGTTTCCTTCCCTTCACTGTTTTTTCCCTTTATTTTCCTGTATATTTTCCTTTATTTCACTTTGTGTGAACTTCATTTCTTCCTTCATTTTGCAACGAAGCTCAGTCAACTCTGTGAGCATCCCGATTACCAGTATCTTGAACTCTGCATCAGATCGGTTGTCTATCTCTTCATCACTTAGTTCTTTTTTCAGGAGTTTTGATCTGTTCTTTCATTTGGGCCATATTTCTTCATCTCAGCACACCTGTTAGGTGATAAGGGGTGGAGCCTTAGGTATTTGCCAGGGCGGACAACCCTCTTTGCTGTATTGTGGTAATGTATATGGGAGAGGGCTTAGAGAGGGAACAATGCCACTTGCTCCATCCACTCCCATCCCACTTACCATAACTTCCCTTGCTATCCACAAGCGGATTGCAGCTCTTCTGTGAGGTTGGGTATTTCTCTGCCACTGCGACCCCTACATATTTTTTACAGCCAAGGGTTTTGAGTCATTAGTTTCCCTCCCTGAAACCTTGGGTTTCATGGCCTGTCTTGCTCCTCTCTTGTTCCTTCCAGCTTACCTGTGTGCAAATGTGGGATTGCAGGTTCGGTCTGCCACCTTTCCTTGCCATGGGTCCTCTCCACCCTGGCTTCCTGTCTCTGCCCCTCCTACCAGTCTGTATGAATATTTCTTTAACTCCTTGGTTGTTGGACTTCCATGCAAATAATTTTCTGGCAGTTCTGGTTGTTCTTTGCTTTTAAATTGGTTGTTATCTTTCTTTTGATGTTGCAAGGAAGTGAAGCATTTCTGCCTACACCTCCATCTTGGCAAGGGGGAGGGTGCTAAATATATTGATTAAGCTAGAGCAGGGTTTCTTAATCTTGGTTGTGGACATTTCAGGGCTGTTCCTTCACCATTGTGAGGGCTTTCCTGCGCACAGGATGTTTAGCCACCCCCCTGGCTGAAACAAGCTGAATGTCAAGCATATCCTATTCACACTCCTGCCCCATTATGACAACTAAAAATGTCTTCAGACATTGCCAACCATCCTCTAGGAGACAAAACTGCCCTTGGCTAAGAACCACTGAGTTAGAAGAAGAAATTTCCTTAGTAGACCTGATTAAAATCTTGGAGGACAGAATAGCCTGTTATGAAGAAAAAGCAACCATGAAGTCCAGGACAGACAAAAATGCTGACAGGGAAGGGAAATGCACCCAAGTCAAAGTGATCTTAAAGAGGGATTTGGGAATTGAGGAGATGTTTTCATGGATATTACACCAGAAACAATGACTGTGGCTCAGTGAAACCTAAGAGAGGAAAAGCAAAGAGTACAAGAGAGGGGCCAGGAATGGCATTCTGGAGGACTGGGATCCATGCTGCCACCGAGAAGCACCCTCCTACAGCTGATAATGCACAGTCTTCAACTGGCAAACTGCTCTGAAGACTGGGACAACCACCTCAAATGATGTCGGGAAATTTGAGCAGTTTCACAGAGGGAAGAGTGGGTACATCAGTGTAAAATACATAAAGCATGAGAAGGTGATCTTCAGTCACACAGATATTACAGCTGGAGATAGATGCAAGTCACTTCTTAGGCTCAAAACCCTCCAGTGGTTTCCATCTCAGTCAAACCTAAAGTCCTTACAGCCGTGTAGGAACCCCTCGGTGATCTGGCCACTGTTACTTCCCTTACTTGATATCCTACCACTATCTAAAGAATGAGGCTCGAGAGCAATCTGGCATTTTACTGATAAATGTCTGAGGCCTTGAAGAAATGGCCCTCTCCCAGCAAGTGTTCACTCAGCACACAGCTCCTGAAGGAAGCCCAAATCTACCCAGGCACAACAAATCCTTCTGCCTGATACTGAGCAGAATAAACACTGGGGAACATGTTAAGCTTCTCTGGATCCTAAATTAATGTGAAAAGTTTGGACTTTTTGTCTTAAACACAAAAAAGCAAAATTATTTGATTTTAAATTTTAATTTCTACATCATGCAGGCATCTGGGTTATCATTTACTCTGACTGCAGAACCAATGGCAAATTGTAATAAATGTAGGAACATAATTTTAAATGAAATAAAGAAAAGGGAACACATTTTCATTCAGCCTTGGGAACAACATAGCCTTGTATTTAAACTGTCAACATACTATTGAGATCCATTTCAGCACCCCCTTTGGAGCAAAAATCTATATTGCCACAAGCACTCCAAAGATCTATAAAGAGGCCTTTGTTTCATAAGGGTGGACACAGGACCACTGATGTGGACTCTGGCCAGTGGTGTCCAGGGTGTTGTAGATGCAATGAACAAATTCACATGGACTACAGAAGTCTTGTGAAGAAAAGGGATGGCATGGCCACTCTGAGTGAGAGAGTGCCCCAAGCCTTGCTTGGACAGGCTTTTATTGCTTTTCTTGCTTTTCAACATCAAGGAAGGTCCTCATTTATTATGCACAGGTTTCCTTTAGGTGATTACCTTTTACAGATAACAAAGAAACGGATGTTGCTGATTACTTCTTACAGATAATAAAGAAAAGGATGTTGCAAATGCAAGGGGAAAAGTGGTTGAACTGGTTATACTTCATCTTTGGGACAGTTTAGCACAGACTTCAGGAAGTTACTTCAAAGATACGCATTAAACATTTGCTATCTTAACCCAGGGTGAGGGAGTCTTAGCAAAAGCAAGCCTCAAAGCAGCCTAGAGATAATGCAGGCCTGGTTCCCCGTGGGAAAGCCAATCTTTGGGCCTGGCTCCTGTGTGCTGCCTTGTGCCTGTTGGTTTTCCAAACCAGGGCTGAGCTACATTCACCATTGCCACACAGACCGGTTCCCTATAGACCTCCGGAACAAACCATTAATTTCATTGTACACAGCATACAGCCCTACCCTTGTTATCTGATCAAAGGCTTAATGGTTAATGCCAGTGAATTGAAGACTGATTCTCAACCCTGACTGCACAGTGGAAGAGCTTTTAAAAAACATGAATGTTCCTGCCCCAGCCCTAGAAGTTTGGTTTGAATTTGGTCAGCATCAATATTTTTTAAAGGCAGTACAGGTGATGCATTAAAGTCTAGCCAGGCCCAGCACCACCAGGTTGAAGGAACAAAAAGCTAAAGAATGTAAGTGAGGCGCGCCTATATTCTACCTCCCGAGTTTCCCTGAGGAGGAAGACTCCTCACTTCTTGCTGCACGTACCCTTTTCCACAGTGGTCAGTGGCAGCCTTAGGACACAGTTCTTGCTAGGTAAAGTCAAGATCATAAGCAGGGAAATGTGCTTGACTTTCTTCCCTTTCTGCCCTATTTGACGTGAGGCCATGGGCCTGATGGAGTGTGGGGCTCTGCAGGCCCACACCACCACTCAGTGACCCCACTGAGGACCCCATGGCTAGGACCCCAGAGAGGCCCTCAGGGAGCCCCCAGCAGCAAGCCAGTCTGGCCCTCAGTCCCCAGACACATCCCTCCACCAACAGTGCTGACTTTGATCTCCAGATGTCTGGCTAAATGCTTCTGAACCTGGCAGAGGAAAAGGAAATAACTCGATTTCTCTTAATCCTGTAGTGGAATCCTTTCTGAAAACAACGAATAGCAAAAGAGATATCTAAGATGAAGAAGTGCTGATTTACGTATTAAAGACTAGAGGTTACTTCTGCTGTACCACTGTAAGAAACTTGAGGGAACTGGAAGCATTCTAAGCCACTACCGATGTGCGCACCCCCCGCCCCTCCTGCTGCCCAGCATTATCCCACCACATTAAAATGAAGCATTCATTCTCAAATCAGTAACTTATTAACAAGATACAATGTATCAGGTAGACAAATAAAGATTTCCTTATACTATACTTTACCTCTACAATGGTTAACTGGATTTCCTTAGAGTTTCTCATAACCTCCATGGTTTTCTCACAGCATCTACAGCCACATTATAAATATGTATTTTATCACATACCAATGTTTCACTATCTATCATCTATCTATCTATCTATCTATCTATCTGTCATCTTTCTATCTATATCTTCATGTGTAGTACAAAGATACTATTTTTGTTAATAATTTCCAAGTTAATATCTCAAAGAGCAGAGTACTTCGCAGAGTGGGCTTTCAGTGGATGTTTCTAAAATGAATACAAGTATATGTCTAAGTGGAACAGAACAGAGAATCCAGAAATGAACCCACACTTATATGGTTACTTAATCTATGGCAAAGGAGGCAAGGGTACACAATGGGGAAAAGACGGCCTCTTCAATAAACTGGTGTTGGGAGAACTGGACTGATACATGAAAAAGAAAACCTGGACAACTTTCATACATTGCACACAAAAATTAACTCAAAATGGATTAATGACTTAAATGTAATACCTAAAAACCATAAAGCATCTAGAGTAAAATATAGGCAGTAAGCTCTTAGATATGGATCTTAGCAATATATTTTTGCAATGTGTCTCTCCTGGCAACAAAAGCATTATCAAACTAAAAAGCTTTTGCAAAGCAAAGGAAACCATCAACAAAATGAAAAAACAACCTACTAGTGACATATCTGACAAGATTTTAAAGTCCAAAATATACAAAGAAGTCAAACAACTCAACATCAGAAAACAAACAATCCAGTCAAAAAGTGGGCAGAAGATCTGAATAGACATTTCTCCAAAGAAGACATACAATGTGGGGCAAAAGTAGGATACAGTTGTTTGTATGACAAATAAAACAACAACTACTAATAATACAAGAATAAACCGTATTTCAAGTACTCACAACTGTACACCTACATTTGCTTCACTGGAATATAACAAAATAATTAATAAATAACAACACAAGAATCAACTCTGTGTTTTGCATACCTGCAACTATAAACCTACTTTTGCCCTACCCTGTACAGGTGGCTAACAAACATATATAAAGATGTTCAACATCCCATCATCAGGAAAATGCAAATCAAAACCACAATGATCCTGGGCTAGTGTGGCTCAGTGGGTTGGGCATTGACCCATAAACCAAAAGGTGGCCAGTTGGATTCCCCTTTGGGGCACATGCCTGTATTGTAGGCTGGGTTCCCATTTGGGGGCATGCGAAAGGGGGCGGATCGATGTTTCTCTCGCGCACCGATGTTTTTCTCCTTTTCTTTCTCCCTCCCTTCCTCTTTCTCTAAAAACAAATAAATATAATCTTTTTTAAAAACCCTCAATAAAATACCACCTCACACATTTCGGAATGACTATTACCAAAAGGTCAATCAACAAGTGTTGGCAAGGATGTCAAAGAAAAGGAAACCCTCAGGCACTGTTGGTGGGATTGTAAATTGATACCCACTATAGAAAACAGTATGGAGGTGTAGGAGACCATTCTGCATGGCGTGGGCCCAGCTCCCAGTGGAAAGCAAGTTCCAATGCACAGGACCCACGCCCATGGATAGGTTGTCCCGTGGGGAATCAGGCCTGCATTGTACCTAGGCTGCTATAAGACTTGCTTTTGCTAAAACTCCTTCACCCTGAACTGAAGCAGCAAACATTTACTGCATATCTTTAAAGTAACTTCCTAAAATCCATGCTGAACTTTCCAAGGACAAGTGTAATTGTTGCAGTCACCGGCCAACAGTGACCGCAAACGTTGTAGATGCTCACAAGTCACAAGAAAAACATACACACGGACTACAGAGTCCTGTGGAGGAATAGGGATAGCATGGCTACCCTCTCAAGGGGAGGGTGCCTCCGAGTGGCCTGGCCACTCTCTCAAAGGAGAGCACCCCGAGCTGCCACCTCAATAGGCTTTTATTAGGTAGTATTGGGTAGGTGAACAGATACAGAATGTGGATTCATCGTCTAGCAGAAAAGATCAAAACAGGTAGATAATTTACATAGGGTTCAAAAGTCTCATGCTGGGTTTTGGGGCTGGTATCACCTAACAGGTACAGGATTAGTCTTGTTTCCTGCCAGAGCCTACACATCCAAGAGCATCCTAGCATCCTAGGTCTCACAAGATTTTACATATCTTATGCCCCAAGTCCAATTTACCCCAGGTGTCCACCAACTCTCGTCTGAGCCTCACCGCCCCTGCTATTTCTGCAGGCTCTGAGTTGGGTGGGGGAGACAAAGGCAGCCAGGAGACTTGGATTTCTCACATCCAGAGCAAGGACTCAGGCTATTGTCAAAGCCAAGGGGGCAGGGGTGATGTCGATCACTCCCTCACTTCCACAGCCCCCTGAGTCTCTTCCCTGATGGCTTATTCCCATGTGATCATGTCTGTCTTAGGTCCATTCTTTCCAGAGAATGGTTGCCCGTCATTGACTATCCGACCAAGCTGAAGGGAATAGCAGAGCAGGCAGTGCCCATGCTCAGGGGAATAGGTTTTGTCTCCTTAGGCCTCCTGGTTCTCGGAGGTTTCTCACTCAGCCTTAGCCATGGCGGGGGGGGGGGGTGCGGTTACAGCTCCTGAAACCAGGCAGGGTGGACACCACATGTAACTGGTTCAACTACTTTTCCCTTTGCACTTGCAAATATCCCTCTTCTGTTATGTGATTAGCGGCATCATCTCCTTTGTTTTCTGTAAAAGGTAACCACTACAGGTGATTACCTTTTAATACATGATAATACATGTAGTATTATCAATACTACATGATCTCACCTATAAGAGGAACCTAATGAACAAAACAAGCAAATGAGCAAAATAGAACCAGAGGCATGGAAACAAGGAACAGACTGACAGTGACCAGAGGGGTGGGTAAAGGGGGATAAGGGTGGAAAGAAGGGGAAGGGACTAGTCAGGGAAGATGTATGAATGACACATGGACATGGACAACAGGGTGGGGATTGACTGTGGGAGCAAGGGGTTGGCTGGGCAGAGAAGAGCAAAGGGGTAAAAATCGGGACAACTGTAATAAAACAATAAAATATTTAATTAAAAAATGGTAAATGTGGGCTGCTTCTAGAGGAGCTTAGGAAGGACAGTATGTATGATATACTCTGGGTGAGGTCCCAGGTGCTCTGAAAGAAGGTGAAACTATTAGGATTTTCAATCATGTATTTTCCTTAGTACTGTCAAAACAGTGAGGTGTAGTGCTAGCAATGAACACTACAATCTATAGAAATCAATAATCCAAAAATTGTGTTCATTAAAAATTAACTGCCCTACCTTGCCTTACATCACTTACCTTCTGAAGATACCTTCAATACCAGTAATGCCCTACCCATCCACAATATCCCTGGTGAGTCTAAAAGAAACTGTCTCAGGAGTAGGAAGGATTTTACCTGTTCAAATGCAACTCCTAAATGTAAAATACAGTGAGGTTAGGAAGTTCCATAACTAATTGACTTTCCTCCCAACTGGCACATAAACTTGGTAGATGCACCAAATAATTTGTCATCTATATCCACTCAGTAATACAGCACACAGTAGTTTATTCTATTTCTGTTCAGCCTGACTTCCTCATCTCTACCACTACTTCTTGACATAATTAGAGAAATCTTGAGTGAAGAGTGATTTTTAAAAATGAAATAGTTACAGGTAGAATTTAAAATGCAAAATATATCAGATCTGTCCAGAAAGTATCCATCCATATACTATGTAAAATAGAGACATTTATTGAAATAAAAGATACAGGAAACATTGTACATAGGACAATGACACCTCAGTCCCCTTCAAAGTAGGCACCTTGGGACCTCACACAGTTCTCCCAGCTTCTCTTTCACTGTTCAAAACACTCTGCAAAATCTTTTGTTGGAATTGCCATCAGCTACCCCATTGTATTTTCCTGAATCTCATCAACAGTCTGAAATCTCTTCCCTTTCAAAGGTGATTTTAGTTTTGGGAAAATTCAGAAGTTGCAGGGCACCAAATCTGGCCTGTGATCTCTTTGCAACTTTGTCGTGCCTTCTTCAGGTGTGGAGACCCAGGTGAATTCCATTGGGATGACTGGACCTTCATATCCAGATCACAGCCGAAGACCCACAATTCATCCCCAGTTATAAACTTCTTGAGGAAATCTGGTTCACTGGTAGTGGTTTGAATCAAGTCATTAGCAACTGCAGCATGATGTTCTTTCTGCTCTGGTAGCAGAAGCCACAGAACAAATTTTGCCATGACACATTTCATGCCAAGATCCTGCATCAGAATCTCAGACGTAGTAGTTTTTGGAATCCCCAGATCAGCTTCTAATTCTCACACTGCCAGTCGACAATCTTTGTTGATTGCAGTCCATATATGTTCAACATTCTCAGGTGTTCTGTTTGTTGCAGGTCTTCCAGAACATGGATCACTTTCAACAGATTCTTGACTGTCTTTGAAATGTTTGTGCCACACTTTTATTAGCACTGCACTCATTGCATTGTCTCCAAAACCCTTCTGAATCATCTAAATAGTTTCCATGGGGAAATGTTCAAGCTTTACACAAAATTTGATGCAGATTCGTTGCTCTACTTGCTCAGTCATTTCGAATGTGACAGCCACACAGTAAGCATACTCACTAAACAGCATTTTTCACCCCCACAGACTAGCACAGTGAGGTCATCATTGTTCACGCACATACATCTCAGTCCACTCTCCTTGGCTGCCAGGTTACATCAATGCTGTACAAACCATTCTCATTATATTAACAATGGCTGGACTTTTTCTGGACAGACCTTCGTTTACTTCTCCACTCTACTTCAGAAAGTCTTTAACAAGGATTTTAATCACCTTCTTACCTGAAAACTAGAATTTTAATAGGTTCTTTTTAAGTTGTGCATAAACTCAAAATTACCAAAAAGAACTTAGTTGTCTGTCTCCTTAAATAATTTTTACCTGAACCAATTTTTTTTAAAGTATTTGATATCAAACTTTTTAATTAAGTTACCATATGACTAGATTATTTAAAATTGGAACTGGATGAGTTAAATTGGAATTTACTAAAGCAAACATGTTTAAAATAGGTCAGTTAATAGTAATTAGTTCATTAGCTAAAATGTATACTGCCTAAAAGAAGTTTTTACATTGAATACACATTTTCAGTTATTATCATTTGTTTTCTCAAAAAGAGAAGTCCATGCATTAAAAAGCTTTCAAACAAGTTCAGCACTCTGTATGAAAAACACCTTATAGATGAGTGAGTTTTCATGCTATTTTTTATCCCAATCGTTATATTTTTTAGCTGCTAGGAAGAAACTGGCATTTATTGGTGTAGCTGCATTACTACAACTCTCGTTTTCACACATTAGAATTCTAGTTTAGTGTGATCATTTTATTCCAATTACAAGCAAGTGGGATAAGAAGCTGCAGATCTTTAGATTTGAAAAAAATCACTCTTGGGTAATTAAATAGTACACAGACTTGGATTTTTCCTTTCTGTTATGTGAAAAAAAATTAAAAATAGACATTTCATGATCATACTTTAAAAACAGCAACTACCATCACTGGCCAAATCTCCCTGGGGTGCCAGTCATCTCAGTAAGTTTCGTCCTGGCCAAAGCCAGAGTTAAAGCAAAGGTTCAGTGGGCTACAGCTGCTCATCCTTCCCTGAGAAAAGGAAAACTGAGAGTCAGCACTCCCAGCTGCCTCCTCTCCCAGTTTCTCTGTCATTGGCAATTACTACTTCCTCTTAATTGACAATATTTTATTTGGTAACTATTCATTCAAGGTGTAAATTTGCTCTTTTTGAGGGTGCAAAATACCACTGTCCTCTCCTGGGATAGATCAGAGATCAATGTGTTACAACCTGCTGCCTGTTTGTGTACCACCTACAAGCTAAAAATGGTTTTAACATTTACAAAAAAATTTAAAAAATAATATTTCATGACACGGATAATTACATAAAATTCAAATATCAGTGTTAAAAAATAAAGTTTTATTATGAGGCCATACTCATGTATTTATATATTTTCTATGGCTGCTTTCACACTACAATAGCAGAGCTAAATGTGTGACAGAGAGTTTATGATTTGCAAAGCCTAATATATTTATTTTCTGGCCTGTTACAGAATGTTTGTCAACCTTTATCCTGAAACATAAACCAGATCAAGTCTTTCTCTTACTCAAGATTACCAACGACTTGCTTAAAATTATTGGTGACTTCCTATTTCACCCAAAGTGATGTACAAGGCCCTAAATGATCAGCCTATGACAAAATCTTCCACACGCTGCAGTTATTCATTAAACTTCAGCAATCACTCTGTATTTTCTTTCCTGCCCCTTGAAACCAAGATGAAACCCAGCTCAGGGCCTTGGTACTTACAGCCTCTTTTGCTTAGAACACTCTTCCCTTAAATGTTATGTATGCCTACAACTAACTCATCATTCAAAACTCACTTCAAATGTCACTAATCTGAACAGGTATTATTCCTTCCTACTCCATTTTAATACAGTCCTCTGTGCCTCCACCATCACTACTTTAACATTTCTCTCTTAAGAGCACTTATCAGTACTCAAAATTATGCTACATTGTATATCTGTGTGTATGTGGTTAGCTTATCTTTGTCCACTCAAATGTCCACTCCTTGATTAACAAACTCTGACGTGCTCATGGCTTTACCTCTAGCACTTGGAGCAGCACCAGACCTATAGAAGTTAACTTACATATTAAATCATACTAACTCTTAGACATCTAAAGTACAATACAAGGCGTTGACTGGTATGGCTCAGTGGGTTGGTGTTGGGAACCACCCTGCCAGGTTTCAGAAATTGTAACCCCTTGTGGCTAAGGCTGAGTAGAAAGATCTTGGGACCATAAGCCACTTAGGAGACAAAGCTTATTTTCCTTGTAGGGGCACTGCCTCTGCCCACTTTCATTTCACCCTGCTTGGCTCCGGGCAGATGACTTGTTAGCCAATGATGGGTAAGATTCCTCAAAGGAGGGAAAACCTAAGACAGGCACGGTTGACCCCCCTTTTGGAAGATTCAAATATTTACATATATCCCTAGACTCAGGGAAGGACTCAGGGGGCTCTGTGGGTGGAGACCCCCCACATCTGGTGCCCAAACAGGGACCTGAGGATTTGGAACCTGTTTCTACTGGAGGCTACAAACCATTGTCATGGACGGCACACCTAAGAGGATGGAAATCAGCACTTTCATCCCCCCAGGGACAGGGGCATCCCTTGGTGAGGCCCCCAGGTATGTTACAGATTACAGGAAAGGTTTCTGTCATGCTGCCCCTTGAGTGGTTTTCTTCTCATTTCTCTCCCCTGTACCCTCTTCCATGAATAGGAGCCTTGCTTCTCTTTCCCAAGCATTGCTGCATCTCGCGGGCATGGGTTGAGCAAGTAAGAGCCACAAGGGCACTTGCTGCTAGAAGACACCCATGAGAAGATAATCTGGAACATGGACTGAGACAGAACACTAGGTTTCCTGCCAGCCACAAGCAAAAGTTCATGCAAAAAGAGGCACACTGTAAAAGCATTCACAGTTCCATCCCCTGCAGCATGATCACTGCCTAGGTTTAGGCTTGGGGAGGAGAAAGCAAAGACTTTCCCTTTTATCAGCTTTTGTAGCAAGGTATTTATGAGCATTTCAGCTTCCTGCTGAGCACCAAAGAAAAGAGGCACTTCCTCCCTCTGGCTTGACATCTCATGCATCCCTATGTGAGTGGGAACCTGGTGGAGGTGTGTGGGGTCAAATCCCTGAGATATGTAGGGGCCTCACAGGGAATCCCACCTCATGTAATTTAACTTTTGGCTTGTCTGAGGAAGCGTGATTTGAGGGTTGGTTGCCCAGTACTCCGAGCCCTCCCAGCTGGTCTAGACAACTGGGGGAGAATCGAGACCCATAAGTGGGGTTAGTATCCGGACATCCAGCAGCCCTCCCTGACTGTTTTCCACCAGTAGCACATTTCAACCAACTAAACTCTCCTTATTAGCAAGAAACAGGATCTGAGGGTGCAGATGGAATGAAAGTGAAACTGAAACTGGTTTCATAATCACTGTGCTTGTGGCAGGAGAAATTTCAGAAAAGGTTCTTTTATTCGTTAAGGAATTTCTTTAAAGGTTTCTAAAAATCCTCAACCATGGGGAATGGGTCCTCTAAAGAATAGGAGCAATATTTTAGTTTAATTCAGCAACTTTTTAAGGCTGCTGGATGTCTCCCAGTTAAGGGATCTTTAGATTTGGAAATATAGGAAAAAGCAGGGCAGAGAAGCCCTCATAGTCAGGAAAACTTAGACCAAAACAGAAGGGACCTATGGGATGGTGGCAGGGGTGACTCTGGAAACCAGCCAGACCCTTCCTGTGGGTTGCCCCAGCTGGGGCAGGCATCACAGCCATGCCTGGTTAGTGCTGGCGCATGCATGCTCACAGCACAGTGGGGCCAGATCTCTTCGCCGGGGATGGGCTGCAGCAGTGGAAGGGGGTTGGTCCCCCTCACCTCCCCTCCCCTCCTCCCTGTGAGAGTGGGAGCAACCTTTCCCCATGCCCAGCACTAGGTGTGGGATCCAGCCTGCTGGGTCTGCCCCCAGGGGCGCACTTCCACACAGTGCCTAGCAGCAGACTTAGAACTGGCACAGACAGCACATTCTGAAGGGGAGTTCCAGCCAGGTCATCTCTGAGGTAAGGGGCAACAGCCCCCACCCCTCCAGCTTTGGGAGGCTGCTGGCATGCTTAATCTCCAGAAAGGGTTTTCTATTTTGTTTGCATTTCTATAACTGGAATAGGGGACATTTCTCAGCCTTGCAAAAGTGTGTGGATTTTTATCCCATCGACCCCAGTGCACTACAACTACCTATATTACTGTGCTATGTCAGCATATTATCAAAGGCCATGATACAGCAATTCAGTGTTTTGGCCACGACCCAGCTGTTATACATGTTCCACTCACCCAAGTGTATCTACAGCAGCATGACAGAAACAATTTTATAGTCAATCTTTACAATTTCAGTGTGAAGTCACTGATTTTATAGGGGATCTTAATATTCATTTACTTTCTGATAAACTTCTCCAAAACCTCCCCACTCTTAATATCCACATAGGGGAAAAATTCAGTGCCACTCCTATCCCTAAAGCTAGAACCATCTTTACTGATGGTTTAGGAAAAACAGGCAAAGCTGCTATCACCTGGGAAGAAGGGAATGAGTGGAAACATTTTCTTTCTGGGGGACACTCTTCTACCCAATGGGCTGAAATTTTAGGGGCTATTCTTGCCCTCCAGCATTGGCCCAAAGAGCCTCTTAACTTAGTTTGTGACTCTGGTTATACTGTATATACATTCCTTCACATAGATCAGGCTCTATTAAAAGGGTCCATTGAGCCTAAGTTACTAAGTCTATTTCTAACCCTGCAAAGTCACTTACATAAAAGGAAGCATCCCTTATCTGTTACCCATATCCAGTCTCATTCAGGCTTGCATGGACCCATGGCAGAGGGTAATTCTTAGGCTGATGCCCTTGACAGCCTAGCAGATACTTTTCAATCTGCGGTGATGTCTCACCAATTTTTTCACCAATATAGTCAGGCCCTATGTAAAGAATTTAACATTCCACAGCCCCAAGCAAAACAGATTATCAGAGGATGTCCAGATTGTCAAGTGCTTTCAAAAAGCACCCCTACCTACTCTTGGCATTAACCCTAGAGGGTTGCAACCTCAAATAATTTGGTAAAAAGATGTTGCTCACTATCCCCATATTCATTTCATAATATACTTCTTAAGTGAAACATTTGGCAACAAATTGGGCTTAAGTTTTAAAAGCCTTGTTATGTTAATTTTGGAATGTTATGTGGATTATATATATTATAGAAAGATCAATTAAGTCATAGATAGTCTGTAAGGAAGGAATTAAGAAAGTGAAGGAAAGGAAAGTGTAGGGTTTTGAAGGAGGAGGGTAAGAAGGAATAAAGGAAAAGATAGATACCACATTCATGTGTGGTAGAGGAAGTGAAAGTGGAAAGGAATAATAAGCATCTAAGTCTTTGAAACACTCCAAATTCTAGATCTAGAAACTACCTGGTCCTGAGAACAATAGGGTAATTAACTCGCTGTTCAAACTCATTGCAGCGTGCAGAAACAGCAGGGGGCCTGTCTTTCCAAGCAGACACTTACTCAGGTGTTCTACAGGCCACTCCCCTCACTGGGGAATCAGCAAAGAATGTTAGAGCTTGAGGCCTTCAGCCACCTAGGCCGTCCACAAGAAATCAAGACTGATAATGGCCCAGGATATATTACACAAGTCACTCAGGCTTTCTTAAAAAAACTCAGGGAATTTGGCATAAAACAGGTATCCCCTATAGCTATGGGCCAAGCAATTGTTGAAAGGGCTCTCCAGACCTTTAAAACATTATTAAACAAACAAAAAATGGAGAGTCAGGAAACATCCCTCAGGAATTTAACCATACTAGCAATATACACAAATTTTTTTTGAATTGTAATGATAATTTAAAGTCACCCATAGACAAACACCTTGTGCAAAACAGGTCTGCAGTCCCACACCCCTTGGTCTTATACAGAGACCTGTTAGGGGAAGGAAAATGGGAAGGCCCTGTTGAACTATTACCTTGGGGAAGAGGTAATAGTGTTTACTCTCCAGAATGACCATTGGAGTTGGCAGCGAAGAGGGTGAAGCCACATTGTTGTGGAAAAATCACTCACACGCAGCTGGAATGGCAGAGCACAAACTTTATTACGCGCGGGCTCAGAGGGGTTAAGGAAAACTCCCAAATTCTGAGCCCCAACTGTGGATCTAATTAGACTTTTATAGGCGAAGAGCAAGTTACA
>CM052543.1:75954272-75991772 GCA_028533065.1 Trachops cirrhosus | reverse complement strand
CTGGATAGAGCAATCTTGGATGTAGGTCCTTGTCTTTCATGACTTGGAATACTTCTTTCCAGCCCCTTCTTGCCTGTAAGGTCTCTTTTGAGAAATCAGCTGACAGTCTGATGGGAACTCCTTTGTAGGTGACTGTCCCCTTATCTCTTGCTGCTTCTAGGATTCTCTCCTTCATTTTTACCTTGGATAATGTAATGATGATGTGTCTTGGTGTGTTCCTGCTTGGGTCCAACTTCTTTGGGACTCTCTGAGCTTCCTGGACTTCCTGAAAGTCTATTTCCTTTGCCAGATTGGGGAAGTTCTCCTTTATTATTTGTTCAAATAGGTTTTCCACTTGTTGCTCTTCTTCTTCCCCTTCTGCTACCCCTATAATTTGGATGTTGGAACATTTATAGATGTCCTTGAGGTTCCTAAGCCTCTCCTTATTTTTTTGAATTCTTGTTTCTTCATTCTTTCTGGTTGTATATTTTTTTCTTCCTTCTGGTCCAGTCCATTGATGTGAGACCCAGGTTTCTTTCCATCACTATTGGTTCCCTGTGCATTTTTCTTCATTAAACTTATTATAGCCTTCATTTTTTCATCGAGTTTGCGACCAAAATCAACCCATTCTGTAAGCATCCTGATCACCAGTGCTTTGAACTGTGCATCTGATAGGTTGACTATCTCTTGGTCACTGAAAAATATTGGCTCTGAATCTTTGATTTGTTGTTCCGTTTGGGACATTTTTTTTTTACGTCTGGCCACACCCATTACCTATGAGGGGCAGAGCCTTAGGTGTTCACGAAGGCGGGGCACCCCAGTCGCTGGGTTGTGGCACTGTATGTGAGGGCAGGGTCAGAGAGGAAACAATGGTGCTTGCTCTGCTCTCTGTCAGATTTCAGTCCCCTATGTTGCTCCCCACAAGCAAATTGGGCACTTCTGGTGCTGATTCCCAGGTGGGTGGGCTTATATACATTCTAGGATTCTTTGGTTGTCTCCAGCAAACTCCCCTGTGAGACTTGGAAGTTTTCCTGCCACCACAATTCCCACAGATTTGTACAGCCAGAGGTTTTGAGGGTTTATTTCCCCACATTGGAACCCTGGGTTGTGTGGTCTGTCTTGCTTCCCAGTTGTTCCTCCTGGTTTACCATCAAGCAAATGTGGGACTGCCCAGTCCACCAGCTGTAGCCTCACCTGCCCCAGTCCTTCAGCCGAGCTCGAGTTGCTGTGAGTCTTCTCCACCCTGGCTGCCTGTCCTCATCCTTCCAATCAGTCTGGATGAATATTTCTTCTTTAACTCCTTGGTTGTCAGACTTCCATATGGTTCTACTTTCTGGCAGTTCTGGTTATTTTTTGTTTTAAAATTTGCTGTTGTCCTTTCGGTTGTGGGAGCAGGCAAAGTGTATCTACCTACAACTCCATCTTGTGTTTCCTTGATTTTAGAGTGAGAGAGAAAGAGAGACAGAGAGAGAGAGTTGTGGGGAGGGAGAGAGAAAGAGAAAGATCAATTTGTTCCAGTTATGTATACATTCATTGGTTGGTTCTTTTATGTGCCCTGAACAGGGATTGAACCCACACCCTTAGCATATTGGGTCAAGGCTCTAGCTAAGGAAGGTACCCAGCCTGGTCAAGAATCTTTTATGTAACAATGATAACAGAGGTGGGGGGGCAGAAATGAAAAGAGCTATTTAAATATTTGTAACAATCATATAGTTTGAAATAACGGCAAGTTTTTGTCTCAAAGCCTGTTTTCTCTAAGACACCCAAAGAAAAATCATCCTGTTACCCTCTGCCAGCTCAGTTCAATGTTGCACCAGAAACCTCTTCTCCCACCCAAAAGTATCTTAAATGTAGGTGGCTTAGCTGGTGGTCTCTAGTTGCTGTCTAGCTTCAGGCATCTTTCTGAGTCTGCGCATCTAGACCTCCTACCCCCAGCAGCTGTCCTCTTCCTACCTATGCTCACAGGGCAACCCCAGATAGGCCCCCACTGAGGTATGGCCCCAGAGCCTGCAGCACCAGGACAGATTGGCACTGCCTTGTAATTTTTGAGGCGGCAGCCGGCCCCTATCAGGCCCGAGCCTCTTCCTCTCCCCTCTTAGTGTCCCTAATGTCCCAGCCGGAGTAAAAGAAGAGATCAAAAGGAAGAACCGTGTTTTTAGGTGTTCCTTTTTTTTTTTTTTTTAATTGAATGACTTCGTTCTCCAGCATGGTTTTGGGTGGCTAGGGTGACATACGCATGCACAGCTCAAACTCTCCCCAATTTTGCTGGGAGTGTGTCCCTGTTGTATCATTTAAGGAATTGAATATATTCTGGTGACTCTTAGGGAGAGGCAGGAAGTGCCTATTCCTTAGATCTCTGAATAGAGTCACTTGTGATCACATCAAATGTGCTAACTTTATATTTCTGTCTTTAGGCTTCAGTACATATGCTTTTAAGTCTAAATCCCATGGAAGTTATTACTTGTGTTAATGGTTTCACTATCCTTTGTAGATTTCCTCAGTAGGTAGCTAGCTTTTTAAATACAAAGGAAACTCTGTAGAGTAGATTTCTGTTAATTAATATCACTTTAGATACTAGTTGGCTACATTTTTCTTCTTCTAAAATAAGCTGATATGCACAAGATCTATAATTCCAGGTATGATTTTTTTATTGTGAGTCAGTCTGTGAAAGATGGTGCTGTGGTTCCCACTCATTGTAATGTCATCCATGACATAGTTCACCTGAGCCCTGCTTCAGTGCAGTGTCTAACTTACAGACTATGCCACATACATTTTAATTTGATAATAAGTACTTTTCAATATAAATTCTCCTTCAGGTCTGTAAAATTGCTCAAAATTATATCTTTACTTTTTGGGATTTTGTATGGATATCTATGAAAATTTAAATTTAGGGAAAGTAGATATAAAATTAAAAAAACTTTTTTGTTCTTTCAACTAAAGGGTATTGTTGGAGGAAAGCTCCAAAAGTCTAAATGCAGGATTGATTCCAAAGAATTGACATGTAGCCTTATTCAATTCATAAGAACTGTAATATGAGAAACTTACATATATAGGCAAGGCAGCTGCTTCTGGAAAGAATCCACGTCCCTCCCAGGATTTGGTCTCTTTTTTTACAGGTGTTGAATAGTAAAAGCTTGCAGTGGGCAGTCACTTAGACCACCAGAAACACTCTATACATTCATTAACCTCCTTCCTGGGGGCATGATGTTTATCTTTGGCCATCGGGGCGGGGGTGGGGGGGTAGGCAGTCATCTGGTTTTCTGCATAGTCGGCCAAGCCTCGTTGAGAGTCCAACATTTCCCAGACACCTTTGCTGCTGGTGCCGTGTTGCATTTCATTGAGTTTCCCTACAGTTGTCATCTGAGTTCCTGCTCCTTGTCACTACACCGGTAAACGGCTTACCTTGTGGGCCAGAGTATTCAACCACAGTATTTTTTGTCATTGTTTTTTTCACCTTTGACTTATAGAAGAAAGCTTGATGTAATATTGAAAAATCACAATTTGTAAATTTAATTTTTCCTTTTTGAAGCTGTACATCTGAAATATTTTCCTAGGTAATTTTAGTTTTAATAATTGTTAATTGTACATAGAGGAGATTCAGAGTGATAAATGCTGTTTTCAATACCACCACTAACTTAACATGAGACTTCTATTTTCCAGACAGGTGCACTGACAAGTGAGGATTTTGTCTTGCAATTTACCTTTCAAATATGTTACAATGACTTATCACTGAACATGCCCAAACACGTTGCACTCCTAGCAATACTACTCTACTAATTGTAAAAGGTGTGCATTAGTAATATGGTGAATAGATCTATGAAGAAGTAAATTTTATTTGGACAGTGATATCTACTTTATTTTTTGAAACATTTTAATTTTAAAGAATAGCAAAAAACCCCAAAAAACAAAATTAAGTGGAATTTTGTGTTTAGTATTTTGTATAAAAGAAATAACCTGTATACATAAAGTATTGTTTATTCTTTGTACTGAGGTGGGGATTTGTTTTTGGTAGAGCTGTAATAA
The DNA here is from genome assembly GCA_028533065.1 of Trachops cirrhosus. Lineage (NCBI taxonomy): Eukaryota > Metazoa > Chordata > Mammalia > Chiroptera > Phyllostomidae > Trachops > Trachops cirrhosus. The sequence goes on along the minus strand of CM052543.1, from coordinate 75,987,770 downwards.
GGAGAAAACTGTGATTTAAAAGTTGGCAGTTTGAGAACACTTTTTTCCAAAAAACAAGAGAAATTATGAGTTCTAGTAGCATTTCTGTTTAATTCATTCTCTTCTATATGTTCCAAGTGTGATGTTAATTATGTTAGCTACACAATCAGAAGAGAGTTTTGAATGAGTTGTTTAAATGAAGCTATTAGGTTTTTCCTCAAAGTAGACACATTTTTTCTTTGTATTTAAAACTGTCTTTAAATATACTCAGGAAATAATATGTAAAACTTTGTTTTCTTATCTCCTACGGTAGTATTTGGAGGCAAGGGGAAAAGGGAAAGAGAGAAAACTAGCTTCAAATATACCAGAAAGTGTATATTTAAAAACAATATAATTACTTTGATTATAACTTAAGCAATTTAGGTTTACAATTTAAACTAGTCTCATAATAAACAAAATTAAAACAAAAGTCATTTTAAAGATATATTGTAATCCAGGTAACAACTTACTAGTAGTATTGCCAATAATGATAAATATAGTACAGGAGATGGGTCCATAGTTAAAAACAAGTTAATGCAACATGTTCTTTTCTGAAGCTAGAATCTGATTTATGATAGTACATTTCTAAAGATCTATAAAAATAATTTGGAATGAACAAATTCAAAGTAGTTATTAAAAACTTTCTGAATATTTCTCATAAATGCAGTACAAATGTCATTTATTCATAACACTATCTGATAACTTCTAGATTTGTCTACTTAAAATTCAATTAAGATATACATGTTAAAATCATTAATTTGGTTCTTGTTAAATATTTTTATAACATATGCTGGTATTAGACTTCTTATTCTAACATTAGAAAAAAGTTGCTTTTCTAAGACAAATGGAAACATTGTCAGTAGGGCACTGATTTTATTAGCCTACCAACACTTTACAAATTATGGGTAGGAAGCTGGACATTCAGTATTTGTAGGAGAAAGCCTTGCTTTCCCAAAGCCTTAGAGATAATGTATCACAGTACCTAAGTTTCACATTACTGGGTAGATGTTGGGGGAACTATTTCAAAGTGTTTCAGAATAGATTTGGCCTAAGGAGCAATACAATATATAACCTAAGGAGATGAAGTTCCTGGCTCTTAATGAATAAATAATATTATCAAAACTCCCAATGAGTACAGTTTAGAAAGCTGAATAAAATATTAGAAAAAATGATGGATAACACTGAAGAGATGGCAAGGCACAGAAAGAAATAGCACCAAAATCTGGCAAAAAGAAATCTACAGAGAGACTGACCCTGGCATCTAGGACTGATTTTGTGCCACTCATTCCAGAAGAGGCCAGAAGAGGCAACTGAGTGGCTGAGAAGTTGAAAATGCATTCTGACAAATCTGTGGGCCTATATTGAGGAAAAACTGGCATCTAGTACTGCGTGGGGGGTCTTGTTGGCACGAGTCCTTGAAGGGTACAGCCTAAGGGGAGCTTGGAGGAACTGAGACTAAACCCACAGGAGCAGAGACACATCTGGAGTGTTGGTGCCCCCACTGTTATCTGCCAGAAGCAAACATAAAGCCTCTCTGTAGGATAACTTCTTTGACATAGATCTTGTTCTAATATTTATAATATATAACATAGAGCACTTAATAAAATATAACCAAATATAAGAAGATCAAGCTGAGGAAAGTGAGACAATAGAACTAAAACCACCAGGATTGACATTATGTGAGTTGTCAACACACAGTATAAAATAACTGGCTTCCTATATTCCAAGAGGTAAAATTAAAAAGAAATCTTAACAGGAAATTATGGAAAAGAACCAATTTGAAAATTCTAAAACTGAAAAACAGCATCTGAAGTAATTCAGAGGATGCATATAGGGCACATTTAACAAAGCTTGAGAGAATCAATGAAATGGAAGATAGGGTAGGAGAAAATATCTGGCATGAAGCAGTGAGATACAAAAATGGGAAATACAGACTGCAGATTAAGAGACAGAGAGAATCACTTATATTGGTTAGTTTCTAGAAAATTGCTGGAGACTCTTGCTCCCACTGTAAAAAGAGAATATATGGGACAGGCTACAAAACTGTATACACAAATTTTCAACATACAAGTAAGCAAGGTTTATATACTTATACCTATTAAGCTACCTACAGATCAGTTGTAGAGTATTTCCAACATTTCAGAAGACATTTTTGGCTCCTTTCTGTTATTTCTACTCCTTGAAGTAACTATCACTTTTATTTCTGTCAATATAGACTATTTTGCCTGCTGTTAATGGATCAATAAGGTATACAATCTTTGGAGCTGGTTTCATTTTGTGTATAGGCAAGATAGAGCTTGTTGGGCTTGTGGATCTGAGGACCTTTCTCCTTGTGATACCTGGAGTACCAGGGAAGAAAGCTGCATCCAAGCTTAAGCTTACTCAAAAGACAGAAACTTCCACAAAAAAAAATGTTACCAAATGGCTGATATCACAATATTTTCTCAACCCTCTGTCCTGGGTATAAAGCAGGAAGAAGATGGCTTCTGGAGATACTGGACCCAATAGACAAATCAAGGATGTAGAAGATGGACATGACAAATTCATGCATAAAATACAAATGAACCACATTGGTCATAATTTAATCACAGCTATACCCAGATACAGGGGAGACTGGGAAAAGTAATCTTCAGACTTTGGCAATGTGCCTAACTAAACATTTTATTCCTATGTACTCTGACTGGTGTGGCTCCATGGATTGAGTGCTGGCCTATGAACCAAAAGGTCACTGGTTCGATTCCCATTCAAGGCACATGCCTGGGTTGTGGGCCAGGTCTCCAGTTGGGGGCATGCGAGAGACAACCCATTAATGTATCTCTCACACATCAATGTTTCTCTCCCTCTCTTTCTCCCTCCATACCCCTAAAATGAATACATAAAATCTTTTTAAAAATGTCACAAATCATAGTTAGCTTTTAAAAAATTATTGTTTAGAAGAAAATGAGAAAGAATATGATGGTGTGGGAAAGGGGCTGATAGCTATTGCTGTTACAACATTTATTCTCTCTTTTTGTCATTTTGGCCCCAGGCATAGGACCAGGAGTGAAGGAAATGTCATGACCAGAGAGGATACAGCTCTTTATAGAAATGCTGCTACCTTTACCCTAAGATATGAAAGAAGAACTTAGAAGGGACAGGGGAAGAAACTAATAACTGATACAGTGAGCACTTATTATGTGCCACATACTGGGTGAACAGTTTCATCATTTCAGCCCTCATTCAAGACTTTATTTATATTTATTGATTGATTTTTAGAGAGAAGAAAAGAGAGAGGGGAGGAGAGGAGGGAGGGAGGGAGAGAGAGAGAGAGAGAGACATTGATTTGTTGTTCCACTTATTCATGAATTTATCGATTGATTCTTGCAGGTGCCCTGACTAGAGATTGAAGCTGCAAACTTGGAGTATTGGAAAAAGGCTCTAACTAACTAAACTACCTGGCCAAGACTTTATTTAATCCCTACTAGATTCATCCATTCATTTAACACACATTTACTGAGCACCTATTATGTGTCAGCTCCTATGCTAATCACTGAGAAGAGGGGTACAAAGATAGAGTCCTCCATTCTTACTGAAATTACAACATAACTAAGTGGGTGCAAGCACAGCTTTGGAACCAGTGTGCCTGGGTTCAAATCCTAACTTATTAGTCATGTGAATGTGTAAGTCACTGTAACTATCCATGCCTCAATTTCCCCACTTGTAAAATAGGGATTATAACAATATTTACATTCTAGAACTACTATGATGCTCCAATGAAATGGTGGGTGCAAAACTCTCACTCCAGTATCAGATACGTAGTTAATGCCCAAATACATGTGAGCTATTATTGTAATGGGGAAGACCTATCTGAAGTCATGATTGCTAATGAGTATGAATAGCAAGAAATGTAGAGTATGCCATCCACCAGAAGTGGCTAGAAATCTGAGTACCATTCCTTTTCCTTGGTTATTCTATTGAGACATAACTTACACACCAAAAAGTACACAGACTGGAATGCAGTAGTCCAATCAGCTGGGTGATGTGGTCATCCCTGGTCCAGTCAGCTGTTGTTAATGTGGACATTATTATTGAAGGGATTGGAGAAGGTTGTAAAATAATGAGGCAGGAGTTCAAGCAGGGTGCCTATGGGTGAGGCCCAGAGAAGGTGAGAAAGGCATTTTTTTCTAGATGATCTATGAGACCTCCAGGATGTCCTTGCTGCGGTTGTTTTGGTTCCTCTTCCACAGAAGTTGTACTCTAAATGTCAGACCCTATTCTCTTAACCTCTGTATTCTCATCTGTAAAAAGGAGAGAGGCTGTGAATTCAAATGGTTCATCTAACTTTTGGAGCAACTGTGAGGATAAGAATCAAATGACATAATTTTTATGGAGAATCTTGGTACAACTGCTATGTGCATGCATAAAATTATTAATTTACTGGTGGCTAGAAAAGAAGAATTATATTGAGCTGCTGAAGCCAATCTTGGCCAAGGCTCTTGGTGCATGGACACCCCGCCCATTCTGATTCATTCATTGAATGACTGCTTTCATTTTAGATCGATGAAAGATTTCAGAGAACATGACAGCAACAAAGGGCAGACTTTAACACCATTTTGCAGCTTCTTTCCCTGAGGCTGTGTGAGGGCTTTTGATTCTGTCTCTTGCTTATTTGTGGCTCCATTGTCTGTGCAGAAGGCCTTACTTTGCTAATATGTTGGTTTGAATGGGGCTAAGTCTTGGGCTACTCTGTTATGACTGCATTTCTGCTTAGACATTCACTCATTATTTAACTGTACCAGGAGCTCCCTCCCTGTTTCTGGTCCCAATCCCCAATAACTCAGCATCTGATATAAGCAAGGGATGGATGCTACCTTGGGTCAGCTGTCAATTTTGATCCAATTCAATTTGGACAGAAGAGTGAATACATTGGGTATGAGTTTCTGCCATTACACAAGCATGGGGCTTGTGTAGATGAATGTGGACATTTTCAATGAATGAGAAATAGCTTAGGTGGGCAACCTATACAAAGTGGACTCCAAAATGACATTGAACTGAGACTCTCATGAAGATAATAGTGAAGAAGTCAAAGTCATTCTTTGGTTTGTTTATAAAACAAGCATGTGCTAAAATAAACATTTGTGGTAAGCAGGTACCATTCTTGACCATGGGGACACAGTGAGGCACATTTCTTGTGGCATCTCATTAGACCAGGAGAATAGATAATTCAACAAAGGAACAGAGTGGGGGTCCCAAGTGCTTTCACAGAAGGCTGACCTGGATGTAGGATGAGGTAGGCTCAGAGGATGACTTGGTCAATTGTATTGGGCTTATAGCAGTGCTTCTCAGACTGAGTGTGCATCAGAGTTACTTAAAAGTTTTTGTAAGTCACAGATGGCTGAGTCTGACCACCAGAGAACCAGACTCAGGTTTGTCTGCCAATAGATGCTGAGAATTTTCATTTCTAAGAAGTTCCCAAGTGGTGCTGATTCTGCTGGTCTGGGGTCCATACTTTTTGAGAACTGATGACTCAGAGGTTTGAGTATTGAAAGATGAAAACATAGGGGAGGGGGAAGGAGAGTTGACTCCAAGTTATGGAGTTATGAACTGGCATTCAATGTTCTGTAGCTACATGTGTTTATGAAACAGAACCACTGGGTTCTATTGCCCACCACCACCAACAACAAAAAAAGTGACTCCTAATGCCAGAGTCTTATGAAAAGGAAAGGAACTATTTATTCAAAAGTTAGATTTAGACCAATGGTGGAACTCTGCCCTTAAATCCCACTCCCTTTAAAGAAGAAAACCTGCTCCATAGGTACATCATAGGGTTATTGTAGGTTAAATGATTTAATGTGTATTAGGCACTAGGACATGTGTTCAAAGATATTCATTGTAATAGCAAAAATATGAAAGCATTCTAAAGATCTATTAATATGGCACTGGTTATGTAAGTGAATGTAATTTTATTCATTGAATTTTTTAATCCTCACCTGAAGATATGTTTTATTGATTTTAGAGAAAGAGGAAGGGGGAGAGAGAAAGAAACATCAATTTGAAAGAGAAACGTGGATTGGTTGCCTCCCATACACACCCTGACTGGAGATCAAAACCTCAACCTAGGTATGTGCCCTGATGGAAATCAAACCCACAAACTTTTTTGTATGGTACGACACTCCAACTAAATTGGCCCCCCAACCAGGGCTTATTAGTTGGATTTTGATACAATGTTAATCCAGGATGACTTGTTTTTCTTGTTGTTTAGGGCAGTGTTATTATATGTCCCTTGTTCTGCATAATTGACAACATCCCATTTCATGGAAAAAAATATCCTCATTTGGACTTTCTTATATGGTTACACTTAGGTGTAACCATATGGTGTTTGTGTGAGGATATGAAATTTTCTTTCAGATAACTTACTGGAGTAACCCAACAACCTAACAATTCAAGTAAATAAAAGTGAAAACAAAAAATAGGATTTACAGTTAGACACAGGCATGTGCACGTGTGTGGGTGGCACATCCATGGAAAGAAATGCAAGAAATTGGTAAGTGCATGTTGAGGAGAAGGCAGAACTGAGAGAATGGGAATCAGGAAGTTTGATTTTCTTTCTTTCTTTCTTTCTTTCTTTCTTTCTTTCTTTCTTTCTTTCTGGTAGGAATGAGCGTTCTCTCTCTCTCTCAGACACACACACGTGCACATGCATACACATAGAAATAAAATAATCATGGGAAAAGTTCTTGGCAAGAGTTGGAAGATTGTTCCATGAATATTTTCTCCTAGGAGCCACCTGGCTACCACCACCTGCCTGATGCCTATTAGTCTCAGTCACTGAAAGAGCCCCTGGTGGTACTCATGTTGCATGAGATAGGTTCTCAGTGAGTCACCAGGTAGGGGTGAGTGGTGCTCATCAGTTTGATAAAAGTTCACATTTGGTGCCAGTGCTGGTCTGAGGCCATTCAGCAAAAGTCCCAGGGTACACCAAGTCTAGCTGCACCCCACCAGGTGCCTGCAGACCTTTGTGGTGGGGCAGGGTCCCAGGGAGACATCAGGGTGAGGCTTGCAGATCCCAACAGACTAATATTTGACTACATAAAGGAAGGCTCTGTCTAGTTGGGTTTGTGAGAAAAAAATGGCCTCCATCCTAGAGCCATACAACCCAGACTGTCCCAGATTTTGCTGGGAGTTTAAACTCAGCAAGGTGGGGCCTCTGAGAGTCAGGAGGGTGGGGCTAGTGGATCTTCCATGGGGGGAGGTGTCTTCATGGCTGGATGAAGGTGAGGGGAGTGGTCCCCACCCCAGAACCACACAACTTTGTCTCAGATTCTCCCCAGACCTCCTGGGGAGCTGGTGCTTGGTAAGGTGAGACCACCAGGAGTAAGGAGGGCAGGGATACCAGATCTCTCCTGAGGGGGAGGTGTCTGTCAGGTTCATGGGAAAATGGGGGGGGGGAAGACCCCACCCCAAAGCCACACAACTCAGTTACTGATACCCCCCGAGCCTACCCAGACCTCTACATCCTGGCCCAAACAGCTGACTCCTCATCAGAGCATGAGCCCTGTAGGAGGGCAGACATGGATGCCAGAGGGTGGAGCTATTGCATTACCCAGGCTGATGCCCTAAGGAAGGGAGTGCTCCACTCAAGAAAGATTGTATTTGCAGTGTGGGAGAAAACTCAGCATAGGGATCTTGGCAGCTGTCCCTTCAGTTCTCTCCCCAGAGCCACAAATCCCAGTCTCTCCTCCCATGACTCTAGTCTGCTCCACCCTCCTTCCTCCAGAGCTCAGGGTGAGTGGCCATGAATGAGATTTTGTGCATTGTCCCTTTAAGAGAGTACCTGTTTCTTTAGCAGACTTCTGTCTCTCCCTAGTGGACAGAATTGTTGCTGATTTTCACAGCCAGGTGTTTCATGAATGCCTCTTCCTGGCTCTGGGCTCCGAGAAGGGCAGCCTGGTGATAGGTTGAGAACCCACACACCTGAGGGGGGATCTTTGCAGCTGAAATATCCCTCCAAAATCTCAGCTGCCTCCTGTGGGAACAGGACCAGCCCTTTTTGCATCTCTGCCCTCCCTCCCTGTCTTAATGTGATTTTTTTCTGTAAATTCTTGGTTATAAGACTTCTGTTCATCTAGTCTTCACTTGGTTATTCAAGTTGATTGTTCTTTATTTTAGTTGTAATTCCAGTTTGGTCTTGGGAGAAGATGAGTGTTCCTTCTATCTACTCTGTTGTCATCTTGGAACTCAGGTCTTTGCTTTTCATCATGTTGAATATTTCTTGCCAATTCCTTCTGGCCTGCAAAGTTTTGGTTGATGACAGTTTCATGGAAGCTCTGTTATAGGTAACTAACTGCTTTTCTCTTGCTGCTTTTGAGATTCTCTCTTTGTCTTTAACCTTTGGCATTTTAATTATGACGTGTCTTGGTGTGGGCCTCTTTGGGTTCATCTTGTTTGGAACTCTTTACACTTCCTGGATTATATGTCTATCTCCTTTGCCTTAGAGAATTTCCCTGTCATTTCTTTTATCAAATAGATTTTCAATCCCTTGCTCTCTCTCTTCTTCTTCTAGTACCCCTATGATGCAAATGGTGTTACACTTGATATTGTCCTAGAGGTCCCTTAAACTATCCTCATTTTTAAATGTTACTTTTTCTGGCCCTGGATGGGTACCTCAGTTGGTTAGAGCATTGTCCTGATTTGCCAAGGTTGTAGGTTTGGTCTCCAGTCAGAGCACATACAAGAATCAACCGATGAAGGCATGAATAAATGAAGCAAATTGACGTTTCTCTCTGTCTTTCTCTAAAAATCAATCAATAAAAAAAATTATAATTATTTTTTCTTGTTGCAGTTTAGAATAGGTATTTTCCACTATCTTGTCTTTGAAGTCACTGATTCAATCCTCTGTTTCATCTAATGTGCTGTTGATTCCATCTAATGTATTTTTCATTTCCATTATTGTATTTTTCATTTCTGTCTGGTTCTTTTTTACAGTTTCTATATTTTTATGTAAGTTTCACTGAGTTCATCTGTTCTTCCCCTAAGTTAATTGAGTATCTTTATAAGCAGTGTTTTTAACTCTGACAGATTGCTTGCCTTCATTTTGTTTAGTTCTTTTTCTGGAATTTTATCCTGTTCTTTCATTTTGGACACATTTATTTGTGTCATCATTTTGGCCTCCCTGTGATTGTTTCTACATATTAGGTAAATCTGTTATATTTCCCAGTCTTGGCAGAGTGGCCTTATGTACTATGTGCCCTATGGCAGGGCTCCCCAACTCAGGGCTCCCTAACAGTACCAGTCCGTGGCCTGTTAGGAACCAGGCTGCACAGCAAGAGGTGAGTGGCAAGAGAGGGAAGCTTTGTTTGTATTACTGCCAGAGTTCTGCCTCCTGCTCCCCACCCCACCCCACTCTGTGGAATAATTTTCTTCCATGAAACCAGTCCCTTGTGCCAAAAATGTTGGGGACTGCTGCCCTATGGCGTTCAGTAGTGTGGACTTCCTGGTCACTTAAGTCAGATGCTCCAAGGGTGTCCCTTGTGTGGGTTGTGGCTACTCTCCTGTTGTTATTTTGCCTGATGGCTGTTAGCACACCTGTTGATGAATTGACCTTCAAGCTGACTGAGTATGAAGACTAGCTATGACTACAGCTGATGAGCTGTTGTGCAAGGCCCAACCATATGGTGTGGGATTCCATTTAGCAGAGCTCTGGTGCCTGCCGACCCCATCTTCTGTGTGTGTTGTTTGTGGAGGTAATTGGGTGATGCTTTGGTGTGGGCTGAAGCTGGCCACTGGGTATGTTTGTTCTAGGGTCTCTTATGAGGGGCTCAGTGCAGGCCCAGGTCAGCACTTCCTGTGCCTGGCCTGGGGCCACATGGTAGGATCTACAAAATGATCTGTGGTTAGTAGCTGCTTGTGCTGGCTTTATGGGTGCCTGGGAGAGGCTATTCTGAGAACCAAGGCTGGCTGCCACCAGTCCCAGGTTTGGGGTCACTTAGAAAGAGGTACAAGGTATGCCAAGGACAGCCACTGCTTGTTTGGAGTTTGCGGACATTTGAGAGATTTTAAGAAGGTCTGTAGTGTAGGTGAAGGCTGGCCACTTGTGTGAAACAGCGGCTAAGAAAGGTTTGGTCCAGGTGTGTGAGTTGGGTGGGGCTGGATCTCAGGAAATCACCAGGGTGCAGTGAGTGGTGTTAGCTAGGTTAATGGAGATTCAGATTTGATGCCTGCTTTTACTTGCTGGCTGTATGGAGTTGAGGGCTCAACAAATAAACAACATCTTCTGGCATCTCTTCTGTTCAGGAGAGAGCCAACCTCCCAGTCCTTGCTCTAAAGTCAGAAGATTCAATTCTTTCCCATATGTCCCTGGCATTTTTTGAACTGCTGTCCCTCTGCTAGAGCTCAAGGCAAGTGTTTGTGAGTGAGTCTGTAATCCAGCACTTTAAGAGGAGGCCTGGGTCTACAGCAACCCTCTGTCTCATGGGGATAAAATCCCCTGATTTTCATAGCAAGATGTTGTGTGGACTCCTTTTCTCAACATTGGCATTCTGGACTGGTAAACCCAGTGTGGTGGTGGGTCCCCTCACTTCTAAGTGGGCGACCTCTGCAGCTGGGATATCCCTCCCAATTCCCTACCACCACATGTGGGTGTGGGGCCAGCTCATTTCATGTCTCTGCCCCTTCTGTCAGTCTTGAAGTAGCCTCTTCTTTATATCCTTTGTTACAGAAGTTCTGTTCAGTTAGTGTTCAGGTGGTTCTCAAGGAATTATTTATTTTTAGAGAGAAGGGAAAGGAGGGAGAAAGAGGGGGAGAGAAACATCAATGCGTAGTCTTTCACACCCGCTACTGGGGATCTGGCCCACAACCCAGGCATGTGCCCTGACTGGGAATCCAACCCACGACCCTTTGGTTTGCAGACCAGCACTCAATCCACTGAACTGCATCAGCCAGGGCAGGGGTGGTTTTTTATAATTATAATTTTGTTGTGGTCATGGGTGAAGGTGAGTATAGCATTTTCCCACTCTGCCATCTTGACTGGAAGGCTGTAGTAATTTTTTCAGTCCTCTCTAAACTATTGCGAAATAGATGCTATAATAATACCTATTTTGTAGTTAAAGAACTGAGATCGAAAGAGGTTAACAAATTTCCTGAGGTCACACAGCTAATAAATTTTGGAAGCAGGATTTGAATCCACTTAATCTGGTTCCAAAGCCTCTGCTCTGAATAAATAAAATGTTTGGGAGACCCAGAAAAACTGTGACTCATTTTTACAAGGATTGTAAAAATCCTGAGCTGAGCTGTATTTAAAGGAGTAGTAGGATCTTAGATAACAGAAGAGTGAGCTTGAATGGTATTCTAAACACAAGGAAAAGCAAGAGCAAAGGTAAAGTGCAGAATTCATTCTGATGGTAAAGGAGCCTGCACCAATTTTGAGTGGGAAAACAGATAAAACTTGAGAAGCTGAAAAAGGTTGGGGCCAGGTTGCAAAGGAGTTTGAGTCCTCTCCTCTGAGAGTTCAGACTTACCCAACAATGAGTTTATAAATTCTTGGTCTTGGAAGTTATCAAAAGACAATTTCTAGTAAAAGCAAAACTGTTTTGTTTCTTTTAATTTTTTTTTTTTTTTTTTTTAGAGAGATAGGGGAAAGGAGGGGGAAAGAGAGGGAGAGAAACATTGAAGTACAAGAGATACCTCTATTGGTTGCTTCTTGCACGCCCCCAGCTGGGGACCTGGCCCACAACCCAGTCATGTGCCCCAACTGGGAACCAAACTGGCAACCCTTCGGTTCATAGGTTGGTACTCAATCCACTGAGCCACACCAGCCTGGGCAGCAAAACTGTTTTTAAAGTTGGTATGAAGTGGAAGGGTGCACTATTTGATACTACTTTGGTTTCCACATGCAGCTTTAATTGAAATGTGGTCTCAAGGTTTACAGTTAGGGTAGGCTTGGCCTAGCTTAAATCCTATTACACTACCTTATTGTATCTTGCCTCTATTTTTAACTTAAATATTAATCCAATGTTATAATGTTAACTTACTTAGAATAAAAATAAATTAAGGCATTTTAATTTAATTTTGAAAAATAGGGCTAAAGATCAGATATGGGTATATAATTTCTTAAAAGTAGAGTATTGCATAAAATAAAAATATTAGTATAACTAATAAATTTTTACATATACAATTTTGAATGAATTTGAAGAAAAAATGACACCAGGATTGACTCTTTCTTTCTCATAGAGCTCCTATAAGTTCTCATAGGGCACTTGCTTTTCAGAAAGTCTGGGAATACATACATTTCTTAAGCAGACTGTTGCATAGAATAATATAAATATTTTAGCATTTTTCTTACATATAACTTTAATTTTTTATTTATTGGTTTTAGACAGAGAGAAGAAGGGAGAGAGATATATCAGTTTGTTGTCCTAGTTATTTATACCTTCATTTGTTGACTCTCGTATGTGCCCTGACCAAGGATTGAACCCCTGCCTTGGTGTATCAGGATGACTCTCTAACCAACTGAGCTACCTGGCCAGGGCCATATATACTTTAAATAAATTTTAGAAGAAAATAAATCACTGGTACTTTTTTTCTTTTTGCAAACCACAAACATTGGTATACACTGTAGTTTGATAAGACAACTGATTTGGGGGATTGAAAGTCCTGGATTTGTTTCTCAAGTTCACCATTTAACCGGCTATGTGAGCCAATCATCAGATAGGTCCAATAACTTGACCATCTGTATGGTGGACATAGTAAGTACTTTATAAAGCTATGAGAATGAGAATGTTTTCACTGGACATGTAGAGTTGCATCATGAAAATGTCCAACTTCCAAAGATTGAGCTACACATGTTTAGTAGGTCAAACCAACACATTCACAACTATAATTTTCTCACTATTTCTCAACTATAATTTAACTCTGAAGTTAATTAGTTTTCACAGCCATAATTCTGTTCTTACTCATTCCTAAGTCTTTTGAAAGTGATTGGAAAGCAGCATGTTATTGTTTATATGCTTTCGTTATTTAGAAGGAGGAAATTAATACTTCAGTACATACTATGTACTAGACTGTAATTTAGGTTCCTCCACATATTTATGACAGTTTATTCTCCTCAGAACTCATGAGGTAGGAGTGATTTTCCAGAAAAGAAAACTGAGGCTCAGAGATGAACTCATAAGTGGAAAAGTCCACTAAAAAGTCTATGTCCAACTGTAAAATCCTTGTTCTTTTTAAACATGCCAAAAGAATGAAATTATTTTACAAATAAAAATAAGTGAAAATGAATTTCATCCTTAAGAATTCTCTTTAAAATGCCACAAGAACTGTGGAGATAACTGAAGGTACCCTTGGATGGCACAAAACCACAGTTGTGGACTGCTACCTAAGCTTTAGGCACCACTGTAATTTTAGCCCACTGTACTTTTTATTTAGCGACAAAGAAATCCAGCTTCCTGGAGCTGGGTTCTATTTGGATTCTAGCTTTCTGGCTCCTGATGTGGGTTTGTGGTTTTCAACTGCCTGCACTTTAAATAGAAAGGACTGGAAGGTCTTAGTGGAATGTGGGGGAGGGTGGGGGCAGCGTGGGGGAGGGGGGCGGTGTGGGCGGCGTGGGGGAGCCGAAAGAGCACGCTAGGCATCCTGTAGTTCAAGACATTGACCAGCAGGTGTCTCTACAGACAAGGGAGAAGGTTCTTTTTGACCTCAGTGGTAGAAGATGGATTTTCTGGTTGAGCTGAGGAAAATTGTGACAGAAATGAAACATAGGTAGGTCAGCTACGTTCATAAATCAATCCCAATTTTTTTAAGCCAAAAGCTAGTGGAAAACCTCAGCAAATCCCAATCTTAATGCAAGGAAGCTCCTGTAAAGCGATCTCTGTACCATCTTCCAAAACATTTGCAAGGCTGAAGGTGAGCCCTTCAAACTGAGAGCCAGTTCCCAAGGCAGGTTTGGCAGAGGTGATGGGTCTTTAGTCAGGAGAGATGTGAGAATGAAGGGAAAAGAGGAAAGAAACAATTTTGTATGTTTTGAACCAGGGAATGAAGAACTTCCATTTGAGGTAGACGTTAAAGTGTGCCTTTATTTTTTATGGAGTTATGGATTCTAGAATTTTATATATACTTGTATATCCAAATGAAAGGATCCAAATATGATAAAATGTCAATTAGTATTTGTGGAGTATCAGACTTTTCATTTAGGATAAAGAGACAGAGTATAAGAAAAACAGTTTTATTAGTGTAAATATAATTTACATAGGGTAACTAAGTGTACCTCACCTTAGAAGCATATAGTTTTCTGAAAAAAAGTTTTCCTGGATGATTTTTTTCTCTACTAATTGTGTTTTTCCATTGATTTTCCTTATAAAATCAAAGGTATATTTGCTCATGGAAACATTGATCCCAAATGATAATACAGTCACATCTAAGAATGTAGAAAACCTTGACGAAAAACATACTTAAAGATGTTTTGTATGATTTAAAGGGTATTGATATTCTAGAAAATATGCAAAGCAGTAAGGGTAATTTTTGTTTTGTGTAATAGCTTGAAAAGTTCCATTAAAAAGAAAAATGTGGGCAAGCTGAACAGAGAATCTTTGACTGAAAGCTTATTTACCTTCTTTTTAGCCCTTCATCCAGATACTTTATAGCAGGAGACTGTGTACTTTGCCTGCTCAGACCTGTTTCTGGCTACCCAGGGGAAGCATTGGGATATGATTAGGTTGATCTGGGATAGGAGAAGGAAAGGCAACAGCCACACAGCTGAGGTGGTAATGCTGAATGCAGCCCTAACAAAGAGAAAACACATTCAGCTCACCTGGAGAACCAGGGCACACAGAATATTTGGACCAAGTCTATGTGATGGCAAAATTTATAGCTGGCTAATAATGACTTCCTTGCTTGGGAATAAGTGGCATGTAAGCATTCTATGATGTTGCCTTTTGGCGTACAGGATTTCTGAATATGCTTCTGTATCAGCTGAATGCTTCTATAATGTTAGCTTGTACCTGCTCTGTCCTGCTCTCAAGAACTCTCAAAGTCTTCTACTTTCCTGGATGTAAATTGAGCTCAGTCACCCTGGGCTTCTGGAGGAACAACTTTTCCTATTAATTTCTACTTTTGGAGAGTTTATAATCCAGTGGGGAAAGAATCTCAGGCTCCAGAAGTAAGTAAGCTTTGTTTGGGTTTGTTTGCATCCTAGTTCTACCACTTTCTAGTTCTATGACTGTGGCCAATTATCTTAATCCCTCTGTATCTCCTTTTCCTTGTCTGCAAAATGGGGATAATAATAGAATTTGTCTCATACAGTTATTGAGCATTGAGTTCATGTCTGTAAACTGCTTAGGATAAAGCCTGGCAAATTGTTATTGTTGACTTTGAGTTCCTCAATAAATCCTTATTAAACACATGCGCCTAATTGTTTTCATTATTCTCCAGTGGTTTTTGTTCATCAATGCCCTCCTCTATTTTCTATATTCTTCTCATCAAAGAGAACTATTCAGAGAGATCTCCAGTAAGTCTTTGTCCAAGTTCCAATAGGACACACTATCTATTGGCCTCAATCCATGTAGGCAGGGAGCACGAATGACATAATACCCATCATATACATTCTGGCCATTATTAGGGGCAAGAGTGATGTGCTTCTTCTCTTTGGAGGTAAGACCACTGCTACATTTTCTAGTTTTTTTCTAGAGGGTTCTTTGTTTTTGACACTTTCTGGAGAGCAGCAGAAGTTGCCATACTTGGTGTTCCAATGATCTCTATGAGTGAAGGAGGCTATAAAGTCATTATAAGAATGGTTTCAGTGCTGCTCCTGCATTCAGAGTAAAATATATTTTTCCTTGCCTTGGGACCCAGAACTTTATACGGTTAATGTACAGTCCGTGCTAAAGGCAGGTGAGTGGGGTCATGAAATGGTAAGAAAAGCTGGCCACATCATTTATCTGGGATTGATTAATTTCAACCAATGAAAGCGTTTAACTGATGCAAGAAACAGGTCTACTACATCCTTATCCTTATTTGCCAGTAAAGGAGCCAATTAGTGTTAATTGTGTTGGCAATTTGGAACAGCCATCAGGGAATCGATCCAAGACAATTGCATAATGACCTCTGTATCCCATTCTACTCCCAGCCATTACTCATAGTCAGATGGATTCAAAATGCTTGTAAACATCTTGTGGTCAGAGAGAGTAAATGTGCACTCCCCTCACACATTTACAGTGCCTTGGATATCAGTTTTTAATACACATGCAGTGACCTGATGATACAGTTCTGCCATTGAGACAAGAGTGGGATCAGCACTGGACTGAAAGAATACATTTTAACATAGAAATGTTCACAATCTTCCTTCTTACCCCCATCCCTACGTCGTTCTCCATCCCCACCTAAAGCAGTTAATTTACTTAACGGAGGGAATGGGGAAAGAGGTAGGGGAAACTTGGGAGCCTGTGAGGGGCTCCGGAGAGTGTGGAATGTCAGATAACAGGAGGGGAAAATAAAGATAAATGAGGTCATCTTTAATGTTCTTCAAGAGTCGATAGTAAGGGTGGAATTTTTATTTTATTATTTATTTTGCTTAACAGACTGTTCTTTAACTGTGATGTGGCTCACTGGACAATGTGCACCACTGCTCTGTCAGAGTTACACAAGTGACAGAAATAGGACAATCATATAATTATGGAATTGTTCAGAGAGGAAGTGGGAGGGAGGAAAATGACGTACCTTCTCTGGCCTTCACCCACCCAATAACTGGTATGTGTGTTTGGTCTGGTTTCCCGCCCGTGAACACGCAAATCCTATTTTCCCCGTTCTCCTATGTTTGGTGACAATTAGATTGGTTGTGTCGGGTGAGTTGGCTTTTGTAAGGGAAGGAATTTTACTAAAAAATTCCCCTGCTTCGTTACCAACTTTTACAGTCGCTGCAACACTGTAGCTATTCCTGCCTTGGGGCCTCAAGTGCTAAAGTGGGACAGGGCTGGTATTTTTGATGAGGCAATATTTTATTTCAAGGGAAGTGGGGTGTTTGCCGAACTGGTATAGAGGTCACACTACGGGTCACTTTAGCGATTCCCGGGCCGCTGGCTTTTGGCCGGGTTTAAAGCACCCCGACTTGGGAACGCCACAGCGGTTTGCAACTGACTTGGCACACTTGTGGTGCCCAGGCTAATCCCCAGAGGAGGGCACTCGGGAGCCAGCGCCAGAGGAACTGGGTCCTAGCGGGAAGGTCGAGCTAGCGGGTGAGGTCACAGTTGCCACGGCTCTAGGCAGTGACGCGAGTGGGCACGTGACGAGCGGTTGCCACGACACCGGGCCTAGACATTGCGGGCGCCCCGCCCCCGGAGTGACGTCAGCGCCCCCTCCTCCCGCCCCCGCCCCCGCCCCCTCCCCCTCCGCCCGCCAGCTCCCCGCGGTCCCGGAGGTTTCACTGCACAACAAGATGGCGGCGGCGGCGGCTGCTAGCGGAGCTGGCGGGGCTGCCGGGACCGGAGCGGGAGGAGCGGGGCCGGCAGGCCGCCTGCTGCCTCCTCCTACCCCGGGACCCCCGGCTGCCCCCGCTACTGTGGCCTCGGCGGCTAGCTCGCCGCGTCCCCCAGCCCCGGCCTCCCGCGGGCCGGTGCCTGCCCGCATCGGCTACTACGAGATCGACCGTACCATCGGCAAGGGCAACTTCGCTGTGGTCAAGCGGGCCACGCACCTCGTCACCAAGGCCAAGGTAGTGGCGCGGAGGGACTGGGCGGCTGCGGGGTTGCGCAACCCCGGACTGCGCAGCCTGGGTCCGTGGAGCCTGGGTCTGGGTCCAACTGTAGCGGGGGCAGGAAGGACCCGCGACACTGAGGCTGAGGGGTTGGCGCAGTGAGCGGAGCTTGGGGTGTTGGAGAGCCTTGGGGACTGGGAAAACGGGTACGGAGGTTGTGGAGGGGAAGTTAGGAGAGGGTGAGAAGGTGGGAGACACTGAGGGACCCGAGAGAGGGAAACTCTACGGCAGAGGAGGCGCGAGGGGTCGGACATTAAGCACCGGGACCTAGGGAACTGAGGAGCTGGGAATGGGGAAGGGGGTTCCCAGCGCCGTACGGAGTGTGTAAAAGACATGATCGGAAAGGTTTGGAACTCTGACGGAACCATGAGACTAAGCTAAGAAGACTCTGGAAACGGCAATTAGGAGATCCTAAGGGAATGAGGTCAGGGCCACAGGAATTGTGAACCAGGAGGGTGGAAGAAGACAAGGGTAAACTGGATGACTGGGGCATGTTTTAGGGGTGGGGTGGGTACAGGGTACTGGGGAATAGGAGGGATCTGGTACCTTATGACAGAGACACCCATCTTCATAGGATCGTCTAGTACTTAATGATGGGAATGGAAGCCTGAGGACATCCAAGATCATTGGAGGAGGAGACGAAGAAAGTGAGGAAATACTGAGGAAAATTTTTCTTTGCTTTTCTGCAGGAATGGGCTCAGGGAACATAGTGGGGGTGCACGTTTATGGTGGCATTAGGTAATCAGGGGTTAAAAACTTTGGGAGAGCTGGATTGTTGGTTAATTTTAGTTGTTCAAGGTTCTGGAATTGTAGGCTTTATAGAACCCAGGGTGGGCTGTCGGTGGTTTGGGGAAAGGCTGGTGACTGAAGAGCTCTGTGAGGAATCCCCACACTGGAGGATTCACTCATTGGGCCCTTTGGTTCTCAAGGGATTTGTGGAGTTATAGTAGTGAAGTTGGCCAAGGTCAGTTAGGAAGCCATACATGTAAATATGTAAATTTTTACATGTAAAATTCCTTTTTTAAGGAAGTATGGGTAGCACTTTTCTGTAGCCATCTTTGCTGGGAGTATTGGAATCTAAGACATCAGGCAGAATCATTTGGTTTTAGTTGGACCCACAAAGCCTATTTGTACTACAGATTTTTTCTTTGTTCAATCTCTCACTTGAATGAACCCTTTAAAGTAGTCATGCACCATATTTAAAACTGCAGTTTTCCTCAACCTGACTAATGAAGAACCCTTATAGCTATTGCTGCTGCTTCCTATAAAAGCCACATCAATTCCCCTCACCTCCTCAGCCTAGCCTCTGGTTGTCATCATCTACCTTGTTTTTGCTTTTATGGCAGTTGTTTGTTTTCAGAACCAGGGACTTATCAAGGCCTTCTATCCTGCTCACTTACAGCCTGAAGTTCCTTTTCCCCTCATTTCTGTTAGAGACTACAAGGGGCCCTTGTAGTGTGGCAGGGTGGGTGCCTGTGGAAAATTGATTGGTCATTTTCACTTCCTCTGTGGAGGGGGTGCTCTTCAGCCTTTCTGTCAGTTTTTATCAGAGGGCCTCAAGTCTGCAGGTCTGAACTGCTGGAGATAAGAGTCCAAGGTTCTCGGTGTTACCATCTTACTATCTCCACCTTCTCACCCCCCAATCACATGCTGTGTTTCCAGTTCTGTTTACTGTTAGCAAAATCAAACTTATGTTTACAAACAACTCTAATTGTTGGAGCCTTGTTCGTTGTTTTGGTGTTTCCTTTTTTGCCCCTACTCGCCAAGCAATCACATTGCATTCCTGTGATTATTTTGCTCTGATCTTTGGGGTATGGACTCTGTGAACTTAATTGGTTGGTTTGTGGTGTGTATGACTTAAAGAATTTTCTATTTTCCAGCCCTTGGATACACCAAAATATTGATAAAAAATTTTGTGACAGACAGGGTTGAAAGTTTTTGGAAATGTAATTGCAAACAGTTGGTTTTTGGCTTTATAGATGTAAGAGACATTTCTGTTTTCAGTAGTCAGCAAAGCCAGTGCCTAATTATGGCTGATCTGCCCACTTTCTAATTTTCTTGTGTGTGTTATGTGTGTTTCTTAGTTTTTCTCTGAGGCCTTGGTATCCTTTAGGACTGCAGCATTTTAAACATCAGCTTGTTTATAAATGGGTGCCACTGTTGATGTTGGTTTTAACTTTGATCACTTGTGGTGTGGAGTTTTGCAATTCTTATCTATGGAAATATTCAACATCTTTAATGAGACTGAAATGGATGGCTTGGACAGTGAGTTCACTGAGTTGCATGTGTGGTGGGACCATACCAGCACTCATTTGTGATTCTGTAGCAGTGTGCAATTTCCTAGTTATAATTACAAGCACCCTGTCTTTTGCTGCTTAAATTACTCTGAGGACATGAGTGAAGCTTAATTCACAAGGAGTTGTCATGTGCTCTGAGTGAATGATGAGTGTATTTTGGCATGTTCCATGCTTAATCTGAATCCACTTTGGAAGGGTTTCTCAAATGCAGACAGGTTAGATGTGCCTACCAGCTGTTGACTTACAGTATGATGGCCTATTAAGACCATGGCTTGGTTATATAATGGCTAGAAAGGTGCCTAAGTTACTAGCAGTTGCAGAAACTGCTGTTTCAGTTACTCAGGTAGATAGGTTTTTCTTCCCATGCACTGCAGTGTTTATCTTACTTCTGCAATCAGGTCACTTGGAACCAAAGAGAGCTATTTTTTCCCATCTCTTTCCAGAATATTATTTTTCTGTTTCATCCTTTAGAGGTATATGATTTCTTCTTTCTCCTTTTATTCCTGCAGGCCACTGAATGGTCTTGGTTTTTCTTTTAACCATATATAACAATCAGACTCAGGTAATTCAGATGATATTTGTGTTGGCTGAAGGAGTGTTTCTGAACATCGAAGAAATATTTTATGGTTACCTTTTCTTTCTTTAGATTTTATTTATTTATTTTTAGAGAAAGGGGATGGGAGGGAGAAGAGAGGAGAGAAATATCAATGTGTGGTTGCCTCTCACATGGCTCCCAATGGGGACCTGGCCCACAACCAGGCATATGCCCTGACTGGGAATCGAACCAGCGACCCTTTGGATCATAGGCTGGTGCTCAATCCACTGAACTACACCAGCCAGGGCTGGGGTCACCTTTTCTTATATGTGCTATCTATTCCAAGGACTGAGAGGCTAAAGTAAACATCTATTGACTAAGCTATTACACTTCGTTCAACAATAAATGGTGAAACTGGCTCTTTCCCAGAATCTGTTAACTCTCAAACCTCCCAGGCAAGGACCCCGGGATGAATAAAATCGGTACAGAAAAGGAAATATTTTCATATTTGGTTGTCAGTGACTTTTGCAGCATGGCATTTATGAGTTAATGTTGGCAGCACTGCAGTGCTTAGAGCGTCACTGCAGAACAGTTAGTAGGAGAGAATATTCATCTCCGACATACTTTGGTCAGCAGCTCACCCTGGCTATCTCTATTGTACAATCTTTGATTTCTAATCTTTGATTTCTTTTCTTCTTCTTCTTCTTTGTATTCTTCTTCTTTTTTTTTTGAGGAGCCTTAGTCTGAGATTCTTTGGTAGGCCACTATGAAGTATTAAAGCAATTAAAAAAAGATTTTCTGCTGTCAAATGCTTGTAGTCTGTTACCTGTACCTAATTATACTTTTGCTGTTTGGATGAAGAAGAACAAGGACTAGATAATATTTTGTATATTTTTCTAAGTATACATGACTATAAAAGCCATTGTTCAATACTTCAAAAATTTTTTTAAATTTATTGATTGATTTTTAGAGAGAGAAAGAAATACTGAAATGAGAGAGAAACATTGATTGGTTGCCTCAGGTACATGCCCTGACTGGTAATTGAACCTGCAGTCTTTTGGTGTATGGGATGATGTTCCAATTAATTGAGCAACCCAGCCAGGGTGGTCAAATACTGTTAATGTGTATTTAGCAGATGCATATCACTTGCCCATTACTAAGTTTGTGGTAAGAGCTTGCACTTTGGGTAAGGCTGCCTGGGTTTGGGTCTTCTGATGCTTAATAGCTGGGTAATCTTTGGTAAATTATTCAACTTCTCTGTGCTTGGATTTCCTCATCTGTAAAGTGAGATGACAATAGTACTTACCTCCCAAGTTTGGGTATTATTAAGATTGAATAACATAATACTTCTGAAGTTCTTGGAGCAGTATCTGGCACGTAGTAGGCATGTAGTCAGTGTTGTTATTATCATCATAAGATGCTGTAGTAACAAAGATGAGTAAGACATAGTCCTCCTTTTTGACCTTTTATCCCTTTGAATTATATCCAGAATTATAAATGCACAAGCCATTCGTTTTGTGTAGGTAGATGTCATCCTGATAATGTGCTTTCAGGGTAAAAAAGTAGTTTGCTACATGTCAGGTGTCACTTTGAGAGAGTTGGGTTTAACTCCTGTAGTCTATCAGCTAATTTCATGAATTGGCATTTTAGAACATAATTTTACACTAGTTAAACTTTTTAAATAGTTATGAGACTTCTCTCATGAAAACTGTGACTAACGCTGGCTTTTATTTGGGCTGCTTTGAATATTCCATGTGTTTGTGTTACTATTCTTTGTCACATTGGAACAGAGTTTGTTTGAGTGCAGTCTTTTTTCCAGAGATTCACTTAAATTTGGCAGAGAATGTGAAGAAATAGTCTTACAAGACTTAAGAACACATTTGCATTTGAGTGCTGCTTGAAGGCCACAGGCAAAATATTACACAGAGAAAATGTTTTGCCTTATGACCGCATTCCAAATATTGACCAGCCAGGTCATATCTGTGAACTGCGGTGTGGTTTTAGTGCAAACTCATTTACATAAGAAGAAAAGCTCAGAGTGGGCTAATAGTATCATATTCACTTCTAAGGAAGACTTGAATGAAGCAGATGAGATGATGCTTGTGCTCATCAGGAGGCTGAAAACAAGATTCATCGGTAAATAGAAAAGAGAATTATGTGAAATTGAAAATAAATTTACGTTGCATTTGAAGGGATAGTTCCACTCCTAGATAATACAGAAATGCCTGTTGCAAGATGACTAACCTCATTTTGATACAAATGATAGTTCATTCATGATGTGGTTACTGACTTTATTGAAACTTTGTGAAGAGTTAAGATTGATTTGGACTAGTCTAGTCTCTCCAGAATTGAAATACCAGTATTCCATTTTCAGCATCAGAGCTGCTTATTTTAACATTCTGACTTTGGTGCCAGCTCCCTAGAAAGTCATAGATCTGGCTCAAGCCAGAGGTGCACAGACTAGTTATTTCTGTGCCAGAAGTGCTGTTTTCATTTTCCAGGCATCATCCTTGCTAATGTTTTCAAGTTCACAGCATAAAGGAGAACAAAATGGATGGTTTGAAAAGAGAAAGAAATTCTCGTTTCTTTAGAGCCTCCGTAATTCTAAAAAAACACTTAAAACACCTCTGCATTCATTCAGTGAAAATTTGAATTTGTGGAATCCAAATTTTGTGTCAGGTTCTATCGTGGACACTCATACACTGATAAACAAGAAAGATGAGAATTCTTCTCATGGAGCTTACTTTCTAATGGGAGGAGACGGATAAGAAACATGTAAACAAATAACTTTATATAGTGATGAATACTATGAAGAAAAAAATGGGCTGGAGTGTCTAGGTGAGAACACTTCTTCAGATAGAGTGGGGGAAGGCCTTTCCAAGGTGGTGATATTTGGGCTGAAATCTGAATAATGAGAAAGCATTAGCCTGGGGAGATCTGGAAGATAGAATAGTCAGTGCAGAAGGAATGGCAAGTACAAAAATCTTGGGGAAGAAAAGAGCTTGGTTTTTCCAAAAATTAGACCCAAGTGCATGGTGGCCTGGAGCTTAGTGAACAAGGGGGAAGATGGTAAGGGATGAAATAAGGAAGGTAGAGAGGGATCAGACCATATAGGTTTATAGTCCATTTTATGGAATTGGGTATGAAACAGCACTGCTCTCAGGAGATATCAAAGCAGAGCACTAACATCTGCTCTATGTTTTTAAAAAGTCATATTGGTTATTTTATGGTTAAGGGTAAAAAAGCTTTTTCTGATGCATTGTTCAGATGGGGAGGTGTTCAATTTTAACAACTTATATTCTTTCACACAATAAAAGAATGGTGCACATTTTGCACATAAACATGATCAGTCAGCAAATATTTGTTGATTTTTGGACACGAAAGAGTTCTTAAAGACCTTCTATTCCAATGCTTTCTTTTCCAGAATCTAGTAAGATAGACTTAATGGAGTTTAGAATCTCAGGCCTTTAGGGGCTACTAAAGGAATTTGCACCAATTATCCATTAGATTCATGACTCCCTTTGGTATCTTCCCCACCTCCCTCCATTTGCCCAGAATCCTAAAGTTAGTACGGGAGCTGGAATTAGAATTCAGGCATCCCTGTTTCTACTTAACTCTACCCTGACTCCCTCAGTCATAGAAAACATTGCCCTTACATTCTGAGCACTTGAGCTTTTGTTAGAGAAATAGGATATACCTACTAATTAATTAAAGCCTAAGATATTTGTCTTCTTTATTAAACCAAACTCCAGAAGTGAGATGTCATGATGAGAGGAAAAATTTCCAAGTAGGGGGAAGAGTCTGTATCAACACTGTATTTCACCTGTCATTTGGCATTATTTCAGTTTGTTACCTGTACCACTTACCAGCAGTCCTCCATGGATCCATTGCTTTGCTCTTAAATTTCCTACTCAAATACTCTTTGGTGCCCCCTTGACATGGTAAGGTATCAAAAAAGTCTCTAAATACTAAGGGAAGTTAAAAGGAAGGGAAAAAAGGCAATGACCATAAACACAGTTAGCCTTATATAGTTTTCTTTTGTCAATAAATTTAGCTTACTTAACCCAGTGTATATGAATAATTACACTTTTGCTCTTGGGTTGGTCTGGTCTATCACTGAAGGTACCTTTCTTTCTTTTTTATTTTTTTAATTTTCACCTGAGGATATGTTTATTGATTTCTTTCCTTTTTTTTGAGAGAAAGAAAGAGAAACATAGATGTGAGAGAGAAGCATTGATCTGTTGCCTTCCCTATGCACCCCAACTGGGGATCAAACTAGCAACCTAGGTATGTGTCCTGACCAGAGATCAAACCTGCAGCCTTTTGGTATATGAGATGACACTCCAACCGACTGAACCACCCAGCCATGGCTGAAGGTACTTTTCTTAGATGGACTTCTCACTTACCAGATCACTACCAGTTTTCAGGGGATGGTGCCATCTTACAACACATTAAGAGAACTGATCACCAAGATACATACCTTGATGACACAGGTGAATGCCAAGAGAACAACTTACCTAAGGGCTTCTCTTATGTGGTTCTAGTTTTTCATGTGACAGCTACATCTGTTCTCTGGTGAATGACCTCACCTGTCAGGTAAGTCCCTGACCCATTCTAATAGTGAGTAGCTTGGTCCCTTCTGGCATTATACATAATACAGGACAGTTATACTGTCCTGGTGATGACCAACAACATCCAGAGGATGAAAGTTACATGCATTATTGTGGACTTTTGTCCTGATGTAATACATAATTGTTAAGACAGTGTTTTTGAGAAGCTTTGACAGTCTTGTATGAATTAGCTTCAAAGAGCTTCTTTTGGATCTAGTCACAATAAAATTCCATCGGTTAGTACAAAACTGTTGTACAAGCCATCGCGAAATTATGTTAGGACGTACAGGGTGGGGCAAAAGGAAGTTTATATAGTTGTTCATATGGAAAACAATATAATAATCAATAAGTAATAATAATAAAAGAATATACTCGTGTTTCACATACTCACAACTGTAAACCTACTTTTGCCCCCATCCTGTATTTCTTTTTATGAGATGTGCAATTCACTGTAGATGAGGAGTCCCTGGCCGCTTAATAATATTTATATTTCATTTCAGAATTTAGTTTGTTAGAGAGGTAGGAACCAGATGGAGAACAGTCAGCCTCATTTCCCAGAAGCTGAAAAGGAAGGGAGAAGCAAATCTATCACCTGGTTAAAGCTTGTCTGTGTAGGCTGGGCTCATTCAGTTGGATACTTTCAGCCAGTTATCTTAAACTATAGTTAGGTTTTGCTTAGGAAGTTCTGAGAAATAATATTAAGTTTCTGCCTAATTTCAGCTCTAGTACATGTTTACCAGCAGTGTGTTTTACTTCTCATTGCTTCCTCCAGAAGAATTGAATCTGAAAATTTAGGTTAGCTAACCATACTTCTTGAGACTGAAATTTTTGAGGAAGAAATTTTTCATTCATTCATTTATAATCAACCATCCATTCATCAGTAAACTTTTAAAAAATATTTATCAAAAGCTAGGAATTGATACATGGTACAAAATTCAAAAAGTATAGATTTGTATGTAGTAAAATTTAGTCTGCCTGCCACCCCAACACCTCAACCACACAATTTTTTACTTTGTTTCACAGATACTTATTTAGGGCTTTGCTGGATCAGTCCAAATGCTAGATGCTGTTTATTTTCTGGCTGTGCTTTGACATGCTTGAAATTTCTAAATATCATTTTACTTTAAAAAAAAAAAAGAAGAAGAAAAAGCTCACTTAATTTAGTCCCTGTCAGAAGGCACAGTGTGATACATTAATGTAATCTCCATCAAGGTGGTGATTTTAATGTGTTGTCTGTTGCTATATTCCCAGTGCCTACTACAATGCTTCTAAATATTCATGTGAATGAATATACAGATTAAAAAATGGGAGCTGGGTTTGTTTTAGAATTTTACTATTAAAATTTCTTTTTTTAAAGAGATTTTATTTATTTATTTTTAGAGAGAGAGGAATGGAGGGAGAAAGAGGGAGATAAATATTGATATGCGAGAGAAACATCAGTCCTTTGCCTCTTGCACGGTCCTAACAGGGGACCTGCAACCCAGGCATGTGCCCTGACTGGGAATCGAACCAGAGATCTTTCAGTTTGAACCCACTGAGCCACACCAGTCAGGGCTGAAATTTCTTGTCTCTAGTTAAGATGTAAAAGAAAAGTAATTTTCTACCTTTTTCTCACAAATATCTAGCTAAGGAGATTTGACAACCTTTCTGGGCAAGTAATTTACTTTTGGCATATCTCAAACTTTTATTTACTAAGAAGTTTAGTATATCTGAAGTAAACCCTGCAATTTATTTTTTTTAAATATTTTATTTATTTATTTTTAGACAGAGGAGAAGGGAGGGGAAAAGAGATGGAGAGAAGCATCCATGTGTGGGTGCCTGTCACGCCCCCGCCCCTACTGGGAACCTGGTCTGCAACCTAGGCGTGTGCCCTGACTGGGAATCAAACCATCAACCCTTTGGTTCACAGGCCGGCACTCAAACCACTCAGCCACACCACCCAGTACTCAGTTCATTTTTATCATTATTCATTGATCTTTTACAAAGAGACATAAACCTACATTGGAGAAATTGATGAAGGAAAGAAGAAAGGTCAGTAAGAAGTAAGACTCAGATCACCGGAACATTTGATTTTTTAAAGTTTTATAAACTTGAGTGAGAATATCAGAGATTAGTGAAGGTTGTAATTTACTCTTTCCTCTTTGTAATGGTGAAAAGATGGTGAAGGAGACTGTAAGATACATAATTACGTAATAAATTTGGTGATGCAGCAGCCCTGTTGTGTCTGGATTTGCCTTATGCACTATACATATTACTGAACAGATTTTCAAGGGTAATTACTGTATTTTGCTGTGTATAATGCACACCCATGTTTTTGGCCCAAACTTTCAGAAAAAAATCTTTCATTTTTTTAATTCAATTATTTATTTATATTTAGAAACAAAACCGATGGTCATATTCTGGGGTATTACTTTGCATACACGTATCATTTTTGCTTTCTAGAGTTACACTTTTGAAGAATTAAAACCCTTTATGTAGATACGGAATTAGTACTACCCACGTATAATGCACATCCTTATTTTCTCTAAAAAATTTGGGCAAAATGCGCATTATACATGGCAGAAGGTGGTAGATCATATGGTGATATTCTTTTTAGAATGTTTTAGGGTTACTAATGCTTATTTTGGGCATATGATGATATGCTGTTTCCTTTAATCTCCAATAGAAGGCCTCTTATAAAAAAAGTCTGGGTTATGATTTGGTTAGTAAATTGGGGGAAAAAACAAAGAAAGAGGGGAAATCAAAAATACTGATGCATATATACTTTTAATATTTCATTTTAATTTAAAAGTATATATATAAGCATTCATTCACTGATCTTTATAAAAGTGTTTATGGAAAATTCCAGACAAACAAAAGTAAAGAGAATAGTATAATGACCCCCTGTCAATAGTATAATGGTACACACAGATGTACCACCTGGTTTGAGCAGTTAATACCTCATTGCCAAACTTTCATCTGTGTTCCTTCCTGTTTCTCTTTTCTCCTAGTTTATTTTGAAGCAAATCCCAGAATCCTGTCATTCTGTTCATAAATATTTTGGCATGTATCTCTGAATAGATGAGGATTCTTTTCCAAATAAACATAACCACAGTACCATTATCCTACCTAAAACAATTAACAGTAATTCCTTAATGTCATTAAATATCAGGCAGTGTTAAAATTTCCCTGATTTTTTTATATATATTTTTTCTTTTAAACCACTTATTTGTTTGAATCAAGGTCTAAATAATGTTTATGCATTATAATTGATTGATGTCCCCTGTTTTTTTTAAATTTGTTTTATTCTCTAGGTTTTCCATCCTCTTTTTCTTTGCAATTCAAGAAAAAATTGCTGATCTTTTCATGTAGGGCCGGGGCCTTTCTTTGTATACTGGAGTCAGAGTTCCTTCATCATGTTTGCCTTAAACATAGCCATAGTTCATTACCTAAGATTTCCAGTTTTGATTTGCTTTTAATTTTTTTATTTTTAAGATTTTACTTATTGATTTTTAGAGAGGGGGAAGGGAGGGAGGAAAGAGGGAGGGAAACATCAACGTACAGTTGCCTCTCATGTGCCTCCCACTGGGGGCCTGGCCCGAAACCCAGTCATGTGCCCTAGACTGGAAATCAGACCGGTGACCCTTTGGTTCACAGGCTGGTGCTCAATCTACTGAGCCATACCAGCCAGGGCTCTTCTGCTTTTTAAAAGAAGAGTAGGAATTTAAAGGCATTTGTGAAGTTGTATGAGTTACAGAATCTGTCTTGGGTTTTATGAGTTCCCCCTCAATCTTTTACACTTGTCTCACCCACGTCTAATTTGACTTTACCACATCTTTTTAAGCATTCAACTTAGTTTTCATAGAAATATGTCTTTCTGCTCTTGCTGATTTCCTATCAGTTTACTTACCTAGTTATATAGTTATAATAACAAGAGCAACTGGTATAAATAACTTGGGAAAAAACAATTATTGGTTAGCATGCAACTTAATGAGTGGTGGAGCAGAAAGACACTGGTTGGTTAGAGAGTCATCCTGATATGCCAGTGTTGCTGCTTTGATCCCCAGTCAGGGCACATATAAGAATCAACCAACGAATACATAAATAAGTGGAAAAACAAATAAATGTTTCTCTCTTGTTCTTTCTCCCTACCTCTCTCTTTCTAAAATCATTACATTGAAAATATAAATAAGCCAAAGTTGTTAGAAATTTGAGGACAAGATATTTTATATAATCTTCTATTTGTGGTGTATACTTCAGGGTGGTATTTTTGTCCACTATATTAGAGTTTGCATGCACTGAACTGAATTTGTTAAAGGGCCAGTGATGTTAAAAATTCGCCGAGGAAACAGCTAAAACTCGCTTGTTTAAAAGGTTTATATCTGCGCATTGCCAGTGTAACATTCAGTAGAACAAGTTGACATTTTCATGTAGTGAGTTGTTTTCTGTTCCTGGCAAAAAGAAATCTTCGTTCATATGCCTCAAGAAACGAATTGTTTTTATTGTGGAAGGCAGGAGCAGAGCTGTGTATTTCTTAGAGGGATAAGTTGGGCACCTGCATGATTACTTTTCTCATCCCTGCTTCCTGTTGCCCTTTGTTTCTGTCAGAATGTTCTAATGTTGCATAAATAGTGTCCTGACGATAGATAAGTTTTTTCAGTAGTTGATTTTTTTTTAAAACTCCCAAAATAAGGTTTTCAGTGATTGTATGCTCTTGGCTTACTTTCTGTTTTTACATCAATAGTGATACTGTTACTCTAGTCAAATGGGGCAACTCTATTTCAGAAGTGATCTTTGTGTTCAAGTCACCTGCAGAGATACCGCTATCATATATTATATCTGAATATCTTATATGTGTGTAGTAATTCTGGGAGGTAATTAAATCTTGGGCTAATACTTCTGTATCTCTTTAAAGGAGTTTACAGTCTTTGAGATTAACGTGTTTGACCCATGTTACTTATTGGCCTTTTGGACATATGCAGAAGAGTGGCCAGTGGTTTCAGCCTGCTGTCCCTTCTGATCTTATTTTCTTTTTTCTTTTTCAGTCAACAGCTGCATGCAGTGCCTTGCTTTAATTAAGCTCCTAATAAAAGGGGCTCTGTTATACTATTCACAATGTCTTACATCAATGATCTTGAGATTTCTTTTTAGGCCAAGAATCCATTTTGGAGTCACATTACCTTTTGAAAATCACATTTCAGTTTGTGTTACCTAAATTTCTCTTTCTTTTTTTATGCTAGTATCACTGATTTCTGCTTTTCCGACCCTTTGGGGAATCTTTTTGGCCTATCAACAATTGCCTGAGGCAGTCTGTAGTGATGAACTGAACTAAGCATTGGTGTGGGAGTCATGCCCTGTTTCCAGTTTGTTTTACTAGTTAGTCTAGCAATTTTCTTTGGGCAAATCACTTAACCTCATGGAACTTCTTCCCATTTCTTTTTTATTTCAAATAACGCCTCTTATTCTATTGTAAAATCATAAGCATGTAATTTTGTAACATAACAATACCACACTCAAGCACACCAAATGACGTTTTAGGTGAAATGTTAAAGTTAGAACTATAAATTATTACACCAATATTATTACCCTACCAACCACGCTCAAGCCGGCGTTACTTTTGCCAGACGCTGTATATTTGTATCAGCTTTCCTGAGATATAATTCATATACCATATAATTCACCTAATTCATTGTTTTTAGCATGTTAATGGAGTTGTACAGCCATCACCACAATCAATTTGAGATCATTTTCATTCCCCTTGAAAGAAATGGCATGCTCATTAGCAGTCACTGTCCATTTCCCCAACCTCCCTTTCCCAGCCCTAAGAAGCACTGATTAAGTCTCTATGGATTTTCCTGTTCTCGACATTACATGTAAGTGAAATTATATATAAATAAATAATTATATGGTCTTTTGTGTCTGTCTTCTTTCAATTGACATATGTCTTCAAGGTTCATCTGTGTTGTGGCGTATGTTAGAATTTCCTTTTTATGGCTGAATAATATTCCATTATTTGGGTATACTACTACATTTGTTTTTCCACTCATGAATCAATGGACTTTTGCATTGTTTCCACTTTTTGGCTCTTATGAAGAATGCTGTTATAAACATTTGTGTATAAGTGTTTGTGTGGATGTGTGTTTTCATTTATCTTGGATATTTACCTCGGAGTGGAATTGCTGGATCATTTAATAAACTCCATGTTTAACAAGGAATTGCCAAACTTTTCTAAAATGTCTGCACCAGTTTACATTCCCACCAATATTGTATTAGGGCAGCAATTTTCAACCAGTGTGCCATAAGAATTTTTAAAACATGCAATACCTGACTATTTAGTTGGACACTGACCTCTTTTCCTTTAGATTGTCAAATAAAAAAATGACAACAGCCAACACAACAATAGCTGTTCAGTGTGAATGAATCAGAATTATATTAAATACATATTTTTTCCCAGGTCGGCAGAAAATACATCTTTTTAAGAGATTCTATTTATTTATTTTTAGACAGAGGGGAAGGGAAGGAGAAAGAGGGAGAGAAACATCAATGTGTGGTTGCCTGTCTTACACCCCCTACTGGGGACCTGGCCCGCAGCTCAGGCATGTGCCCTGACTGGGAATCTTAACTGGTGACCTTTTGGCTTGCAGGCCTGTGCTCAATTAACTGAGCCACACCAGCCAGGGCAAAAAATACATTTTTTGGTGTACTGTAGAAGATTAGTAATTAGTTTGTGTGTGCCATGAAATGAAAAAGGTTGAAAATCGCTGTATTAGGATTCTGATTTTTCTATATCCTCACCAAATTTTAATTTTCTTTCTTTTTGATCTAGCCATACAAGTGGATGTAAAGTGGTATCTCATTGTGGTTTTGATTTTCAGTTCCCTAATGATTAATGGTGTTGAGCATAGATCTTGGGAGAAGTGTTTATTTAGGGGTTTTTTTTTGCCCATTTTTAGTTGGGTTATTTGTCTTTATTATTGTTGTAAGAATTCTTTATATATTCTAAATACAATTTATCAGATATATGACTTACAGAAATTTTCTATTTTGTGGGTAGTCTTTTCAGTTTTGTCATGGTTTTGTTTGCAGCACTAACATTTTTAATTTCGATTTCTTAGATTTTTAACAACTTAAGCAAAAAATTTATTATATGTAATGATTTGTGAGTCAATAACAAGAAGAAGTATACTCGAAAGCTGTGTGTACACAGCTGGTTCACAAAACAAATACAATCAAGTCACAAATTTGTGATACAGTACTCATTTTAATAATGAAAAAATCAAAACGTAGTACTATTTTATCAATCAAATAAGAAATAATAAAAAATATAAAAATAGCCTAATTTAGTTATTCTAACTCTGAAATTGTGTTCTATTGTGAATATTTTCCTCTGTACTCATTCTGTATCTCTCTCCCACATTTAAATAGTTCTTCCTTTTCAGGGCATTTTATAGCATCAAAGTCTCTTTAAAAATATCTTTCTATATATCAGTCTGATACATGTACCTTATAATTAGACTTTACAAAATATATACCATAGAAAGTGTTTATGTTTATGTTCTTTTATTAAAAAGGATCATACCACATACCTGGTTTGCTACTTGTTTTTTAGTTTAATATCTCCAATATTCTTTTTTGTCAGTACATTTTGCCCTAGTCTCATTCTTTTTAATTGGCTGTAGAGTATTCCAATTTATGGGTATACTATAATTTATTTAATTAGTATCCTGTTGATAGATTTTAAGGTTATATCCAGCTTTTTAAACATATCTGTGCCCAAGGATATGTTTTTTGATTTTAGAGAGGAAGGGGGTAGGGGAGAAAGAGAAAGAGAGAAAGAGAAATAAACATCTGTTGAGAAAGCAATACGGGTTGGTTACTTCTCATATGTGCCCTGACCAGGAATTGAACCTGCAACCTTTTGCTGTTCGGGATGATGCTCAACCGGACCAGGTCATTTTCAACTTCTTAAAAATTACAAATTGCATGGTCAGTTAATGTTTCCTCACAGTTGTATGTTATGTGCACACTTGTGCTAGTATTTCTTTTCTATTCCATTTGCTGTTTTACTAATTAACTATTAGGCTCTTACGTCTCAGCCTTAATTTAATTTTTTTAAAATACTGGTGTTTTATTAGATCCAATCTAAAGTAAATTTCCCAGAAGTTGTATTCTTTTCTTTTTTCTAAAGATTTTATTTATTTTTATATATATTTTATTGATTATGCTATTACAGTTGTCCTATTACCCCCCTTCATTCCCCTCCACCCTGAACACCCTCTCTCACCCACATTCCCCCCCTTTAGTTCATGTCCATGTGTCATAAGTTCTTTAGCTTCTACA
>CM052543.1:75922347-75948152 GCA_028533065.1 Trachops cirrhosus | reverse complement strand
GAAGGAGAAGAGTAAGAACAACCACTGGAAAGGATATTTGAGCAAATAACAAAGGTAGACTTCCCCAATCTGGCAAAGGAAATAGAATTCCAGGAAGTCCAGGAAGCTCAGAGAGTCCCAAAGAAGTTGGACCCAAGGAGGAACACACCAAGGCACATCATCATTACATTATCCAAGGTAAAAATGAAGGAGAAAATCCTAGAAGCAGCAAGAGATAAGGGGACAGTCACCTACAAAGGAATTCCCATCAGACTGTCAGCTGATTTCTCACAAGAGACCTTACAGGCAAGAAGGGGCTGCAAAGAAGTATTCCAAGTCATGAAAGACAAGGACCTACATCCCAGATTGCTCTATCCAGCAAAGCTGTCATTTAGAATGGAAGGGCAGATCAAGTGCTTCTCAGATAAGGTCAAGTTAAAGGAGTTCATCATCAAGAAGATCTTATTATATGAAATGTTAAAGGGACATATCTAAGAAAAAGAAGATAAAAAACATGTGTAGTAAAATGACAGTAAATTCACAATTATGAACAACCACACCTGAAACAAAAACAAGAAGAAACTGAGCAAACAACTAGAACAGGAACAGAACCACAAAAATGGAGAACACATGGAGGGTTAGCATCAGGGGAGTGGGAGGAGGAGAGAGGGGGAAAGGTACAGAGAATAAGTAGCATAGATGGTAGGTAGAAAATAGACAGGGGGAGGGCAAGAATAGTATGGGAAATGTAGAAGCTAAAGAACTTACGACACATGGACATGAACTAAAGGGGGGGAATGTGGATGGGAGAGGGTGTTCAGGGTGGAGGGGAAGGAAGGGGGGATAATAGGACAACTGTAATAGCGTAATCAATAAAATATATTAATAAAATAAATAAAGAGTGGGGAGGAGAGGAGACACAGAGAAGGCAGTATGAGGATGGAGACCGAGATTGGAGGGGTGCACGCACAGGCCGAGGAGGTGAGGGCTGCCAGCTACCCCCAGAGCGAGGGCACAGACCTAGCCAATTCTCCCGGGGCTGCCAGGAGGGGCCGACACCTTGAATTCTGAGTTCTAGCCCCCTGAACCATGAGAGAATAAATGTCTGTTCTTTTAAAAAAAAAGAGGGCTTGTTTTTATAGCATTTTAGCCAATTTTCCTGAATCAAAGTGGTTACTCATATTTAGATGAAATCCAACTCCGGAAGAAAGCACAGTGAAATAATGAAAACATTTAGGTAGTCAGTATGGAGGGAGAGCAACTTAGAAGGTACATACTTCAGGGTTGTTTTCAAGTATATCATTGTTTTTATTCATCCTTATGTGTGTTCACTGTACAGAGGGTTCTGGTTGTGGTACTGATATTTTGGCAAGGGCCTGCTTTATGTCTGAAGAACTTTGGATGCAGGCACCGAATTTTAAAAACCAGACACTTGTAGGTGTGCAACAAGAGACCACTCCAGTCTTCAAGACCATCTGTGTTTCCTTTCTAACTTGAAGGTTGTGTTTGCTAGTCGATTTCACATTTTGTCCAGTAGAATCTAAAGAATTCAAATGGAACATAGAGAACATGCCTATAAATAGGTTTCACTTCAGGAGATTGGAACTAGCTGTTGAGAGCATTGTGGTTTTAGTGAAGAGGAGTGTTGTGGTATTTGGGCAGTATCTACTATGGGGCACAATGGGAGAACTGCAATATGTGCTCCCTGGTGTCACTTAATTAGCAGTTGAACATATTCTCTGGTCATAATAGACTCCACAGGCTCAAGGTAATAATTTGAACAGCATGGTGGGAGAAATAAAGAGGACAGAGGTGCATAGGATAAAGGTGGGCCAATAAAAGAAAAATCACATATAGATAGAAGAACAGAAAATGATAAATTGGAAGGACAAAGATTAAAAAGATATGAAAAAAGAGCAAGGATAAACAGGTGTTACCAGTCTCTCTTTTTCTCTCTCTCTCTCTTTTGATTAGGAAAGGAAAATACATCTGTGAAATACTTAGACCATTTTGGGAAAGGAAATTAGAAGTTATTTCAAGTTGTATTGCTGGTGTATAGTCTTAAAATTTTTGTTGTTCTTAAAGTAGAAAATGAAGTATGATAACTCATTGCACTTCTTCAGTTGGTTAATTTTCTACTTACAGTATAAAAAAATAAGATTTCCAGAGTCATGATCTTGGAAAAGTCTTTCTAAAAGATGGTTATAGGACTAAAAGATATCTCCTCTCATGTGAGATCACAACCCATTTTTTTTTTCAGAGATTTTAGTATCAGAGTTTCCCAGAATGAACTTTGTAGAACCATAGTGTCCCTCAATATTTAAATGTATGTTCCAGGAGGAAAGGAATCATTAAGTAAGTTTGGGAACTGTTAGAGTTCCAGAACAAAAAATCGTAAACAAAATTAATGAATTTCTTTACTATAGGACAGATGCATATAAGTACTCTTAAAATACTAGTGTGCCTTGTGAATCCTTGAAGAGACAAATGGAGGTGGAGCATGTAGCTTTTTGCACATTTAGTTGCTTTGCTATATTCTTTTTTATCTACTCCCGCCCCTGGCAGATTGGGCGAATTCTCTGTTCTATAATTTCTATATGTATTCCACTTGGGGGAATATTAATACTAGTTTACATTTTAAAATATGATATGCATGTAGTATTTATGTGGACTCCATATTTGAACCTTAGTGTTTCTTGATCACCTGATCCCTAACCCTGCCTACACTTTCAGGTTTATTCACTACTACTGTCTATAGTTCTTCACTTGAACTCAATTCTTTCTTTAGTTAATATAATCCCATGATTATATTCTGTACTTGGAATGTTCTCTACCTTTATATTAAGGTCTAGTTTTTAGACCTCTTCTTAGATCTCCCCTGAGCTCTTTAGCTAGAAGTACTTTCTTTCTTACACCTGTACTGATATTTACAGATTGGTTTGTGGTTATTTATGCACATGTCTTAGATTGCAAGCTTGAGAAGAGAGGGCATACCATGCCATATCACCCAAAGGTCCTAGCTTAGGTATTCCTTCATACAGAGTCATAACACAAGTAATGTTTATTGTTTACCAAGTGCCAGGCACTGTTCTATGTTCTTTACATGATTAATCTTTACTATAGTACTCTGGGTATCCTTATTTTGTAGAGGAGGAAATAAGGCAGTAAGAGGTAGGGTAACTTGGAGTTAACATACTAAGTTAGTGAAGGAGCCAGAATTTGAACCTAATCAATCTCATGCTCTTAATCACTGCACAGTACTGCTTCCTATAGTAGGTGCTCAGTGAATGTTTGAATGAATGGACAAGGGAGGCTTTGGAAAAGAGGTGACAGCTGTGTCTTTTGTTACTTTTCATCTGTTTGAAGCTGACATTTATCTAGCTATGCAGTAAGTTCTAAATGACTAAGGACGTTATCAAGAGTTCAGGTGGGTCATGGGAGGGAGTGGTAGAGATGGGTGTATGTGGAGATGCAGCCTGAAATGCTTTCCTTGCTGAGGGAATAGTGGTAAGTCCAGGCTTTGGAGTCCGGAAAACTGGATGCGAATTTCAGCTTCATTTAATAGCAGTTTGGGCAAGTTTTCTACTCCTCTGTGAAATAACAGGAGCTATTTCATTAGTGTCTTTGTGAGCATTAAATCAGGTTATCATGGAAAGTACTTAGCATAATGCCTAGTACATATTAAGTGCTCAACAAATGTTACTTAAGTACAACAGGTTTTACTTAATGTAAAATTAGCTGCTTATTTCTTTTCAAAAAAGATAATGCCCTTTGAACTTGGATCTTCAGATTTTAGTCAAAGTATTACATGGATCTGTTTTTTATGATTTTTTTCCCTTGTCTTACCACTTCACATTACTTTATCTTCTAATTAGAGAAGATGGTGATTTGACATTAAGTTTATTTGTTTTCTGTTTCATGGCAAATAAGTGAGCACTAGAGTAGGAGCTCAAAGTACTAGGTTCCAAAATTCTTCTTACTCTGTCAGTTCATTTTCTGTGGGTGATGTTGGCCAAACTGTTAACTCAGCTTGTGGCTGTAGTCACTGGTCAGGGACTTTCAGTGCTTTTATTGCTTCTTTTGATAAACATAAAACTCTTATTCCTTATTGCCTTTCGTTATATTTTGAAGTAAGCACAAAATTGCTCATTTTTAAATAAAAATATTACCTTTAAAATAAAAATTCCCTAAATTACACTATTTTCTGAGGAAAATAGAAAATATTTCTATGATATGTAGTAAGAATTCTAGTGTACATTGCACTCTGTATGCGCTATAACCATCATCTATATTAATAGCAAGCCTGTCATAAACTGAGTTTGTTCTGAATATTTTCTCATTGTTAAGCTTTATCCTCTTGGTGTTTGTAATATGAAAACAATCAGTATCTTTTTTCTTAATCAGGTAAGGTTTATTTTATTAATTTTGCTTTTTAAAAAATTGTACCCTTAAGAGTCAGATTCCTACTTTTCTGTGCTGAGAATTGCTCTAGTCTCGATGGAGAGCTGAGGTGATTCTGATCTGAGAGCTCCTGAATGAATGTGGGATATTTTGAAAAATCTTAGTTTTGATTCATCTATAGGAAAGAAACAGGAGATTATTACTAAAGATAAGAGGAATCATTGCAAATAAAGAATCTTGTAGTAATTTATCCTAGACTGGATCCAGGAATGTGTTGGTATGGCTCTAAATTATTAAAGTTGGTATTTTGAGAAATTTTCTTTTAGTGGTTCTTTGGTTGAGCAGGTTCAGATGAGGCTGAGAAAACAGGAAGATTGCGCTTGGAAGGGGAGAATGTTGTCTTTAGGCCAAGACAGGTCAAAAGTCCCAAAACAGGATGTTTCTGCTTTAAAAAATATTGTCTGATATGAAAATTTCACATATCTGGTGTAAGTTATTCTGGCTAACGTTTCTGCTTTCTTTTGATTCAGAAATAAGACAAAACAGACTTGCTGAACACATATCAGAAAAGAGAAATTAGACTTCTCAGAACTTCTTAAATGGTATGATTTCTTGATACATTCAGTATTTGAAAAAACACATGAAAACAGAGGAAAGGTGGTTAGTATAGAAATTAACTTGTGGGGTTTTTTTTGGCAAGGAAATCAAGCAGCATTTGAACCACTGGCTCTGTTGGTTCTGTTGTTTTCGTGCATTTTTCCCCCTTCTGCTTGTTTGTCATCTCTTTTATAATTTCTGCCTTGGAATATGCCTATCTAGGATAATTACTGTACTTACACAGGAGGCACATTCAAAGTAAGTATTTGTTTTGTTTAATGAGAACTTTCAGTTATAGCTGGTCCTAAGCTGAGTTAGTAAGGCAGGATTGGGGGGAGGGCAAAGGGGGAAAAATGTGGACAACTGTAATAATATAAATAATTAAAGATAATTATTGGAAAATATGCAGATAAAAATAAAAGTATGTCTAAATGACACCCCTCCCCCACAGAAAAAGGCAGGACAGTAAGAAGCTAGGAAAATTCCTTGGCAAGTGGGATAGGGCAACTGAGACAGATAGCTGAACACAGTGGCTGAGCAATTCACAGTGAGATACAGAAGGTCACCTTCCTTCTAGGCCTCAGTTGTGTTTCAGCTCCAGGCCCACAGAAGAAGCAAAATCAGATGGCTGATGCCAGGACCAACTGCAATGACTAAGGACACCCTGCCCTGTCACTGACCAATCAGAGGAGACCATGACCCTGAAAGGGCACACATGGAGAACTAACGAATATCCTGGTGAAACCCTTGCCTGAAACCTCTCCTGAGATTACCCCCTACAAGAGAAAGATAAAAGTCTTAAGACAAAGGACCCAGTGAGCTTCATGTCCTTTCCCCTCTTCTTCCCTCTTTTTTTCCCCCACAGACATACATCTCCTAAACTATTAAGGGACCCTGAGACTTGGAATCAGGGGAGCAAGGACAGCAGTAGCTCCAGGGTCCTCCCCTGTGCCTGTTTCCAAGGCCCTGTTTTCTCTGACTTTCCAGTAAGTTAAGGCAGCCCAGTCTAGGCTCTCTTGTTGCTTCTTCTATATTAGGCCTTTCCTTGTTTCACTGTCCCCAGCTTTAATAAACATACCCTTATAGTCAGTCACCTGGACTCCTGTTGTGAAATATTTCCTACATGAAATCAAGAACTCACACACTACTGGCTGGCCTTAGGCAGACCTGCTCAGGCCCATGCCTCTGCCTGGTAACAATAGAAGTTTGTTTTATCCAGTTTAGGTCTTGATGTTTGCTTGCTTACTTATTTGAGAGTGGCAGGAACCGAGAATTCAGTTACATTTATTTTCTGTCCTTATTCATACTAGTTCTTAGTGCTGATAAAATGTACAAATGTTTCTTCCAAAGCACCTTTCTTTAGCATAGTAAGAATTGTGAGGACTGGAGTACAAGTATAGGGTCTGAGTGTTCTTCCTCTTTCTTACTACTACCTCTTATTCCTGACAGCCTCAATTAAGTGCTTCTCAGCTTTAGGGAGCTTTCTCAGTTAATTCTGGCCAGGTGGTCATTTCCTCCTTTAAACTCAGCCTAATTGTCTGGGGGTCCTGGGGCAATTAATATTGTTTTGTTTCCTGGTATTTTTGTAGTTGTTGTTTATTGTTAGTTTTAAGATGCTTGAGGATGAGGGCTGTTGTTAATTTATCATTCCCTATACATTTTAGAGTGACTCTTGATTTTTCCTTGGGAAGTTTTCTTGTCTTTCAAATGACAGGAGGATCCTTTAGAACAATTCATAAGAACTCTCAGAATCTTAGACTGTTCAGGCCATGCTGTGTTTGCCTATGGCTTTGATAAAAGCAGTTTTCCCCCTGCAACAGAGATAACCAACCAATGTTCTGAGTAAGGACCAGGCAACACAGTCTTCCTAGATTAATACTTAACTTGGGGGTTTTGGGGTTTTTAAGAGAAAAATAAGTGTCCTTTTACTTAGGCTTAGTTTTCACCACCAAATATATTAAAGATGGAAACAAATGATGTATAGTACTTTGCTGGGGGAAGGGCAGGTAAACAGGCAAACATTTACACTCAGGATCTTACATGATTAGTTATTATTGTATAAAACATATTCTAAGAAAGACAAATACTATATGAACTCACTTATTTGTGAAATCTAATTAACAAAATAAACTGATGAACAAAATAGAACCAGAGGCAAGGATACAGGGAACAGACTGACAGCTGTGAGAGGGAAGGGGGAAGGGGGGTACTGAATGAAAGAAGAGGAAGGAATTAGCCAGAGAACATATATGTATAACCCATGGATACAGACAACAGTGCAGTGAAGGAAGGGGGTGGGGGTTGGGTGGAAGTGGGCATAGTGGGTGGTGGGACATCTGTAATAGTGTCAGCAATAAAAATATAAAAAGAAAACCCACATTCTAATTTTGCTGCACTCACTCTGTAACGTTAGAAATAAATGACTTGATTGATACAGCACTCTGAGTTTCCTTTAAAGGTTTTCTTTCTTAATGAATTAGGGGTTTCAAATTTAAAAGGAATCTGCATATTTTTATATTATATCCCAATTTTCATCAGTTATTTTATGTTTTTCATTGCCCTGTTGGAAGCCCTGTTTTGCCAAAGAGTTGTCTAATACATTTTCCGTACTGACTTTGCACGTAACAATCCTGGTGGAACTAATATTACATTCATAAAAGTTGCCTGTGATGGAATAATGACAATAAATAGTCATTTTGTTTGGGGAAAAATGTCTAAAATCCTACTTTAAAGGAGCTATTCTGAGTTCTTGAGGGGATATTTTTAGATCTTCATTTCACCCCATCCCCTGTTAACAAATTATGGGGAAAATGCAAGCCTTGAGTTATTTCCTAATATATTTCATGTGAAATATTAATCCCTTAGCTTTAAAAGCTTCTTTTTTCAGGAGCTCTGACTGTTCTATAACCAAGGCCAGAATGCTAACTCTACTTTAAATAAAGTCAGAGTGGGCCTTCTAAAATTTTGTATGAGCTCCTGAACCCAAAAGTTGTACCCATGGCATTCATATTCCCTTTTGTTAACAGTTATTTTTTTCTGAGGACTTTTTGCAACATATCCTATACCACAGTGTCTCAATAAAAAAAACACAACATATTCCTTATATTATTATGAGAAACAATTTATTACTTACATTGTTATCTCTAAAAATTCTATTTCCTATTTCTGTCTTGCCCAGAAAGAATGGCTCTTGGATTTTAGGGAAATACACATATATGCTATGCATGGGGTCGTGGAAAATAATTTATTTTGCCTTAATAATTTAAAAAATTGTGGTAAAATTGTTTTAATTTTTATTTTTCCCTTTTAATTCTGCTTTTTTTCTTTACTGTTTCTATTCTTTCACTCAAAACATTTCTCATTGTTGAGCCTTACTGATTTTTCTCCTTAGGGTTATTTTGTTATTTAGAGAAGAAAATAACTCATTCTCTTTTTTACCAGAACATTTTTTGAAATATTTTGAACTTGGATGACTTTGCAGTTATATTAGATACTTTAAAAATTGAAGGTAAGACCACTTCTGGTTAAGTTGCTTCCTGAAATAACATTTTGTAGCCAAAATTTGTTTCCTGAGCTCTTTGAGGAGAACCTAGTGTGGAGTTTTGCTAATGAAATTTTATCTGGAGCCCTAGTAAGTATGAAACTGTGAAAGTGGAATTTTAGTATACATTTATTTTATAAACTTATGAAATTTTTAAAAAGTGAGTTATGTTGGATAAGCTCTAGGAGCTCTAGGTTATTTTTGTGTTTTGGTTATACAGTATCAAAAAAAATTTCTTGTTTTTGTAGGAAAGTTCTTGTAAATGGCAGTAAATGGCAACAATTAAAAAAAAAAACACTTTGTGGGAGGTTCTGGCCAAGATGGAGGCATAGGTAGAAATGCTTTGCTACCCCGCATAACCAAAAGAAGAATAACTAATTTAAAAAAAATGAACAACCAGAAGTGGCAGAAAATCAAACTGCACGAAACGCCGACAACCAAGGAGTTAAAGAAATATTCACCAGACCAGTAGGAGGGGCGATGATGGGAGACAGGCAGCTGAGCAGACAGGATGCAGGGGAAGGCAGTGGACCACCTTGGTGAGGCAGGGCTGGAAGAATCGGAAACTAAATACTCAAAGCTTCCTGTAAAATACTGCAGGGGTTGCCATGGTGAGAGAAACTCCCAGTCTCACATGAGAGAGTGAGTTCCTTGGAAAGTGGGGCTAGAGTAAACAAGCAAGTACCATTTTCCCTCTCTGACACCTCCTCCATAAACAGCGCCACAACCCAGCAAAGACGGTTGCCTCGCCCTGGTGAATACCTAAGGCCCTGTCCCCTTACAACATAACAGGTGTGCCTGAATAAAAAAATTGGGCCCAAAGGAAAGAACAGATCAAAACTCCAGAAAAAGAGCTAAGCAATGAGGGGATAGCCAACCTATCAGATGCAGAGTTCAATCACTGGTAATCAGGATGCTCACAGAACTGATTGAACTCAGTCATGAAATGAAGGCTACTCAAAGTGAAATAAAGCAAAATATATAAGGAACCAACAGTGAAGGGAAGGAAACCAGGACTCAAATCAACAATCTGGAACAGAAGGAAGAAATTAATTTCCAACTGGAACAGAATGAAGAAACAAGAATTCAAAAAAATGAGGAGAGGCTTAGGAACCTCTGGGACAACTTTAAACGTTCGAACATCCAAATCATAGGGGTGCTAGAAAGAAAAGAAGAAGAGCAAGAAATTGAAAACTTATTTGAACAAATAACGAAGGAAAACTTCCCCAATCTGGCAAAGGAAACAGACGTCCAGGAAGTCCAGGAAGCCCAGAGAGTGCCAAAGAAATTCGACCCAAAGAGGAACACACCAAGGCACATCATAATTACATTACCTAAGATTAAAGATAAGGAGAGAATCTTAAAAGCAGCGAGAGGAAAGGAGAGAGTTAACCTACAAAGGAGTGCCCATAAGGCTTTCAGCTGATTTCTCAAAAGAAGCCTTGCAGGCAAGAAGGGGCTGGAAGGAAATATTCAAAGTCATGAAAGGCAAGGATGTACATCCAAGATTCCTCTGTCCAACACAACTATCATTTAGAGTGGAAGGACAGATAAAGTGCTTCCCAGATAAGGTAAAATTAAAGGAGTTCATCATTACCAAAGCCCTTGTTATATGAAATGTGAATGGGAATTATCTAAGAAATAGAAGATCAAAAACTATGAACAGAATAACAACAAACTCATAACTATCAACAACAGAACCTAAAAAACAAAAACCAAGCCAACAACTAGAACAGGAACAGAATCACAGAAATGGAGATCACATGGAGGGTTTTCAGTGGGGAGGGGGAGGGAAAGGTACAGGGAGTAAGTAACATAATTGGTAGGCATGAAATAGATGGGGAGATGTTAAAAATGGTATTGGAAACAGAGAAGCCAAATAACTTATATGTATGGCCCATGGACATGAACTAAGGGGGAGGGGGATACTGCAGGGTGGGTAGGTGCATGGCAGAGGGGGCATAAAGGAGAGGAAAAAAATGGGAAAACTGCAATAGCATAATCAATAAAATATACTTAAAAATAAATAAATACCTTGCCTAACAACAATAATAATAAAGCATATAACATTTTTGAGTACTCAAGCACCAGGCTCTTAATAAGAGCTTCATGTGTATTATTTACACAACAAACCAAACCAAATAGCTAGTTATTTTTTTATGTCTGTTTTACAAGTGAAAAAAAATGAGGCACAGTGAGTTAAGGTAACTAACAAACATTTTACAGCTAGTAGGAGGCAGCACTAGGCCCAAGTCTCATTTCCTTAACCTTTGTGCTATATTTGTATTGCTCTGAAAATGTTTCAGGTAATCTGATTGAGAAGTTTAAAAATTAAGTAGCAGGACATTTTAATTTCTAAGTACAGTCATTAATATTCATTAATTTATACTTGTTCAGTTTGGAGTGATTGTTGAATAAGTTTCTT
This sequence comes from Trachops cirrhosus, assembly GCA_028533065.1. NCBI lineage: Eukaryota > Metazoa > Chordata > Mammalia > Chiroptera > Phyllostomidae > Trachops > Trachops cirrhosus. The sequence continues at coordinate 75,937,209 of CM052543.1, read as the reverse complement.
GCTAATTAAATCTTCATCGTGTGTTTGAAAACATCAGAATCATTTAAATATACTCAAAATTTTAAAAAAGATAAAACACTTTGTTTTGTATATTCAATTCAAATTTTAATTTTATTGTTAACATTATTTGGACCTGTAAATTTTATTTTATTATTAACATTATTTTGCACTGCAAAATTATTTAAATTGGCAGGATGCACCAGCTGGTACAGTCATGTTACATAATTGAAAGATACTAAAGGAGTTTCTTGATAACAAAAAACCAAAACAGGCAAGGTTTTTTTTTGTTTTATTTGAACTATTTATTATAGAACTTACTTAGATAGTCAACAATTTCAAAAGGGAGATTCTAGAACTCATATTCATAATTACAGATAACTCTGAAGTCTGAAGTTTAAAGACCATGCCTTAATAAAATTGATCGTTTGAATCATTCTGGCCTCTTTTTAACAGCTTGTATTCTCTTTGGAGCTTGCCATACTTAATTTTACTACATTTATTGAATAACTTTTATTAGAGCCACTACTTCTGCAGTTTTTCCTGTCATTGTTTTATTACCACTAGTACAGATCTCCTTATGTTTTGACCAACTTATTTGAGGGCATCCTGAAAAGCATTCTAAATATTTTTTAATTTTTCCCCTCCTAATGTGCATAGTTTATAAATAAACATTCTTATATTTATATGTATGAACATATCACTAAAAGTATGAGATTTGCATCGTTTATGACCTTGTCTAGTTAAAGTGTAAAGATTTCACATAATTTTAGTCTTTCATATTATTCAAGTTTTGTAGATACTTCTCTCTAGTCTCTTTTTTCAAATAAAAGTTATATTTAAGTAGTAGTGTATTCATCCAATAAACTTGTTTACAGTGTTAGTAATATAGGAATTAATGAGCTTTTCCTCCAGAGTGTATACTAGTTCTTCAGGTTCTGCTTAGTAATTACCATGAGCAATGATACTGTATTTTTGTCAGATTTTATTATGTTGCAATACTCTTCCCTCCCCCATAACTTTAGGCTTTCTCTTTAGGTTTACTGTCCACCCCCCACCTCAGATAATTTTATAACTTGACAGGATTCATAAATCTTTCTAAGATTTAACTTCATTATACATATTCAGGAAGTTGAGTTATCTTTTTCTTTGCCATATAAAGTGACCTCCAGTGACAAAATAGCTATTACCTTATTTATTTATATGAGATTCTTTCATTTCATATACTGATACTAGTGTTTGATAATGATTGAAGAACTCTTCAGTATTGGTTTATAATACTAATTGTTATTTTGCCTTGAGACTGATTAATTTTGTTATATCATTGCCAGATAGTTTTCTTAATTATCAGAATTTTAATCATATTATGATATGGTTCATAGAGGGTAGTCATTTTACCTTACATAAACATGTAAGTAATTGAAAGTAATACTTACTGAAGAAGTATTGAAAGTTTATGGACTTACAGTCAAGATGGTAGCATAGGTAAACATGGCTTGCTTCCTCACACAACCACATGAAAATTACAACTAAAATAGAGAACAGCTATCACTCAGAACCGTGAGAAATCAAGTTGAATGGAAGCCTAACAACTTCAGAATTAAAGAAACCATATCCATCCAGAATGGTAGGAGGGTCAGAGATGTGGGACAGGCTGTTCCCATATCCATGTATGGTGGATAAAAATTCAGGAGTGATACCTCTAGAGTGAGGAGACCCAGCTCCACACCAGGCCCTGCAGCCAGGGTTCTAGAGCCAGGAAAATAAGTCCCCATAACTTCTGACTGTAAAAACTAGTGAGAATTGAGTTGCTGAAAAAACTCTGGAGTCCAGGTAATTCCTTTTAAAGAACCCACACACAGACAGACTTACTCAGACTTACTCCCTGTGAGCTCCCGCACTGGCATAGCAGCTTGAAAGCACTAGTGACATACAGGGAGTGATGGAAGTGTCCAGCATCAAGGAAGGAGCTGGGAGACAGCTTTCTCTCAGACAGAAAGGTGGGCAGAGGCCAGTGTCCCTTTTCTGAACCCTTCCACCAAAAATCCACATAGCTGGCCAGCTGGTGCCATATCTGAGACTCCATTAACCTGACTGACACTGTTTTCCCAGCCCTGGAGATCCTGTGAGACTCTGTCCCACTCAACTTACTCGCCCACTCAAGCTGCTAACAATGACTTATCCATATGAATGGGTGGTTTTGGCTCATGTTTCACAGCTTCCTAAATGCTTCTCAAATAAGCAAAAGCCCACCTTAGTAAGCCCCCAGGTCCTATACTTCTTGCTAAGTGGCCCCAGTCCCAGCACTAGCAGCAGCCACCCTAAATTCACACCTAGGCTTCGCCTGGTAATCTCCAAGTCCAGCACAAGTAGCAGCCATCTCAGATTGCATTGTAGCTCATGCAGACTGGACCTGGGCAGAACACAGGTGGGGGCTGACCTTGGTCTGCACCACCTGGGACCCCAGAGCCTGTGCACTCAGTGGACAGCTAAGGACCACTGTGGAGCACCACCAGCCTGCCCCTACACAGCTAATCCTCCACAGAGGTCAGAGGTTGGTAGACAGTGGTCACAGCCAGTCCTTGCAGCTGATTGGCCTGGGTAAATCTCTCCCATAAACCTGCCAGCAGGAATCAAGGCTCAACTACAAGAGGGGGTGTACTCAGCCCACATGAAGGGTGTACCTAGCTTGGGTGATAGGGGAGGTTGTTTCACTGGACCCTACAGGACACCTACTATATTAAGCCACACTACTGAGACAGGGAGTCATAGCAGCTCTAACTAATGCAAAGAAACAAACACGGGGAGGCTGCCAAAATGAGGAGACAAAGAATATGGCCCAAATGAAAGAACAGATCAAAACTCCAGGAAAAGAACTAAACACAGTAGCGATAAGATGGTGTTAGATGCAGAGCTCAAAACACCTGTTACAAGGATGCTGAAGAAACTTAGTGAGGACCTCAGCAGCATAAAAAAGATCTAGTCAGAAATGAAGAATACACTAGTTAAAATAAAGAACAGTTTATAGGGAATCAACAGCAGAGTGGATGGAGCTGAGAATGAAGTCAATGATTTGGACCATAAAGAAGCAAAAAACAACTCATCACAACAAGAAGAAAAAATAAAAAAAAATTAGGATAGTGTAAGCAGCCTCTGAGACAACTTCAAGCATTCCAACATTCACATAGGGGTGTGAGAAAGAGCAAGAAATTGGATATCTATTTGAAAAAAATTTTTGTGAAGGAAATAGACATGCAAGTCCAGGCATCACAGAGAGTCCCAAACAAGATGGATGCCAAGACACATCGTATTTAAAGTGCCAAAGGTTAAAGATAAAGAGAGAATCTTAAAAGCAGCCAGAGAGAAGACATCAATTACCTGCAGGGGAGTTCCCATAAGACTGTCAGCTGATTTTGCAAAAGAAACTTTGCAGGCTAGAAGGGATTGGCAAGAAATACTGAAAATCATGAAAAGCAGGGACCTATAGCCAAGACCGATCTATCCAGCAAAGATATCAGTTAGAATTGAAAGGCAGATAAAGAGCTTCCCGGATAAGAAAAAACCAAAGGAGTTCATCATCACCAAACCATTATATGAAATGTTAAAGGGATTTATTTAAGAAAAAGAAGATCAAAACTAGGAACAATAAAATGGCAACAAATACATATCTATCAACAACTGAATCTAAAAAACAAACTAAGCCAACAAGAACAGAGACAGAACCATGAATATGGAGAGCACTTGATGGTTGCCAGATGGGAGAGGAATGTGGGGGAATGGTGAAGAAGTGAGGGGATTGAGAAGTACAAATATGTGTTTATAGAATAACCATGGGGATAAAAGTACACTATAGGAAATGGAGTAGCCAGAGGACTTATATGCATGACCCATGGACATGAATGATCATGGGGGGATTGACTGAGGAAGTGGAGGGTGCTCTGTGGAGACGGAAAGGGGGAAAAATTGGGACAACTGGCTAATAGCATTATCAATAAAATATAATTAAAAAGAAATGAAAAGAGGAGTTTATGATAACAATATCATAGAAGTAGTGCAAGAATAATCCAAACTTCCCCTGTTATTGGTTCACTTATTTTGTGACAGTCATTCTGGCAGTTGGAATGTGTCATCTAGAGTATGTGCGGAGGCAGTGTTGCCTGACATTTACCTGAGCACAGCATAAGGATGTGTTTGTGTCATTTTTTGTAGGTGAATAAGTACATTTCGAGTAAGAAGAAAAAGAAGAAACACCAGTGAATAGCTACAGTCTTCTTGTTCAGGACCCTTTTGTTAGAATTTCACATTCAGCAAATGGACGTAAATGGCTGCACTAAAGCAAATTAACTTGGTAGACGTATTTGCCTGTAGCTTGTCTCCAGTTATTAATTGGCATATAACACATCTGTGTGCATCTTGGTTACTTAAGTCTTAAAAATAAAGTTTATTCAAAAAAGTGGAAGTAATAAATATTTGTAAAAGCCCCAGTGTTTTTTGGACACAGTTTGAAAACCATTGTTCCTAGATAACAAGTTCCAAACCCAGGCATAGTCTGAATTAAGGGAGAATAGGGCCTTCCCCTGATGAGGCAGAATATCTGACCTGACGTAGTTTGACTTAAAATGCATTATCTTGTGAGAAGTTGAATTATCATTATCTGCCAGAGAATGGATTTTGGCGGCACATCTTTGTTAATTAAAATGACTAGACAGATGAATTCTTTAAACTTGTGCCTTATTTTGCATCTGATGAAATAGTGCTCTGTGAAGTAAGCCAGATTTAAAGGACATTGGCCAAAAATACATGCGTGAACTGAGTAATACTGGGCTTGGATGAGAATTGTCTTCTTTTAGTTAGAAAATCTTTTAGCATCTGTACAGGTTCTTGAATATCATATAAGATTGTTATGCTGAAGTTTCCAATGAACCTGAGTTTGCTACAGGATTTTAATTTAGTTACAGTGTTGAGGATTTTATCTTTTTTAATTGTTTTCATTTTTAAGTATATCTTATTGATTATGCTATTACACTTGTCCCATTTTTTTTCTTCCCCTTTATCCCCTTCCCCCTTGCCCCATCCCCCAACTCCAGCATTCCCACCCAGCCCTTAGTTCATGTCCATGGATTATACATATAAGTTCTTTGGCTTCTCCATTTCCTATACTATTCTTAACCTCCCCCTGCCTATTTTGTACCTACCAATTATGCTTCTTATTCCCTGTACCTCCCCCCCGCGCCATTCTCTCCCCATACCCTTCCTGCTGATAACCCTCCATTTGATCTCCATTTCTTTGATTCTATTCCTGTTCTAGTTGTTTGCTTAGTTTCTTTTTGTTTTTGCTTTTTAGGTTCAGTTGTTGATAGTTGTTTCTTGTCATTTTAGTGTTAATAGTTTTGATTTTCTTTTTCTTAGATAAGTCCCTTTAGCATTTCATGTACTAAGGGCTTAGTGATGATGAACTCTTTTAATTTTACCTTTTCAGGAAGCACTTGTTCTGCCCTTCCATTCTAACTGAAAGCTTTGCTGGATAATCTTGGATGTAGGTCTTTGCCTTTCATGACTTTGAATACTTCTTTCCATCCCCTTCTTGCCTGTAAGGTTTCTTTTGAGAAATCAGCTGATAGTCTTATGGGAACTCCTTTGTAGGTAACTATCTCCTTTTTTCTTGCTACTTTTTTAAAAAAAATTTATTTATTTATTTTTGGAGAGAAGAGAAGGGAGGGAGAGAAACATCAGTGTGTGGTTGCCTCTCATGTGCACCCCACTGGATACCTGACCTGCAACCCAGGCATCTGCCCTGACTGGGAATTGAACTGGTGACCCTTTGGTTCTCAGGCCGTCACTCAATCCACTGAGCCACATCAGCTAGCGCTCTTCTTTTTCATCCTCACCTGAGGATATGTGTGTTGATGTTAGGGCGAGATGAAGGCGGGGACATGGATAGTGAGGTGGAGAGAAAGAGAAAAAGAAAGAAACATCAATGTCAGAGAGGAACATTGATGTTAGGGAGAAACATCAATTGGTTGCTTCTTGTACTTGTCCTGACTGGGGATCGAACCCCCAGCCTTTTGGTGTGTGGGACAATAATCCAACCAACAGAGCCACCCAGCCATGGCACCTTCTCCTTTTTTTATTCTATGCATTTTTATTTTACATAGCTAACTGAACATGATTGTGCCCTTTTTAAAACAAACATCATGAGTACTTTTCCATATCACTTAAAGTTATATATGAAGATAGTTTTTAAATGGTTGGTATATTTTATGGATGCACTATAATTTATTCAACTATTCCTCTCACACATTTAAAATATTTTCATATTGTTGCCATTATAAATAATTCTGTGATGGATATTTTTGTCTATAAACCACTGTCGGGACTTCTGATTCCTTCTTTAGGATAGATTCTTAGATATAGAATTACTGTGATATATGTTGTGGATATCTTAGAGGGCTTGGAAAACTCCCAAGTACAGAATACTTTACAGAAATTTTGTTCCTTCAATCTTAAAATTTTTAATTTTAACTTTTGCTCTTTCTTGATTTTCTCTTTTCTCTAGGTTTCCAAACACTTTGTCTTGGCTCACCTCTAACAGGCTGTCTTCTCAGTCTTCTGACATTGTTTCTCTTTATCCCATAAATATTTGAGTTCCCTAAGATTCTGTTCCCAGTCTCCTCTGTCTACTTATATTCTTTCTGGGAGAACCAGGACTGGGTCCATGTCTTCCAGCTACAGCTTATATCCTACTGACTCTAAATATCGTATCTCTTCTAAGTGTTAGGGCCCAGTTTCTTACTGCATATTGGACATCTTTGCCTTATGCCACATAGATCTCACAAACTTAACTCAGTTATCTGAAGCTGAACTCATTATTTATCTAACCAAAACAACTTTTCCATCTCCACCCAGTGGGATAAGCCAGAAGTCAGAGTTAGCTTAGATTACTTTAATCTTGCCTGTCACTTCTTGTCAATCAGTAAGTTTTAAGATTCTGCTTCCAGAATAGTTCTCTAGTCTGTTACCTGCTCTTTATTCTTTTTCATTGCCTTAATTTCAACACTCATATTTTGTATTACTGCAGTAGAATCTTAACTGATATGCCTGTTTCTGGCCTTGTATCCCTTGTTCCATCCTCCACACTAAAGTCAGTTTGATCTTTTTATACCATAAATGTCATCATGTTACTCACTTTTACTCTTCTCTGTCTCATTTTCTTTAGCAGGCTTTGATGAGCCTGGTCCTGATTGTCATGGGCTCTGCCTGTTTTCCAGTTTTATGCCAGATATGGCTGCCTGTCATGCTAAGCTGGTTTCTTCAATATGTTACATATTCTTTTCTGGCCTTTATGCCTTTGCCCATCTTTCTTTACTTCCTGACATGCCCCTCCATCTTCTATTCACTTGCCAGATTTCTTTCATGTTCCAAGATTCAGGTAACCTTAAAACCTGTGGGAAGCTTTCTTGGCCTCCAGAGTTAGAGTTAAGGGCTTCCTCTTTTACATTTTTCTTGTGCCACTTACCCATTTCTGTTTGCCACTCCCACATTGGTGTACTTTTTTTTTTTTTTGCTTAATTTTTCCCAGATCATTATATTAGATTGTAGTGCACCTTCTTTACCACCTAAAGCAGGAATTGTGTATCCTTTTGTTTTCTCAAGGCAAAATAATAATGTGTAACATATAGTAGATGTTTAATAAATATCTCTTGACCAGATAAATAAATGATTGGATGAAAGTTTTTGTGAATGAAGAGTTGCATGCTGACCGATTGCAAAAAAGTTAAACTTCAGGGAAAATCACAGAATTTGAAGTCTGAGTTCTACCACCGTTTCTTGGTGTCTGTATAATTTTAGGCAAGTCATTTCCCTTTTCTGAGCTTCAGTTCTTTTGCAAAATGGAGATAGTAATAATAGTAATAGCAGTAGTACGGGTGCTTTTTGAACAATAAATACTCTGTAAGTTCTAGTAAATGTTATAGTAAAAAAAAATTCTGTATGTTCAGGCCACACATATGCAATGCACTGCTTTCACTGAAGTAAGAATTACTCAGAACTTTGGGTAGACATATCCATCAATTACAAGATCAGTTTACCCTGCTTGGCTATATTTTGGTTGCATTATTGACCCATTGCTTTATTCTTGCATTGTCTCATCACATGCTTAGACACTGAAGATGGATCAGGGTGAGTCAGTTTTCATAAAACAGCCTTTCTTGAAGGTAGTACATAATGCTTTTGGTCTGTGATGTGAAATTTCCAGGATGATGAAGTATGCAGATGTTAACAGACTAATGTTAACAGTTCTAATGTGGTTTGACTTTTGTAACCACAATTGTCAGTGACAAACTTGTATACTATTTGTCTACAGTTTTCCATGTTTTTTGTGTTAAGATATATAATTAGAGCACTGATGAGTAATACATTTTCAAGAAATGCTACTATAACCTTTAAGTCTAGATGTCTAGATTGAGCGCTTAAAACTGTAGCCTTTTCACTGCTTTTGGGTGACTGTATGTTTTTACCAAATGAATCACTTTATGAATATGTATGAACACAACGTTGTAAAAGAATCTTATGTTCTGAAATAAATTACATTGGTAGTATTTTCCAGGCTTTTTGTGGGAGGAAGTTTTCCATTAGTCTTATAAATTCAGTGAATAATGTGTGTATGTGTGCGTGTGTGTGTGTGTGTGTGTAGATGTTTCATTTCATGCTACATTTTAATAACATCTCTGGCTTTTTTTCCCCTTAATTTCACTGTTTCTGTCTCACCTTGTAGACAGGTGAAGTGGTGGCTCATTTTAGACTTAGGAGTTCAGCAGCTGGAGAGCTGCTAAACACAGGGACATTCAATGGCCTGCACCCAGTCCACTCTTTTTATTGTTCATGCAAGGCTTGAAGTAGAGATGTGCCCATTCAGTCTTTTGTTAATTTATAATTTGTGGGTTAGATAACTTCATCACATTGTATTTACATTTAACCTGGAGGTTCACCATGTGTTGTTCTGAGACATTTTTAATTGTTAAAAATCACAAGTTCTGATCTTTGTGTATACCCTCAAGTTATTACTCAGCCACATTATAGGTTTTTCTGTTTTCTTCAGCGCATGGCAGCTCAGAATGGCCAAAATTGTTTCATTAGTGCCTTAACGAGCATTCAAAACATATTATAGCATGCAGGTATTTTTTTATCTGTAGTCTCCCCTTTTTGCTTGTATAAACTGTAAACTCCTTGCATTTATATTTATTTATGTAACATTAAAGATTTTATTTTATGCATAGCACCATTTTTTCCCTGATAAAAATGGTTATTGTAAAACCCAAGTTTGAGAAGTTGATAACAATTGCTTAGCAGTGAACACAAGATTTGAATGAAGTAGTATCATACTATCCAAAGGCCTTGGAGAGGCAGTCAGAAGACTTGAGTTCCATGTTTAGCTGTGCACTTAACTTACTGTGTCACTTTGGCTAATAATAACCTAACAATAAACATAATAACACCTTAATTTATGCAGTGCTCTGCCATTTATAAAGACTTTTCTAAGAAAGTACATTGGCATAGATAAGATAAAATTCCTATTTTGTGATGAGGAAACTAAATCTCAGAAGTGTTTAAGAGATTTGTTCCATATACCTGGCAAGGGCTAGAATCAGGATTGACTTTTATTCTCCTGTTTCATTTTCAGTTACACCATACGGCCTCATATTTTACTTTTAATTGTAAAATGGGGGACTGAAGCAGATCAGTGATTGCCAAGCTACATTTACCCTGAATCCTAGAATTCTGTACACTAGTCCATGGGTCTGCTTGTGAGTAAGGACAGAAATATGGGAAAAGGTGTATAGACTGGGCACCACAGTTGGACATAAGGGTTTGAGGTGATATTGCACATTTCCGAATTGTCTTTGGATTTTTTTTTAATTTGTTATCCATGGATGCTTTGTGTTCCTTTAGTGTGATGGGCTGAAAGAAGGTGGATAGGCATCTGATATGAACTTTTTTTTAAAGGAGGAAGGATTCTATAACTTCTTTAAAAAGTTTGAAAAGAACCACGTTAGATGATTTCTAAGGCCGTGTTTTAGCCTAAGAGTCTGAAAAATGTTGCAGCCATAATTTTGGTAGTGTTACCAGATGGGCCAAAGGGGACTTCACAGATGTTACAACCTTAACGTCAGTTTAGTATCAGAAGATCCTGTTTAATCTTTGAAATAGTCTATTTTATGGGCTAAAGTGGCTATATTTAGCAGTCTTTAGGGAAAAAAGAAGCAAAAATGTCAGAAATGAGCATGTTTGTGTGGCCCATGTTGGTAAATACATTTTCTTTTTTTAAGAACAGCTAGTAAAAATGACCGACTTTGGAGGAGCACTGGAATTATTTTAAAAAATGAGTTTTTTGTACTTTAGCCTACTTGAGTGTCATTTGTGTTTTGTGCAATTTGCCAGTTAAACCTGGAATTTCTATGAGAAGGAGCTCCTTTTTCTTCTTCCAGTGTTTTTACTTACCCTTGAAACGGAGATCCACTTACATATTCATTGTTGAACAAAATAAGCCTGTTTTGGGCTAAAATATTGTTTTAGCTTTTGTAATGGAAAGAGGCTTGACTTTGGGTGATAAATACATAATGTAAAATTGATATATTACAGAATTGTACACTGTAAACTTACATAATTTTATTAACCAATGTTACCCTAATAAATTTTTTAAAAATCTGATCTAAACCTAACCCTAGCTCTTGCCCTAACCCAAAAACCTAATTTAAACCCAAACACTAAACTTAAGTCTAACTCTAACCTGTCCCTAATTCTAAACCTAATTGTACACTAACCCTAAAACTAAGCCCTTACCCTAACCCTAAGCCCCAAACCCTAACCCTAATAAAAAAAATTACAGCTATGTGCAGATAAAAGTACCAATTTTCATTTGTAACCTACATTATTTATATTTTTTAAATTTTAAAAAGATTTTATTTATTTACTTTTAGAGAGAGGGGAGGGGCGGGAGAAGGAGAGGGAGAGAAACATTAGTGTGTGAGAGATACATCAGTTGGTTGCCTCTTGCACACCCCCGACTAGGGACCAGGCATGCATCCTAGGCATGTGCCTCAGTTGGGAATCAAACCAGCGACCTTTTGTTTTGCAAGGTAGTGTTCAGTCCACTGAGCCACACCAGCCAGGGCACATTATTTACTTTTATACTACCAGTACTTTGCATTTCTCACTTGCCTTCCATGATCTGATAAGCATCTTGACAATTATGAGACTAATTAGGACCATGTGGTTATCAATAAAAATTTTTATTTCCTCTCTTAATCTACTTCAGAGGAGATATTTATGTGATATCTATAACTTTTTGTTTAAGATTTCAATTATTTTTATTTTAAGTGTTTTATTGGTTGTGCTGTTATAGTTATCACAGTTTTTTCCCCTTTGCCCCACTCCACCCAGTACCCCATAACCTCTAGCAGTCTTCACCCCCCCCTTACTTCAGGTCCATGGGTAATGCATGTAAGTTCTTTGGCTACTCCATTTCCTATACTGTTCTTAACATCCCCCTGTCTATTTTGTACCTACCAGTTTGTGCTTCTTAATCCCTGTACCTTTCCTCCCATTTTTCCCCCTTCCCCCTCCCAACTGATAACCCTCCAAATGATCTCTATATCTATGAGTCTGTTCCTGTTCTGGTTGTTTGCTTACTTTGTTTTTTTAGATTCATTTGTTGATAGTGGTGAATTTGTTGCCATTTTAATGTTTATCATTTTGATCATCTTCTTTTTCTGATATAATTCCCTTTAGCATTTCATATAGTAATGGCTTGGTAATAATGAGCTCCTTTAATTTTACCTTGTCTGGGAAGCACTTTGTCTGCCCTTCCACTCTGAATAATAGATTTTCTGGGTAGAGTACTCTAGGTTGTAGGTCCTTGCTTTTCATCACTTTGAATACTTCTTGCAGTCTCCTGGCACTCACACTTCACTTTCTCCCCATATGCCACTGGTGCCCTTCCAGTGGTTTCCCTGGTGCTGAATCCCAGAGTGGGTGGGTCTGTGTGAGTCCCAAGTCTGTGGTAGGCCCTTTTAGAAGAGTCTTGAGAATGCTGCAGTTTCTGCTGCCACCTCAACCCCCACTGGTTTTTACAGCCAGAAGTTATGGGGACTTACCTTCCTGGCACTGGAACGCTGGACTGGGTGGTTTGGACTAGGGCTAGGATCCTTTGCCCCTGAGGTATCCCTCTTGTTTTTGATCCACCACATGTGGGTGTGGGACTGCCTCTTCCCATCTTCTACCACTCTGCATCTCCACTCCTCTCTATTTCTCTCCTACCTGTCTGGATGAATGTGGTTTCTTTAAATCATTGGTTGTCAGACTTCCACACAGCTCGATTTTCTCATAATTGTGGGTGGTATTTGTTTTGTAGTCTAGTTGTATTTTTTGCTGTAGTCGTTCATGGAGGCGATGTGTGTTTATGTATGCCTCCATCTTTAATGGAAGTCCCAACGTCCTAGAGTCTTTTATTCTTCCTGGCCCCACCTAGCTTGTCTCCAACCACCTGCCCCAGAAGTCAGCTCGTCTATGACTTTTTTGATGATGCCTTTGACACAGGGATGGTTTGTGTTGTGTCCCTGTAACACATCAATTGAGACAACTCTGTAGTTGACAAATATGGTTTATTACATTCTCATAGGCAGATGCAAAGTGTACACTCTGTCCTGAGACCTTCTCCTTTCTACTTGGTGGGATTGTGAAAGCTCCATGGCCATTTGAAGAATTAATTAGTGCATGGAAGTTGGAAATATAGGCTGAAGGAGAAAAGACCAAGGTTTTCCAGCTGGTTTTTTTGTCTTATTGTGGTAAAATGTGGACTTTTGTTTCTGAGGCAACTGGTTGTATGAATAATACAAAGTAAAACAAAACTAATAATTTTTTTTTGTAGATAGACCTGAATATGTATGCAAAAAAGTGCTGAAAAGCTGCTTCCTTAACTAATTACTGGAATTTGTGATTGTAATCGACAAAGATAGTGGTAAACAAAGCAGCCCTGCTACTTTTGGTAGTCTTTGCATCTTAAAACATAGTCTGTTGTGTGTGGAATTGAGAGCTGCTTTCTCTAATAAAGTGGTAGACATGCATCAAGCAGTCTCTGTGAGTGGTCTCTACACCAAGTAAAAGGCAGTGAGAACATGGGTTGTCCAGGGCTAGATCTTCAATTTCCATATCACCAGGATACATTTCCCTCTTTGTAAAACATCATTTACCTCACTAGGCTGCTCTGGGCATTGGTTAATATTTAGTAAATTCTGTGTCAGGTGGGGTTCTCTCCATGTGCTCTTACTAAGAGGGTTGAACAAATTTGTACTAAGAGGTTGACCTTTGATAAGCACCATTCTTTCCTAACCCAATTTCTCACTCCATTTTCATGTGTGTGTATGTAAACAGTTCTGGAGGTTTAAGTTTATTTTCCACTACACGTGCAGTGTGCTTGCTCTTCTTGTTTAGAAACTTCAAGAATGATTATGGGTGACTCAGGTTCTTCTCAAGAGTGTGTGATTTGTGGGAACTGGCCAAGTTGGCTCTTATACTTCATTTTTCTGAGCAAACCCATACATAGTTTCTTCTCGGCTCATGTAGTCAAACCTCTGATTTGGGTGGTGGTTGTTTCTTTTTGTATATTTGTTTTTGTTCTAGCTAGTAGTAGTTGGTATGGTTGAGGTGGGGCTTTTCTTTGGGTAGGGTACCATTTTGAACTTCCCTTTCCTTTCAAGTAGAAATAGTGTAGCCCTTTATGGCTCAGTAGTATCAGTAAATACTTATTTGATATTTTCTTCTTTCATTAAGGAAAATACAGGAACAGAAAATGATTTTGTTTTGTGGCCCAGACTGATGTTACATAACAGTGTTTTTTTTGAGATATCTTTTTTCCTAATATTGAACATAGTTTTTATTATCAGTATTATCCATGTACCTTTTGGAAAAATTATTTTTTATTTCATATTAAGGGAGAAATAGTATCAGCCCTCCATTCTGCTAAGCCTAAAGTTCTATCAGTAGTATAGTTTCAGGTTAATAGAGATCTGCCTATTCGTTGATCTCACCACCATCCCCAGCCTCTAGCAACCACTGATTATTTTACTTTTTCGATAGTTTGGCCTTTTCCAGAATGCCATAGTTGGAATCATAGGCAATTCAGATTGGCTTCTTTCACTTAGCAGTGTGCATGTAAGATTCTTCCATGTCTCTTCATGGCTTGATAGCTCATTTCTTTTTTTTAAAATATATTTTATCGATTATGCTATTACAGTTGTCCCATTTCCCCCACTTAACCCTGCACACCCCTCCTACCCACATTCCCCCCTTTAGTTCATGTACATGTGTCACACATATAAGTTCTTTGGCTTCTACATTTCCCATACTATTCTTACCCTCCCCCTGTCTGTTTTCTACCTACCAGTTATACTACTTATTCTCTGTACTTTTTGACCCTTTCTTCCCCTCCCATTCCCCTGTTGATAACCCTCCATGTGTTCTCCATTTCTGTGGTTCTGTTCCTGTTCTAGTTGTTTGTTTAGTTTCTTCTTGTTTTTGTTTCAGGTGTGGTTGTTAATAATTGTGAGTTTGCTGTCATTGTACTGTACATGTTTTTTATCTTCTTTTTCTTAGATAAATCCCTTTAACATTTCATATAGTAAGGGGTTGGTGATGATGAACTCCTTTAACTTGACCTTATCTGAGAAGCACTTGATCTGCCCTTCCATTCTAAATGAAAGCTTTGCTGGATAGAGCAATCTGGGATGTAGGTCCTTGTCTTTCATGACTTGGAATACTTCTTTGCAGCCTCTTCTTGCCTGTAAGGTCTCTTTTGAGAAATCAGCTGAC
>CM052543.1:75900325-75922247 GCA_028533065.1 Trachops cirrhosus | reverse complement strand
GTAGGTTACTGTCTCCTTATCTCTTGCTGCTTCTAGGATTCTCTCTTTCATTTTTACCTTGGCCAATGTAATGATGATGTGCCTTGGTGTGTTCCTCCTTGGGTCCAACTTCTTTGGGACTCTCTGAGCTTCCTGGACTTCCTGAAAGTCTATTTCCTTTGCCAGATTGGAGAAGTTCTCCTTTATCATTTGTTAAACAAGTTTTCCACTTGTAGCTCTTCCTCATCTCCTCCTGGTACCCCTATAATTTGGATGTTGGGACGTTTAAAGATGTCCTGGAGGTTCCTAAGCCTCTTCTCATTTTTTTGAATTCTTGTTTCTTCACTTTTTCTGATTGAATGTTTCTTTCTTCCTTCTGGTCCACACCAGATGTGAGACCCAGTTTCCTTTCCATCACTATTGGTTCCCTGTACATTTCCCTTTATTTCATTTAGTGTAGCCTTCATTTTTTCATCTAATTTTGACCAAATTCAACCAGTTCTGTGAGCATCCTGATTACCAGTGTTTTGAACTGTGCATCTCGTAGGTTGGCTACCTACCTCTTCGTCGCTTAGTTGTATTTTTCTGGAGCTTTGATCTGTTCTTATGTTTTGGTCATTATTTTTGTCTTGATGTCCGTGTTATGTGGAGCCTTTCTGGAGGGGTGGAGCCTTAGGTATTCACCCGGCGGGGTAACCCACGTAGCTGGGTTGTGACACTGTATGTGGGGAGGGGGTCTGAGAGGGAACAATGGCTCTTGCTCTGCTCTCTGCCTGATTTCAGTCATTTCTCCCCTTTCCCACCAGCAAATTGGACCCTTCTGGTGCTGGTTCCTGGGTGGGTGGGCTTGTGCACATTCTAGGACCCTGTGGGTCTCTCCAACAAACTCTCCTGTGAGGCTGAGTTTCTCCCGGCACCTCAACCCCCACAGGTGTTTTCAATCAGTGGTTTGAGGCTTTATTTCCCTGCGCTGGGGCCCTGGGTTGTGCGGTGTGTCCCACTCCCCAGTTTCGAGTTGGTCCACCAGCCACCTTGTGCACTATGCCCCGCTGCACAATCTGCCATCTCGCTGGTTCTGCCACCCGTGGCTTAGCCCGGAGCCCCCTCCGCCCTGTCTGCCTGACTCCTCCCCTCCCATGGGTCTCGATGAATGTGTCTTTAACTCCCTGGTTGTCAGACTTCCATACAGTTTGAATTTCTGCCAGTTCTGGTTGTTTTTTGTTTTTAAATTGTTGTTGTCCTTCTTTTGGTTATGTGAGGAGGCACAGTGTGTCTCAGATCCTATAAAAATAATAGTGAAAGAAAGCATAGCTTATTCAGTTTATTTATAACCTTAAGTATGTAGAGAGGTTGTTGGGGGCATTCTTTGAAATATTTTCAGAAGCTTATTTGTCAGGAATGGTCTAATTACACAGGAATGGTGCAACTTTCTAAAAATAGATCTAAATAACCTCTCAGATTTTCTTTAATTCTGGTTCAGTTCCTATATGCAAGACCATTTTATTTCCTATATCCATTTTATGGATAGGAAAGTGATAAAATTTTGAAACTCAATTTTATCCCATTAATTTTAAGCTTACTCTTTCTGAATGACGGTTTCCCTAACTTCTTTCAGATATTTCTCATTCTTCCTGTTGTCTTGAGAAGATGTCACCTCATTTTTATTGAGCATAGTTCTTATGCTTCTGTGAAATATATATTTCACCTTGTATGCACTGCATTTTCTTGAGGGAGTGGTATCCTCATGAGATTTCAAAGTCACTGATTTAATGGGACTGGAAAATAGAATCTGTAAGCCAGTTTAAGGAACAACATATTTTCATAATGGCAAGGATGGTAGTCACTTTCATCATATCTTTTTCCTTGCAAGCTTGAACTTTTTCATTGGATACTAGCGTCTTATTTTAAAGGGCATTTTGAATTTGAAACCCACTTAATTATGTGACTTGGCCAGAGTTGCAGTTCTCTGGGACTCCAGTATTCTCTTGAAGGTTAGTGTGTGGAGGGCTGCATTCCTTGTAGTTGGGGTGTGGCCATGGCTGCCATTCTGAAAATTTCCACTTTTAAAGGAGATTTTGCTGAGTGGAACAAGCATCTCCTGTTGAGTTGATGAGGACCCAAGAACTGGACAGAGTGTATTGCAGTTTCTACCAGCCATTGTATTTGTTGCCCAGGGAACACACCAATGAAAGAAAGGCAAATAGAACAGAGGAAAGTAAGAAAGAGAAAATGTGGCTGTATGTAACAGTTTGTAGTATTTTTTGTTTTTTGTTCATTTGTTTTAATAAGGAAAATCCTCCTTTTGGCTTCATTCTTGAAATTAAAATTGGCCAGTAGCCTGACAGAGCAGTACTGTGCTCTGGCTAAGTTTTTATCACTGTAGCTGTATCAAAGCCAGATATAGACCAGATCTAGGATTTACTAGATTTTGTAGGATTATGGGAACCACTGAATCCTGTTCAGAAACCCCCTAAGGTCAAAATAGAGGCCTCAATATAGTGTCTTTGGAAGAAGGAAATTTTGTTCATGTGGCTAGATGAATTGCTTTTCTGTTGATGTCTTTTTGTTTTTTCTTTGGTACTAATGCATATAGTCTCTGTGGTCAGACTAAACTCAATTTCTACATCCACCATTTACTAGCTGTGTGACCTTGGGCAAATCATTTAACCTCTGTGCATCAATTACCTTATCTGTTAAAGAATGCTAATAATTGCACCTACTGGTAGGATTATTATAAAAATTAAAGGACATAATGCATTTAAGTGCTTAACAGAGTGCTTGGCACATAATAAGCTCTCAATAAATGCTACCTGTTCGTATTTTTTATTCGTCTCCAGTACTTCATCCTTTGTTCACGCTTTATATATGAGTACAATTTCTGTGGTGGAATTCTGCTATTTAATAAATAACTTAGTCTAATTTCTTTTTTTGCTTTCCTTTACAATTTCTGTAGATGCCCAGATAAAGGCAATAGCCCACAAATAACCAGGTTTATCATTTTGAGCATTTCTTGCTAAAGGTAGTTCTCAGTAATGCCTTGCATCTGAAAAGAGAACCAGTTTATATTCCTCATTTGTATATTAGTTTATCAATAAGTAGGCGGCCTTGTCTTTAAATTCTCATTTTGAATTGCTTATTTTCTGGGTGTGGAATTTGTAACCCTCTGTGATATTGACCGTACCTAAAGCAAATAGTATAGCTATAGCAGCAAGTCAAAGTAGTGGTAAGGACAGCTTTTGTTTACAGAGTATTTGCTGTGTACCTGGCATTGGGTTGAATATAGTATTTCATTTAATCCTGAGAACAACCCTATGAGCTAGGTACTTTTGTTATTCCCATTTTACATTAGAAGATGTTCTTAGAAATGAAACAAATTTTACAAAATGAAAAATTAGTAGGTTGCGGATCTTGAATTCCGAAACAGATTTGCCCATGTCAAAGCCTTTCTTTTATGTTTTTATATTCTTATTCACTGAAGATTCACTGAACAGAAATGAGTGAGCGTTGGCATGTGTAGCTTGATTAATTCTGCATAAATCCTGTCAGATTCTGAGTAGTGTAGACCTCATAAAGACAACATGAATTTCTCATCATTACAGGATGCTTACCATAGTAAAAAATCACTATCATAGAAAAGGCAATGTTAATGTGGTAAGCAGACTATTTTTTTGCCTTTGGTGGTGGTGGTTGGTTATTGCTCTAGAAACGACTACAAAGGCTGCATTTACTCAACAAGTCATGTATACTTACTGTAGAACACTGATTGCTTTTCATGCTGGCAAGCCTGTGCTTTCCCAGTACTGGCTCCGTGCAAGGAATGTGAGGACATTACATTTTAGAGCAGGAAAAACACACCTCCCACCTCATTTCACAGTAGAGGTCACGTAGGGATACAGACTTTTTGGTGACAGTAACTGTTTCTGCTTGTGGTTTTTGATACTTGCGTAATACTAACCTGGTAGATGTTGTCAGATGACAAGTCTTCCTCCTACATGTTCTCCATAAAACAATTGCTAGTGACAAGCATTTTATTATATTACTAAAGAATTCTGCTTGATACTGTTTTAGGTTAAAGTATATTTATTATGAAATGTTATTCCCCCCTCTTCTTCCAGAATGTGGTATTTTTTTTCCCTCAGTAATGGACTAAGATGTGAGTGTATTGTGAAGAAGTTGTTGTCCATAGGAACTACAGATCATTTAGCGTGGCTGAATTGTGGAGAACTAGAAAGTGGGTTGAGAGAAAGGAGGCCAGGGGTGTTAAATAGTTATCTGGTAAACCATGTGAAGGAGTTTGCCTAAGAGCAAATGAACAGTTTTAAGTTGAAGAGTGTCATAATAAAATTAGACCTTTGGAAAAATCCCTCTGGCTGCTGTGTGCAGGATTGGGAAAGGAAGAGGAATAGAGCAGGTGATAAAGGGGGTGCCAGAGAGATCAGGGAGGTTTTTCCTTTGGGAAGCAGAAGAAAGAGTTTTAAGGAAGGAAGTAGTTAGTTCTGTCATACTCTGCTGTAGTGTTATTAAGATAGACTGAAAACTACCTTTTGAATTTGGTATTAGTGGGTTGGTTGGTGATCTTCGAAGAGTTTCACTAAGCAGAGTAATAGGGATGGAAGGCAAATTCTACAGAATTAGAGAATTGAGGCATGTTAGGTAACAAGGTAGCCTTTGTGATTAGAGACTGTTCATAGGAACTTGACTATAAGAGATAAAGAGCATTTGTGAGAAAAGGTAAGGTGGAAAGGTCAAGTTATTGAAGGTTCTAATGAGGTTGAAGTGTTACCTGCTGATGTGGTGTTGTGAGGGGAACAATGAATTGGGGAGGAGGATTGACATTATTTTGAATGTTGTTTGACTGTTTGAATGTTGTTCAAACCACCCTCCAACCTTCCATCAGGTGGGAGAACTTTGGGGAGAGGAAATAATGATCACATATTCTAGTTTATATATATGAGAAAAATTTGCCAAGAAGGTAGACTTTTTTAGTCATACTTATTTGATGAGAGTACTGTTTAATGAATACATTGTCTGTGATTCTCTGTGGAGATTACTTGTCAGTTTTTTTCATATGAATGCATTTGGAAAACTGCTGCTAAGCAACCTGTTGTCATTTCCTATTGTTTCTGTAATCTGATGTCAATGACTAATGATCTCGTTGGGCTAGTTATCTCCCCTCCAGCTATGCTGGCACCGATAAGTACATTAATAGTCTTTAGGAAATGTATTCATTAAAAACTAGGTAATCACTTTGGGGCTGGCCTTGGCAATGACTGAATGAGTTGGGCAAGTTAGAGAAAATCTTGAGCTTGAAAGCTCCTTAGACTTCCAGGTTGGTTTGGGCAAGGTAACAAGAGATGAATCAGTTGTAATTTAATGGCATCTGATATTACTTTTATAAGATACATCACTTTAATAGGATGCTTTGTCATTAATGCTTTAGTAATCTGACAGCATTAAAGAAAACTGATATTCCCCATTGTATTATTTCTTGGCTTCATGACAGAGCTATGTATTAAAATGTAAAATGCACTTAAGATTTTAAAAGGCATGTCTAAGAAAGTAGCTAAGAAACAAATCCCCAAGTGGGTTGATCTGACATATAAACTCCAACAATGTGTAGCTAATTGCAATGTGTAGATTTTATTATTCAAGGTGTTGTGCCAGCACTCCCATGTGTATAATTTCTATATTGGAGCATAAGTGAAGGAGATGTTATCTTGCCCAACATTAAGTTTGAGGAAGTAGCTTCCAGACAGTGATAGCAGAATAGTGTTTTTTAATGCTGTTATATTATGCTATTTCCCCATATAGAAACTTGCTAAAATTCAGAGGTTGAACACGAGAGGCTTTTGAACTAAAAGTGAGCTCATAGAAATTTTTAGAAATAAAGAAAAAATGTACAGTTATTTAATATACATATCTAATATTAGATATATCTATACATGTCACCCTCAAAGAGATGTCAATTACAATGACATTCTCTTTTACTTGCTAAAAGAATAAAGCTTTATTTTAAAAAAGACCATATTTAGTATGGCTGTGGGGGTAGGGAACTAGGTAGGCACAACTTCAGTGTTATGTATCAAGAGCTTTAAAATGTATACTCTTTGACTTAGTGGTTTCAGTTTTAGGAGTTTGTCTTATAGAAATAATCATAGGTGAAAACAAGAAATACCATATGATCTCACCTTTAACAGGAACCTAATCAACAAAACAAACAAACAAGCAAAATATAACCAAAGACACTGAAATTGAGAACAGGCTGACAGTGACCAGAGGGGAGAGGGGAGGGAATTTCAGGGGGAAAAGGGAAGGGTTTGCAGGAACAAGTATAAAGGACACATGGACAAAAACAAGGGTGGGGAGTGGAAATGGGAGGGAGGTGGGGAGGGTTGGGGGAGGTGGACTGGGATGGGGGTAAAAGGCAGAAAACTGTACTTGAACAATAATTAAAAGAATGTACCCATAAGATATTCACTGTAGCAGTGTTTAGAATATAGACAAAAATTAAAGGAAAAAACCCAAACAAACCCCCAAGACACCTAAAAGTACAATCCTGGGCGGTCAATTTTAAATTATGATACACTCATGATGCTGTAGAAAACTATTTAAAAAGATTGAGAGATAAACAATATATGTTCCTAAGTAGAAAAAACATTTCATATGGTTTGTGTGCAAAGTGTCATTTTTATGTTGATAGATATATACAATAGGAGAAACTACAGACATAGCCAAGAAATTTAGGATGAAGGTGGTGAGGTAGGTATTGTGGGTACACCTGGAAGAGATTGGGATGATGATGGAGCTGAGGTTGAGGTGGAAACCATTAAGTCAGATGACAAAGATAATGCTACTGTTCACTAAAATGTCAGTGGTTGCATTCCATAAGGAGTAACATTAGTGATTTTTTTCTTTTTTGATTTGTATTTTCTACAATAAACATTTATCACTTTGTAATTAAAAAATACTTTATTTTTTAAAATGAACAAAAAAGTGTTTGGGTGCTCAGCTTTCAGTAAATTGTCAGAAGAGTTTATGTTGTGAACTTAATTAACAAATAGGTTAGTTAATTGCATATGATGTGATGATGAAAATGATTATTAGTTTTCCTAATTTTTGCACCCTTAGATGTGGCCAGTTTATGGGGTTCTTTTGCGAAGACATTACATTAAAACAAAGTATGGAAGGATGATTTATATTTAAGTTAGACTGCTAGATCATACAAAAGTGAGGCATTTTACTGAATTGCTTCTTTAGATCAAGGATATTTTTCAGTTAAAAGCCTTAGAGATTTAACTGCTTCATGCACCTCACAAGATTATTACTCTCACTGATCTGATAAGACATACAAGTTAGTTGAATATCAGACTGATAAAACTTGTGTTCATCTGGATTGATAGCAGTTAGGATTGTAGTTTATTTGCCATTGCTGGTCTATCCTGAATTTAAAGAAATTACAGGTGTATATAGAACGTTAGAGGAATTGAAGTTGTAGTTTCAGCAAAGTCACAGACATTTAAGTTTGAAACTATAATTAAGTGCAAACATCTATCTATGGCTTAATATCAAATACTTGCTCTGTTTTTACAACTTGATGTAAAGAGGTGATGGACCTAAAAGTAAATGTACCAACCAATTAAAAAAAAAAAACATGTAAGAATACTTTACACTTTGGATTTGAACCTGATTCCAGAACTGTTCTAACATTTCTAACTGCATGGTCAAACTGTAGGCAAGTTTGGGTCCCCTGTGTTTGTGAAAATGTATTTTCTTTCACAAATCTTTTAAACTAAAAGCCAAGAATCATCATTATTAATGTAAGACTAGAATAAGATTTGAAATGTGCCTCCATTTCATATACCTTTGCTCTTGAAGGTAGTGTATCTACAGTTGTCAGCATTCTCTTCGATTTGTTCAGAATGGATCATTTTGTAAAATTAGTTCTCTAAGTGGACACTTTTAGTTTGATTTAAAGAAGCTTTTGGATTAGTTTGGATTACATATTTATTTCTGTATTGGCAATAATTTATACTTGTACTGTATCACGCAAAAAGTTATTGTAACTACATACATAGAGATTTATGTTTCTATGGCTATTCCTGAAAATTTTCAGTGCTCTTGGGGCTGTAGAAAAAGCAAAGCCCTAGATTAGATATGACCTCTCTGTGCCAGGATGGTGCTTTGTGGAGTATATAGTGCTAAAGTTTTTGAGGAAATGATAAAAGCCATACCTTTGTTCTGCCCTTTTTGATTCTTTTATCTGTGAGATCATGTTTAAAGCCCCTGGCTGTCCTTATGGTGAAATTGAGATTTTAAACATTTGTTTTTATTTACATCCAAAAATCCATCCTAAGTAAGAGGAAGATGAATTTCAGATATTTTTCAAACAGCAGTTGTTAGTCTTACTTTCCTTCCCTTGAGCCCCTTTTGAGCTCAATTTTTGGATTATTGTATAGTATTCTCATGTGAGTACTACTCTGGTACATTAATGAGGTGCCACTGTTTTCATTTATTCTGTGTTTCTTAGGCATTTCTAAAAATGGTAGAAGGGGAAAAACTTTTAATTGACTCCAGAGGTTACAGGAACCATGAAAATAATTGAGTTGTTAAATTGATTCAGCAGGTATTTATTAAACACCTACTGTGTGCTTGGTACACTGCTTTAGGCTTTGGTGTTACAATGATCAGGGAGGAGTAAAGACACATAAAATACTAGAGGATATAGATGAGATGATCTATTGTTTGGGAGTTGTCTAGAAAAGTCTCTTGCATACACATTCTCAACTTTGCTTTGTTATTTAAAAATGGAATCAAGATCAATGGCCAAGATGGAGGTGTAGGTGGATACACTGTGCCTCCTTGCACAACCAAAATTAAGGACAACAAAAATTTAGAAGCAAAAAAACAACCAGAACAGAGAGAAAACTGAACTGTATGGAAGTCCGACAACCATTCATCCAGACCTGTAAGAGGGTAGAGTCGGCGGCCAGCAGAGAGGGGTTGAGGCAGCAAAAACCGGTGGCTGGCAGATCCGGGTGCTGAGGGTGCAGGTGGCTGTTGGTAGACTCCAGGTGCACAGGTGGCCGCTAGCAGACCCTGGGCATGGGGAGTCAACGGGCAGACCCAGTGAGGCATGCAAGGCAGCTGGCTGTCCACATACGCACACAGATAAACCAGGTGAAAAATGGGCAGCGAGATAGACCCCGCAAGCCAAGGACCCAGCTCCAGGAAATAAACCCTAAAAGCACTGATTGAAAACACTTATGGAGGTTGAGGTGCCAGGAGAGACTCCCAGCCTCACAGAAGAGTGTGTTGGAGAGACCCACGGGGTCCTAGAACGTACACAAGCCCACCCACCTGGGAACGAGCACCAGAAGGGCCCAATTTGCTTGTGGGAAGCGGCAGAGGGGACTGAAATCCAACAGACAGTAGAGCAAGCGCCATTGTTCCCTCTCTGACCCTGCCCCCACATACAACATCACAACCCAGCGACTGTGTTGCCTAGGGAGCCAATGGAGATGGAAAGAAAACTGGGTTTCAGACCAATGGAGTGGACCAGAAGGAAGAAAAAAAACATACAATGAGAAAAGAATGAAGAAATAAATTCAAAAAAATGAGGAGAGGCTTAGGAACCTCCAGGACATCGTGAAACGTCCCAGCATCCAAATTATAGGGGTACCAGGAGGAGACGAGGAAGAGCTACAAGTGGAAAACTTATTTGAACAAATAATAAAAGGAGAACTTCCCCAATCTGGCAAAGGAAATAGACTTCCAGCAAGTCCAGGAAGCTCAGAGAGTCCCAAAGAAGTTGGACCCAAGGAGGAACACACCAAGGCACATCATCATTACATTGGCCAAGGTAAAAATGAAGGAGAGAATCCTAGAAGCAGCAAGAGATAAGGAGACAGTCACCTACAAAGGAGTTCCCATCAGACTGTCAGCTGATTTCTCAAAGGAGACCTTACAGGCAAGAAGGGACTGCAAAGAAGTATTCCAAGTCATGAAAGACAAGGACCTACATCCCAGATTGCTCTATCCAGCAAAGCTTTCATTTAGAATGGAAGGGCAGATCAAGTGCTTCTCAGATAAGGTCAAGTTAAAGGAATTCATCATCACCAAGCCTTTATTATATGAAATGTTAAAGGGACTTATCTAAGAAAAAGAAGATAAAACACATGTACAGTACAATGACAGCAAACTCACAATTATTAACTACCACACCTAAAACAAAAACAAAAGCACACTAAGCAAACAACTAGAACAGGAATAGAACCACAGAAATGGAGATCACATGGAGATCAACAGGGGAGTGGGAGGAGGAGAGAGGAGCAAAAAGTACAGAGAATAAGTAGCATAGATGGTAGGTAGAAAATAGACAGGGGGAGGGCAAGAATAGTATGGGAAATGTGGAAGCTAAAGAACTTATGACACATGGACATGAACTAAAGGGGGAGAATGTGGGTGGAAGGGGTTGTGCAGGGTAGAGGGGAGTGAAGGGGGAAATGGGACAACTGTAATAGCATAATCAATAAAATATATTAAAAAGTAAATAAAAGAAAAATGGAATCAACATTCTTTATCCACAATGGCACCATTGTGCCCTTTGGGGTCCCACTGTTCCTGACTTCCCTGGTTGGAGATCTCTTGCTCCTCCAAATTCATAGGATCTTGTCTGTTTTCTTTACATTATACATTTGTAGATACCTGGACAAAGAATATTAAAGATTTTAGTGTTTTTATTTTCATATACTAACCTTCTTTATCTAATCTTCCTAATCTCGTTTTCTTCTTATCTTTCTTTTCATTATTTTATATTTTATGACAGTGTATATGTAGGTTACATTAAACATTTTTTGAATCAAGGCAGAATATTAATTAATTAATGATATGTCTGCCTTGTTATCCTAGAATACTGAGCAAAGTGCTTTACATATAATATATAGTGCATTGATGTAGATAATGCATTTGCTGCCCTGCATGTTTGTTGAATGAATGATGGTGCACATACAAGATAGTCTGCTCTTTAGAATCTTATATTTGTCTGTGTCTTACTTACCTGTCTAGTAGGCTGCCTGACCCATCAGATCCTGACAAACTGGCAGAGTATATCACCAGTGTTTTGTTCAGCACACCTCCACTTGAATGCATGAATTTATGCTTGCTACCAGACTAGTTGCTGAGGAATCAAGTGCATGGCAAAATGAAGGAGGAGTGACTGGCAGTGAAGATATCTGAAAAGATATAATCTAATAATAATGTCCAGTAGTTCCTCTGAATTTTGTTTCTTCTTATTAACTTCAGAGAGATGTAAAATAGCTTGCATTGAGGGTAGATTTGGGAATTCTTTTTTGATAATTGAATGAAGTGAAAGGTCCTCTGTGATACTGTTGTGGATGAATGTAATACTAGTGAGAGAACATAGACCTGTCAGTTGTATGTCTGCATGCTTCCAGTAACAACCTAATGAAAAATAGTGAAATGGCTCCCTGTTTGTTCTTTTTATATGCAGGATAGAGAAATGCCATATTTTCGTCCTTTTGGATCTGTTCTGTCTCATGTCACTGGATTTGGGCACATTTATGTGTTAATGATATTTTTCTGGTCATAAAATTACAGCTGTATTTAAGAGTATATTTTCTTAATTCTACCCTCCTTAGCCAAGTTATAATATAGAATTGAACAATTTATAATTTACTGTGTTTATTGTATAAAATTTTGTTCCTTATTTTTAACTTTGAAAACACATGCGTGAAAGGCTTATCAAAGTGCACAGCATTTTGCTAGATACTTTGGATGATGTTAGGAAAGATACAGTTTCTGCCCTGAAGGAGATTATT
The DNA here is from genome assembly GCA_028533065.1 of Trachops cirrhosus. Classification (NCBI taxonomy): domain Eukaryota; kingdom Metazoa; phylum Chordata; class Mammalia; order Chiroptera; family Phyllostomidae; genus Trachops; species Trachops cirrhosus. The sequence goes on along the minus strand of CM052543.1, from coordinate 75,910,431 downwards.
ACCTCGTATAGTTAGAACCAACACAATTAGAGAACAGTATGTTTGTCCTCAGCAGCTAGGTTGTTGAGAGAAGTAGGAGTGATCACCGTGGATCAAAATATTGGAGTCTTAAAAGTATCTGAGCTGTTTTCTGGAAGGGTAGGTAATATTTGCACAGGTAGAAAGTAGGGGTAATAAGTGCCTGTCAAGAGGGCCTTTTAAAAAGACTGTAGTTGCTGTAGAGGCAGAAACAAAAATGTGTTTTGTGTGAAGCTGAGTGAAAAGTAGCATGATTAAAACTGACTCTTTGGGGGCAGTAATTGGAGAGATTGTGTGGGGACAGTTTTTAGAGGATCTTGAAAGCCAGACTCATAAGTTTGTATTTGGTGTGAGTAAACACAGGTTCTAGACAGACTATGTAAGGAGTATTTTTAGGAAGTTGAGTTCCACAGTGATGTTATAGGGGATAGTTCACAGTGGTCAAGATGAAGAGGTTAAATAGATAATCTCAAGGGATTTTGTGATGATTTATTTAATGATTACCAATCACTTTTTGTTCTAAGATCTTCAGTCATTATTTCATTTAAACCTCACAACCACCTCTGAGTCAGGTGATATTACTGTCTTTATCAGGTAAGGAAATTGAAGCACAGGAAGGTCAAGCAACTTTCTCTAGGTCACAATCTAATAAGGCATAGAGCAGTCAGTCTGCCTTCAGAAACCAGGGTCTTAAGCACTTTGATCTGAAATGTTTTCCAGAGAAAATAAAATTAACGTTCTTTTTATTTGTGTAATTTTTTTCCTTATTCGTTCCCTGTCTCCTTATCTACAACATGGTTTAGTGGCCTTAGAACAAAGGTTTGGCTTGGGAATTTCAAATAGGTTTGCTCATTTCAAACTCTTCAAAACTAGTGACTACTGATTACTTATAAATAATACTTTGTAACTTTAATTTTTTCTTTCTAAACTGTGACAATTCAAAATGACTTTAGACTGAACTTTAAGACTGAAGGAAAGGAGACTAGCTAATTTCATAAATGTTTCTGGTTTGCTGAGTTTCTTTACTTAACTCATATTATAAACAGTAATGGCTTTTTAAAATTTTATATCTGTTAAATATACTGTATTATTTATATCTATTTAAATGCTAAGCTGACACAAGCTCCTTAAAATAACACAAACACACACTCATAGATTTGGGGTTTCAGCAGTCAAAAGATTCATAATTGATTTCTAATTCATTTGAGGTCATTCTAATCAATATATGTATACTGACTATGTAATTTAGAAAAGGCAGTTAGTTGCTTGGCAGTTGGTGTGCTCCAGGTTCCCTTTGTCATTCATGACAGTTGGTGGTCTCTTTCCTGTGTGTCTTTTGGGACAAGGGATTGAGCTCCTATAAAGACATTTCAGAGGTTTTCCCACTAATGATTTTTCCTCTTATTCTTTACTGTTTGGTTTCTTCGGTAACCTGGCTTTGCCTAGCACTCTGCTGACGTCTGTATAGCCCCTCTTCTCTTACCCCTCCTGATACTTAAGGTTTTTTTCCCTTCTGGCTTTAGGACTGCACTAGAAGAATAATCGTGTTTTCTTAAATCTCTGTTTCTGTAACTTCTCAGAATATATTAAAAGGAGGAAAGAAATTACTTTTAGGGCCTAAGTAACCTGTATTTTTGGGTTTCAGGATTTCAGCATAAAAGGCTAAATTTTATTCTGTCTGCAGTGCATTTTTTTTTTTTTGGTTAAATAGCAGTAACAAAAATGTTTTCCAGTTAAAGCAGACATTTTATAATTAAAATATTTAGGGATGTGTGGTGTTGCAGAAAGACAATTTGAAAATGGTATGCATAATTTGGTTATTATTGGGTTATGTTGTTGTCTTTTTAAAAATCAGTTGTGTTTGTGAAAAACACTTCTATTATATGGGGAGGGGAAAGGAAGTAAAGATCTAAAAATTTATCTGTTGTTTACATTTGGTCACTTAGTGATTCTTTTTGAATCCCAGTTCCTTGACCCTGTTAACTTCAGTCTTTGGACAAAGGTGTCCATTTTTACTACCTAAAGCACAGTGAAAAGCCCTACTTCTTTAAATACAAAGGAAACAATTTGTACAGTTAATATAATTGGGTGCTACATGCATGATCCTAACTGTAGTGTAGTTGCCATGCCATTTTACATTTGGAAATATTTTACTTTGGCTTCAGTGCTGTGAAGTATATGGAATATAAGAAAGGAAGAGATAAGAATAGAAATAATAAGAATTGCTACACAAATGCCTTTCCCTGTAGGTACACAAGTATATGAGATTTCTGTATGTGTGTTTAATACAGATATTCCTTGACTTATGATGGCGTTAGATCCAGTAAACCCATGATAAGATGAAAACATCCTAAGTCGAAAATGCACTTAATGCACCTAACCTACCAAACGTCATAGTTTAGCCTAGCCCACCTTGAACATGTTCAGAACACTGGCAACACAGTACACCATACAGTATTGCCTGTTTATTCTCATGATTGATGGCTGACTGGGAACTGCAGTTGACCACCTCTGCTCAGCATCATGAGAGAGCATGGTACCACATATCATTAGCCCAGGGAAAGATCAAAATTCTATATTCGAAGTATGGTTTCTACTGAATGTGCATTGCTTTCACAGCATCGTAAAGTCAAAAAATCATAAGTTGAACCATTGTAAACTGAGGGCCATCTGTATGTGAAAATAAAAGATGACCTCCTTTTTTGGGTCTTAAATTTGATAATATATGTGTGTGAGTATATATGTATATATGCACATAGATGGTATGTGCTATAAGTTAGGAATGAAATAATGTAGAAGCAAGACGATGGAGGAATTAATTTTGCCTGATGAAGTCAGGGAAGACTATATTAAAAAAAATTGAACACAGGCCTGGCCTTAGGAGAGTGAATGAGAATGTCTAATTGTGCACAGTGCTTAGTACTAAAAAGTTGGGGAATGTTGTGAGATATAGTTGAAAGGTACGTTGGAGGCAGACTGTGAAATACTATTTGACTATATATCATTTAAGCAATATGCAACCACCAAAATGTATTTTTGACTTGGTCTTTTATTAGTGTTTGAGAGTATCATAAAATTATTGTGTGTCATGACTGAAACTATATGATGAATAATGAATTAATAACTTAGTTATTGGGGTGATCAAATTATATCTGGTTTCCTTCACTCAATTTTTAAAACATTCTATAATGAGGCATTTTTATATAGTGGTTAAGAGTTAGTATCTGATAATGAACTCCTAGTCTCCCACTTCCTAGTTGTCTCTCTGACTTTCAGATAAGCCTTAAGCTTGGTTTAATTCATTTGTGAAACAGACATAATAATGCCTACCTCATACTGAAAAGTTATCTAATAAACAGTAACAACTGATACTGCTTTTATTATAAAAGAAAAAGTTTGAAATGTGAGGGATTAATGGTTTTGGGAGGTAGGATGGGTGACCTTTGGTAAGTAGATTAATTTGGAAGGAAATAGATTAATTAGTGCTTTATCCAAAAAAAGCTTTTAGATGACAAAGGCATTCAGGGTAGAGAAGTTTTGGCAGAGGCTGAGAAAATATAATCAGTTTAATTATGGATGGGCTGGCTTGAAAGTATTAGAGCATATAGGGTAGTATTCAGGAGGTGATGGTTGGGAACATAAAGCCTGGAGATACAGATGTGGAAGTTACTGTACTGTCTGATTGGACATACCTAGGTTTGGGAAGAGTGACTGAGTAATGGCCTAAGAAGAGAGAGCCTTAAAGAAAAACTAATGTTTAAGAATTGGGACCCGGTCAAAGAGATTGTCCCTGATTTGATTCTAGGAATATAGTTCACAGGTCCTTTTCCTATATTCTCAAAGAAACTAGTGACTAAGTGAAATTAATGTTTTCTTTTTAAAAAATACTTTTTTATTTTATTTCATATTTTTTAACATGTACTTTTTTATGTACTGCCAATAAGATAGTCTGTGTACCATTATACTAAGGTATTAGACTATGTATCCTGAAGGCCTGTGAGTTTATATTTGTTGTTTTACTCACTATTTTGTATGGGATCTATCTAATTTTGTTTAGCCTTCTGACCGTTGGGCCTCATTCATAGCATTTTTTTCCAGTTCTCTCTGAAAGGTTGGGGTGGGGTGGGGTGGTGTTCATTCTCTGAACTTGGGAGGGAAGCTCTCTGGTGTGGGTAGGTTTTCTCCTTCTTCTGTTAAGACACACTTAGCCTCTATAGTTTTTTTTTTTATTCAGGAGAGTTCTCGCCTCTGAACTGTAGACTTTGTGCAGATCTGCTGGTAATTGGCTAGTCAGGATCACTATAATAATTAGTGTTGGTAAGTACCTTGTGGTATCGCTGCTGGGAAACTTGGATAGTTAATGTGTTGAGTCAGTCATGGCCTTTTCTTTTCATTGTTGAACCATTAAAAATATATACTATCTTACTGCCTTCTCACAGAATGTCTATTTTTTCCATTATTTCTTCTCAGAGAGGGGAGGAAAAGTCTTTTGCCACTGTCCTCAAACTGAAATTTAAATTTCAGCTGCTTTGGATCTGGTGTAATAAAATATTAAGAGATCCAGAAATTACTCTTAGAAATTTTTATTGCTTCTTAAATCAGTTTTTATAGTAAGGTTTAAACCTTAAGCCCTAGGTGTATTTCTAGTTACATTTTTGAGTTAAATTGTCAAGAAACTCTTGCTTAGGTTAAAGATTTACAGTTACTAATTGTCCTGACATATTCTACTTCATGTGTCAAAAATACATGGAATTTTAATTGAAAGTCCATAGTAGTAGGAATTTAACAATTCTAAAGGGTCAAGTCTAATTTTTCATTTTAATTTACTTATTCCCTTTCCCAGGACACTAATTGAAAAATTGTGTTGCCTTTAGCTTTTTAATTTTATAACTTTTATTAAGACTCTGATACTGTATCTTTTTGGTCTTGGGGGTCTCAGGGGGCTGTTGTTCTTCTTGATCTTTAGGGACTTAGAAGGATAGTTTGTATTGGTATTGAATAAGCAACACCTTCCTTGTTTTCAAGAAGCATGGTGGCAGAATACCAAGTTGCAAATTTGTGCAGCTTTTAAATAAGTGTATGGTGAGCTATAAATTTACAATGTTAAATTAGTTTCTGACTTGTCTACATTGTTTCCAATGTTTGCTTTGCATTTTAAAAGCTCTTGCTGACCTTAAAAGTAAAATATAGAGAATTGCATGGAAACAGATCTTCTGAGGGTCATTTGAACTTGCAAAAATAGTGAAGGAAAGGTGTTGCTGGCAGGCATTGTAGACTAGACATTTGTATTTAAATGGTAAATTGCTTGGGTAAGATGACATGTTTTCCTGATTTATCCTCATATGTCTTTCCCAACCCCCACCCCAATCGTGTCTCCTTGCCATTATTACCCTATTAAAAGAATAATAGGATATTCTTTTTTTTTAATTTTAGGTTTATTTGGAAAAGAGACTAGAGTGTAGATTATTTAGGGGCAAGGAGGACGACTTGAGAGGTCTTTCAAAAATATATATATTTATTTATTACTGATTTGAGAAAGAAAGAGACATCAGTTTGTTGTTCCACTTATTTATGCATTCATTAGTTGATACTTGTTTGTACCCTGACTGGGGATCAAAAACTACAACCTTGGCATATTGGGATGATGCTGTGGTTACAGTATCATCCCAATAGTTCAGTTGGTTACTGAACTACCTGGCCAGAGCCTTTTAAAATTTTTATTGACCTTTGGGGAGAGAGGAAGGAGCGGGTGGGGAGAGAAACATAAATTTGTTTCACTTATTTATGCATTCATTGGTTGATTCTTCTATGTGTCCTGACCAGGGATTGAACCTACCACCTTGACATATCTGGCATATTTCTAACTTAACTGATCTACCTGGCCAGGGCAAGGTCTTTTTGATATTCGGTATTTCTATGAATGGACAAGGCATATGCCCTTTTTTGTTGTTGTTTCTTTTACTAATGTTGGTAGTTTTCTCCATACAAATTTCACATAGTTTTGTTAATTTCCCCCCAAAGGTTGTTCTTTTAAAAATTATTATCATAATCATATCTTATATATTAAAGTTGGTATATTAGAAAGTTCCACAGATAGTGTTTATTTATCCCCTCAATGCTTCAGTTAGAATAAGATATTTACAAAGATCTTTACAGTGTTAATGTTCAGTGGTTCTGTGCTTATACTGTGAGGTGAGTGGGAGTTGTACCACCCAAACTTCAGATAAGTTCAGTGAATATAACCAAATGTAGCTTTGTTAACATATGTTTGCATGTGTTCAACACACTTTGTTCTTTGTGTAATGATTCTTTAACATCTTGAGGTAAAGAGTGAATACTAACCATTAAAAAAATAACCCTCAAAAATGCATTTGCTTATTCTGGTTGAAATGGTTTATTTACTATTCTCACCCTGAATTTTAGCATGTTACTGTGTTAGTTTTACTGCATATTTTTCCTCCTAAAAATAGATGGCCTTTAAACCATAGTTTTTATAAATATTTACATCTCAAGTCAGATTTTCCCTATAACATGGATTTCATTAGATCAGGTTATGCTAAGAGAGCTTTCCACCACATGTTTATTCTCTTGCCTACCTCTGTCCTAAGGATTCTATGTGCAGATGTCAGAAGATTCCATTGGGAGTGTAAGTAGTATTCTTGAAGAATTATTTTAACATTTATTTCTGCTGAGTGGAGGAAAGCAGATGTTGTGTTTGTAATCTCTGAGAATATATTCATTCCTAGCCCCAAAATGCACCTGAAAAACAGGCCATCTTTTATAAAACCATAGGTTATATAAGTTTCTATTGCTGGCCAAGAATTTCTTTCAACAAATTGAAATGACCAAACAGATTTTTAACCCTCATTTAAATAGGGTTCCAAAAAATGAATTAAGAGCAAAGGCTGGTGGAGGTCATACTGGGGTGGCACTGAGCTGGTACTAGTATGCATGCATGTACATACGTATGCATGTATGTATGTATTTGGATTGTGGTACAGTTACTGTAGCACATCACATAAAACTTACTATCTTAACCATTTTTAAGTATACAGTTGCGTTAAGTACATTCACATTGAGCAACCAACCCCTAGAACTCTTCATCTTGCAAAACTGAAACTTTATACCCTTTTTAAAAACTCCCCATTTCCACCCCCTGCCTCCAGCCCCCAGCCCCTGGCAAACACCATTCTACTTTCTGTTTCTATGAGTTTGAACCAGTAGTTATGTTTTGAGAATTTGACCTTATGCCAACTAAATGGATTTTGAGGATGAAGAGTAGAGTGATTCAGTAAAACCAGCAGCTATTCTCCATAATTGCGTCAGTCAGCTCCTGTAATGTGGAGTGTGAAAATTACTATTCCTTTTATTTGAGGAAGAGGAGGATATCTAGTGACTAACATTTACTAGGCACAATATTATTACAGGCCTGAGGTTGGAGGAAAACCTGCTTCTTCTGGGATGAAAAAGATAGGCAAGTTTGGGTGCGTTAAGATGAATAGAGATGTCAGGGAAATTGAAGGAATTCTTCATTTTCTCTGTCAAACACAAGGCCAGGTTATCTGTTGAAAATTAGGGATCTGAAGTTGGTTAGAGGGATTGAAGAAAGTAAGTTTGGAATTACTAGAAAACAGGGTAGGAACCTGATCAGGGATACATAGAATATCATATAATAGTAATAATAATGATGATGATGATACTAACATAAGGACAGCTGATACCTATTAGTTACCTGTTCTGTCAGCTACTGTTCTAGTTGATTCATGTTTTAACCTTTATACCAACTTTATTTAAAATAGTTGTTCTATAGATAAGAAACTAGTGGTAGAATTAGGATTCCAACTTCATTCTTTTGCCCCAAGTATAGGCTGTTTTGTCTTTCTGCACTGTTAAATGACATTGGGAGTATCTACTTAATATTGAAAGCCAGAAGTTTAGATTATAACTTAAAAATTGTCCTTCAGAGAAAGGAGGAAGCATGGACAGAAAAAAAAGTATATATCCAAAATATAACAAATATGTTGGTGTTTTTTTGCTCACCAGAATGGTTGATGCCCTTGTGAGGTTGCTTCCTTAACTGAAGTGAGCTACTATAGACCTGTAGAAACCCAGACGTGGTCATGTGATTTGACAGTTACAGGTATCTGAAATTACAAACATAGTTTCTCCCTAAAGGCTGTATTTCTGAAATACTGGATTGAGGCTTATGCTAGTAAGTAGTTCAATTTCTATGCAGGGGGAAATCAGGACCTTTTTTTTTAATCTTCATCTGAGAAATGCTTATTGATTTTAGAGAGAGGGGAAGGGAGGGAGAGGGAGAGCATTGATCTTTTGCCTCTTGTACTTGCCTTGACTGGAAGTAAACACAGGACCCAGGCATGTTCCTTGACCTGGAATTGAACCCAGGACCTTCTGAACTGTCCAGGGCGAGTACCTTTGTTTGGTAATTATTCTATTTATTGAATAGGTATTAGTTGTATTCCTGTTTTTGAATTAAGGTACTGTGTTACAAAGTATAAAAATTAATTTTTTTAGCAATAGCTTCATCACTTTATGCATGTTTATTACTGCTATAAATAAATGCAAATTTTGGAAAAATTTTTCTCAGAATAATAAATGTAAGCTTAAGTTTCTCATTTCTGTTTGACATATATAAAGATACTTTCAAAGATGTAGGTGAGCAATGGAGGGAGGCCAAAAGACTGATGTAAAGCCGATCAAAACAGATTAAGTTATAACTGACCCTGTGTACTGACTAGCATTTTAATGTCCAGATGGACAAGCAAAGCCTTATTAATTTATAAGGGTACTCATCTAGTAAGATCAAGTATTTAATTTCTAGGCTATAATTTATATCAATATCCTTATTCAGATGGGAGAATTCATTACTATGTTATGGATTAGATTGATATTGCCTAAAAATGTAGGATGTAACTTTGCCCCCAAATCTGCATATGTTAGGTTACTTATAATTCAGACTGAGCATTTTCCTTTTCCAGGTTTAACCTTTTTAAACTTCATAATATTTCACATGCTAAATGTTTCCTATGTATTCACTTTCTACCTTGTTATGATGCCTAATTCTTTGATTTTAGTCTTAGGAAAAGACCTATCAATAAGGTATGAGATGAAATACAGTATATATGAATTCTATCAATAGGGTATATGCAAAGTACTCTACAATAGGGGTCGAGTTTGTTGCAGCCTCTTTCATAAGTTACAATGCTTAAAAAAGATATTTTTGAAGTTCTAGTATAAAGAAAGATTGCTAGTGAATGAAAAGAACTTTTTGTAGATCCCAGTTTGGGAGTCTAGTAACTGCTACTTTTGAATTCTATACACAGAGATCCAGGCTAGGACAATACCTCAGAGTAAAGCTATGTAAGTTTTATATCCAAAACTATTAATTTCTTTTAATTTTCCAACTATGAAAAGAAACCACACATTGAATAATGGCCTTGGTATTTTGTTGGTATAAAGGGGATGATATCAGAAGACTTACAAGCCTGTGTTTGGGATGTGTGTGACGTGTGACTTTTTCCAATTGTTTAATCTCAACAGTCGTAGACACATTTTTTCCTTTTTTTTAATGTATTTTATTGATTATGCTATTAGTTTTCCCATTACCCCCCCTTCATTCCCCTCCACCCTGAACACCCTCTCCCATCCACATTCCCCCCCTTTAGTTCATGTCCATGTGTCGTAAGTTCTTTAGTTTCTACATTTCCCACACTGTTCCTGCCTTCCTCCTTCCTCCTATTTTCTATCTACCTTCATTGCTACTTATTCTTTGTACCTTTCCCCCCTCTCTCCTCCTTCCACTCCCCTGTTGCTAACCCTCCATGTGATCTCCATTTCTGTGGATCTGTTCCTGTTCTAGTTGTTTGCTTAGTTTCTTCTTGTTTTTGTTTTAGGTGCAGTTGTTCATAATTGTGAGTTTGCTGTCATTTTACTACACATGTTTTTTATCTTCTTTTTCTTAGATAAGTCCCTTCAACATTTCATATAATAAGATCTTCTTGATGATGAACTCCTTTAACTTGACCTTATCTGAGAAGCACTTGATCTGCCCTTCCATTCTAAATGAA
>CM052543.1:75881504-75899825 GCA_028533065.1 Trachops cirrhosus | reverse complement strand
TTTTGTTTTGTTTTGTTTTGTTTTGTTTTGTTTTTTGTTCTTGTCGAGCTCCTGTAGTGAGGGACAGGGCCTTAGGAGTTCACCAGGGTGGGGCACCCCAGTTGCTGGGTTGTGAAGCTGTATGTGGGGGTGGGGTCTGAGAAGGAACAATGGCGCCCGCTCTGCCCTCTGCAAGACCCCAGACCCTTCCGCCACTTTCCGCAAGCCGACTGGCCCCTCTGGCACCAATTCCGGTGTGGATGGGCCTGTGCACCCCACGGGACCTTCCTTTTCAGTCAGCGACCCAAAGCTCTATTTCCCGGTGCTAGGACCCTGAGTTGCGCGCAGTGCCTTGCTTCACAATGGCCACCTCGCTGGGTCTGCCGGTCGCCACCCCCTGGCCAGGGCCCACCAGCCACCGCTGCTTGTGCGTCCAGGGTCTGCCTCCTGCGGACTTGCGCGCCGCCCCGGGTGCTCAGCTCTCTGCTCCGCGTCCCTCACCCGGCCGGACTCCGCCCCTCCTACCGGTCTGGATGAAAGTGTGTATTTTTAAATCCTTCGTTGTCCGACTTCCATACACTTCAATTTTCTGTCAGTTCTGGTTGTTATTTTGTTTCTATATCGTTGTTGTCCCTATCTTGGTTGTGCGAGGAGGCACAGTGCGTCTACCTATGCCTCCATCTTGGCCGGGGAATGCTTGTTTTTAATTAAAAAAAATTTATCTGGGTATAAAGAACTCACGACTCCACTCTAAGAAGACAAGAAACCCAATTAAAAAATGGGCAAAGGACTTGAACAGATACTTCTCCAAGGAGGACATACAGAGGGTCCAGAGACATATGAAAAGATGCTCAGTATCACTAGCTATCAGAGAGATGCAAATTAAAACCACAATGAGATACCACTTCACATGAGTCAGAAAGGCCATCATAAACAAAGCAAGAAACAACAAGTGTTGGAGAGGATGTAGAGAAAAGGGAACCCTAGTGAACTGTTGGTGGGAATGCAGACTGGTGTAATAACCACTATGGAAAACAGTATGGAAGTTTCTCAGAAAACTAAAAATGGAACTGCCTTTTGACCCGGCAATTCCACTGCTAGGATTATATCCTAAGAACCCTGAAACACCAATCCAAAAGAACCTATGCACCCCAATGTTCATACCAGCACAATTTATAATAGTCAAGTGCTAGAAGCATCCTAAGTGCCCATCAGTAAATGAGTGGATCAAAAAACTATAGTGCATTTACACAATGGAATTCTATGCAGCAGAACGAAAGAAGGAGCTCCTACCCTTTGCGACAGCATGGATATAACTGGAGAGCATTATTCTAAGCGAAGTAAGCCAGGCGGTGAAAGACAAATACCATATGATCTCACCTTTAACTGCAACCTAATCAACGTGACAAACAAGCAAGCAAAATATAATCAAAGACATTAAAATTGGGAACAAGCTGACAGTAACCAGAAAGGAGAGGGGAGGGGATAATGAGGGGAAAGGGTGAAGGGTTAACACGTACAACTACAAAGGATACATGGGCAATAACAAGGGGTGGTGGAAACCAGAGGAAGGTGGGGAAGGCTGGGGTGGTGAGGAGGGGTTGGGGGAAAAAGTAGAAAACTGTAGTTGACGCAAAATAAAAATCAAAACTATTAAAAAATAAAATAAAAAATGTTTATCTGAATTATTTTCAGATGTATGGACGAGTTTACTTTGCAAATATTACACTTTATGTATAACATATACCAATTAGACAGACATCATTCCCAATATAGCGAACTGAACTTTATATGTTTTCAGTGAGAAATGAAGTGGGAAAGGCTGGGAAGCAATGCTTCTGTATGGTAGCATAGCTACTGCAAGCGAGGTCCTAGAAGTACAAAATTGTTCTTGATCCTAGCAAGGTACAATCGCTTCTCGAGATGAATAAGATCTTGCTTATAACCTAGAATCATGAATGACAATAAATCTGTTCATTTGAATTTTAACTTTAGATTTTTTCATACAAAATAAGTCAACAATGAAATGCTTTTAGAATGAAGATATGTTAAATTTTCATATGTAAAATTGCAGTCTTAGGAATAGAATTTTAAAAAGAATTTTACAAATTTTACTTTTCCAAGGCTCAACGTAGATTAAATATGCTTAGCACCTTCTAACTGAAGGTCATATACCATTTCAGGGTAAGAACACATGTTGAAGCATTATGATTCCTAGACTCTATTATGACCTGAATTCAGGAAAGTCACATGGTCTCTGTAGGTCTCAATTTACTGACCTGTCAACCAGGTGTACTGAATGATTAGCTACATGAAAGGTGTTAGGATCATGACCTAAAATTTGGGATTGATATGTTGAATACTGTATAACTACTTACTGTATAATCACCACACCGTGGAAGAATTTTCAGAAACCCAAGGTTTCCAGCTTTTCTCCCCCTGTACGACTGTATCTCATTATAGTCATACTGGTGGTGAAAAGACAAAATATTTTATAGTTTCTCACTTTGAAAAAATGAAATAACCTAGAACACAGGTGTCAAACTCATTTTCACCAGGGGCCATATCAGCCTCGAGATTGCCTTCAAAGGACCGAATGTAATTTCAACTCCTTAACAGTTAAGGAGTAGTTACATTTATACAGCTATAAAATTATTTTGGCCCTTTGAAGGCAACCGTGAGGCTGATGTGGCCCCTAGTGAAAATGAGTTTGACATGCTGGTCTAGAATCTCTAGATCTTACTACATTAATGTCAAAAATTTTCATTTGTAAATTGGAAAGTATATGCACTCTAGAAATTCTTTCCAAAATATTGCCTTTGCTGTAGTTGCACTTCAGATCTTTGCTGTCTACTGATTACCAGCTAAAACAATAATACCAGAGTGGAGACTAACTCATAGAGACCATTCAGGGAGTCAACATTTAAAGAGAAAAGTTTCCATGTTCCTTAGGCTGAAAAAAAAGTTTCCACAATTTTCAAAACATTCTCATAACATCTTAGTATTTCAAATAACTTTATTTTAGGGAGTAAGCTAGTTACTGTAAGTGGTTTTCTTGAGCAATCTTTAAAATATAGAAATTTCTCTACTTAATCTTTGGGGACAAGAATTGAAACTACTTTCAAATAGCATGCATTAACAATTAAAAACAAGACACCACCATTTTTCTTTGACAGTTTAATATTCCATAAATAACAAAATCTGATTTCTCTATTTCTGAACATATCTTCAGAAGTCCTTCTCTCTCTCTCTTCCTCTTCCCACCCTGTCTGTATCCATCCATCCATCTCTCTCCCTCTCTCTTTGCACCCCCTCCTACTGCTCTTGTCCTTTTCTTCCTTTCCAGGTCTACTACCACACCCTTATGCAGGATTTTACCATTTCACAACCTTTTAACTGATCTTCCTACTGCCTTTCTGTACCTTCCCCCATTCCCATCATTTCTTATTATCTACCTTATATCTGATTTATTAAGCCAAAATTATTCAATTAAAAAAGCAATAAAAAAACTATCCAAATAATTTTACAGCCTAGTATCAATATACACCTCTCTTACCTCCTCAAGCATCACTCTCCTACTTAAGACTCTCTTCCAGCCATGCTGTTTTACCTTTTCTGCAAATATGCCATATGCATTCTATTGCTGCTCATGCTTTTCCAACTCAGCTTGCCATTGTTATCAAAATAAAATCCCAAATCCTCACAATGTACGTAAGGACTCACATAAACTGGCTCTGGCCGGTTTCTCATCCCATCTCCTTCCACTCCTCCCCCTTATTATCTCCAGCCATACTAACCTTTCCCCATCTCAAATATAATAAATTCATCTCTATCAGGCCCTCACATTGCTCTTCCTTCAGTATGAAAGGCTCTGACTATCTGGGTGAAAACTAATGTCTCTCCTACAAGTGATTCTATCACTTTACTCAGTTTTATCATTTTCACACCCTTATGAGAGCTTAGTTGTTTATGTGTTTACTGTCTGTCTCCCCACATCAGAATGTTAGTTCCATGGGACTATTTGATCTGCTGCTGTATCCCCAGTGCTTCTATCAGTATTTGCACAAAGCAGATGCTTTCTTAACATTTGGTGACTGACTAATCCTACCAGAATTCTCTCCTCTGCACTTATACCTTAAAGAATCCTACTCATCCTTTAAAATTCACCTGCAATGTTATGTCTTCAAGAGGCTGTTTATGTCCTTATCACCAATGTCTAAGGTTTAGATCAATTAAGTTACCAAGCACCTGCTACAGAACAGGTACGTGCTAGGTTGTGGTGGTAAAACAATCAGCAGGATATGGTTATAGTCCCTGTGGCATTTACAATCTAATGGAATTTTATACACTGAAGTGACTTCTGTATCCTCTAAACTCCTGTGGTAATTAGACTGTACAATTAATGTGATAATGAATCGCAATGTGCCTTGTAGCATTTCTTTTATCGTATCAAACCATAATTTGGTAGCTGGTGAACATGCTGTCACCTAGGAATGCAGACTATATTATGCTGAGAGAGTCATCTGTGCCTCCCCAGTCCTTCATCTGCTACTCTATGGATACTCACACATTTGAGGCATGAAAAGTAAAAGGCTAGAGGCCAAGAATCCAAAAGTTGAACTCTACATGTGAAGACATTTACATGAGTGCCCTTTATTAAAAAAAAAATTCAAAGCTTTGGAAAGTCAAAGGTATGTATTTTGATAATTGTAATGTTTTCTGAATAAGCTATATCTGCATGCCAAATATGAAATTAAATGATATATGTGAAAATACTTTGCAAAGTACTTTATATATGTAAAACATGATTTCAGTGTTATTTAACTTTTCAAAGGTCTAAGCATTTGCTGCCCAAATAGACTGTAAATTTTTGAGGGTAGGAGTAATGTCATATACTTCTTTATTCTCTTCCATGACACTTGAGCAAAGAAACTTTATCTTTCAGAAATAAAATTCTTTATTCTGAAAATGATCAATGTTTATTCTGGATTACTAATGCTAGAAACATCTTTTAAATAATTCTCCAGAAGACAGGTTTGCTACTGCCATCAAGAATTTTTTTATTCTAAAACCAGAAAGAAAGCAAAGTTATTTATCTGTATTTTATTCTCTCTAGAAATAGCAATGGAACAAAGATGCATATATAAGAATTTAAGCACAAAAACCCTTAAACCATAGAATGATCTTGGAATTTTTTATTTTATATTTTATTCATTATGCTACTACAGTTGTCCCAATTTTGTTATCCCCTTGATCCCCCTCCTCTCTGCAATCCTACCCTCTAGCATTACCCTCCACCACTTAGTTCATGCCCATTGGTTGTATATATAAGTCTTTTGGCTTCTACATTTCCTATACTATTCTTGATCTCCCCCTGTCTATTTCGTGCCTACCTATTGTGCTTGTTTTTCCTGTACCTTTCCCCCTCATTCTCTCCCCTCCTCCTCCCCACTGATAATCCTCCATGTGATCTCCACTTCTGTGATTCTATTCCTATTCTAGTTGTTTGTTTAGTTCTAGTTGTTTTTGTTTTTTAGGTTCAGTTGTTGACAGTTGTGAATTTGTTGTCATTTTATTGCTCATAGTTTTGATCTTCTATTTCTTAGATAAGTTCCTTTAACATTTCATATAATAAGGGCTTGGTGATGATGAACTCCTTTCACTTGACCTTATCTGGGAAGCACTTGATCTGCCCCCTTCCATTCTAAATGATAGCCATGGTGGATAGAGTAATCTTGGACGTAGGTCCTTGCCTTTCATGACTTGGAATACTTCTTTCCAGCCCCTTCTTGCCTGTAAGGTTTCTTTTGATAAATCAGCTAACAGTCTGATGGGAACTCCTTTGTAGGTAACTGTCTCCTTTTCTCTTGCTGCTTTTAACATTCTCTCCTTATCTTTAATCCTGGGTAACTTGATTATGATGTGTCTTGGTGTGTTCCTGCTTGGGTCCAATTTCTTTGGGACTCTCTGGGCTTCCTGGACTTGCTGGAAGTCTATTTCCTTTGCCAGATTGGGGAAGTTCTCCTTCATTATTTTTTAAATTAAGTTTTCAATATCTTGCTCTTCCTCTTCTACTTCTGGCACCCCTATGATTCAGATGTTGGAACATTTAACGTTGTCCCAGAGCTTTCTCAGCCTCTCCTCATTTTTTTGGTTTGTAGGCTGGCACTCAAGCCACTGAGCCACACCAGCCAAGGCATTTTTTTTTTTTTGAATTCTTGTTTCTTCATTCTGTTCCAGTTGGATGTTTATTTCTTAATTTTCTTTCAAATCCTTGGTTTGAGTCCATTTCCTTCCCTTCACTTTTGGTTCCATGTATATTTTCCTTTATTTCACTTTGCATAGCCTTCATTTCTTCCTTCATTTTGCAACCTAGCTCAATCATTTCTGTGAGCATCCTGATTACCAGTGTTTTGAACTCTGCATCAGATAGGTTGGCTATCTCCTCATCCTTAGTTCTTTTTCCAAAGTTTTGATTTGCTCTTTCATTTGGGCCATATTTCTTTGTCTTGGCGCACCTGTTAGGTTGTAAGGGACAGAGCCTTGGGTGTTCACCAGGGTGGGGCAACCCTTTTGCTGTGTTGTGGCACTGTCTGTGGGGGAAGGGTCAGAGAGGGAACAATGTCACTTGCTGCCTCTGCTCTAGCCCCACTTTTCATTACTTCCCTCACGTGGATTTTGGCCTTTCAGATGCTGATTCGCAGATGGGTGGGTTTGTGTACATTCTAGAACCCTGTGGGCCTCTCCCATAGAATCTCCTGTGATCCTTAGAGTTTCTCCCACTGCCACAACTCCTGCAGATTTTTACATCCAGAGGTTTGAGTCTTTAGTTTCCCACACTGAAACCCTGGGTTCTGTGGTCTGTCTTGCTTCCCAGTGGTTCTTCCCAGCTCAGTGGCCCATGAATGTGGGACCAACTAGTCCACCAGCCACCTCCTTGGCTATGCATCCTCTCTGCCTCGACTACCCATCTCTGCCCCTCCTACCAGTCTGGATAAATGTTTCTTTAACTCCTTGGTTGTCGGACTTCCACGAAGTTTGAATATCTGGCAGTTCTGCTTGTTTTTTGTTTTTAAATTTGTTGTTGTCCTTCTTTTGGCGGTGCGAGGCAGTGAAGCATTTCCACCTCTGTCTCCATTGAGGTTGGAACTCCTGGGCTACTTTCTCCAAACCCTTGGCATATCACTACATGAGCAGATCCATATGATCTTGGATTTTTTAATACCTGTAACTGAAGTTTACTTCTCATGTCCAGAAAACACATATTCTCTTGAAGAGAAGTTTTTAGTAGTATCAAGTATTAAATGTAATCTGCCAAATTAAATCATATAAAAATAAAAATAAATTAATATAAACACAAGCATTCCCAGAAGAACTTATTCATCTTCTACATTTGAACAGGATGCCTAACCTTTTCACCCAAACCACTCAGATAAACACTGGCATAAGGAAAACATGAATTCCTTAAATTTCCTAATCAGAATTCTTATTAATTCCAAATTTCCTACTATAACATATAGTAATAATGATTTTTTAAATGAGTGCTTAAGACTAATAATATTTTAAATAAAACAAAAGACCTCACTTATGTGTTTCTTTCATAGGTAGTAATTCCTTTTTATTGAGATTTATAGTAATTCATCGGTAAGCTCACTGACAAGATCAGAGATCTGAAAGTTATTTTTACCTTTTAGAATAAAAAGTTGATTTCACTACTTATCTAACCTTATCCTGTTGGAACCATCCATTGGTGGTTGGTTTGCTCTCCAAAATCAGTCATGCTGCAGTCAGCTTCAATTAAAAATGTTTCTTCCACTGGTCTATTAAGTTCAAAGAAGACTGGAAGATGACAATAAGAATTCTAATATACGTGTAAGAAAGGAAGTTCAGGCAATGATTTAAAAACTGAATAATGGTGACATGTAGGAAAGAATGCATAAGCAAAGACAATGTTAAATATTATAGCCGGGCACAAAACTAGAGGAGTTCATTTATTTTTTACTTTTCTCTAAAAACAAATAATAAAAATACAGACTTTGGATTAATGAATTTAAAAATATTGCCAAAGTATATGTGTTAATACAGAGTGAGCCCAAGGCTAGCTGTCGCCACCCCTAGGAGTCTGTAACTATACATCAGCAGATAGAAGCTTATTGTGACCTCATGGGTTTGTTTTAACTATTAACAAACAAAAGCACTGAAAAATCTCCTTACCCAAATATTTGTCAGTAGAATTTCTAATTTCAATTATACTGACCAGTGCTTTCACATTTGCTTTTTCAACCCAAAACCTAAAAGCTATACAAATTTTCTGAATCAAATCAAAATGATTCTAAATCCAAAATCAAGAACCAAGAAAGCATTAAAAAATCCTGAACTTTTGGTCACTGGAAGTAGAACAAAACTGTAGAAGAAACAGAGGGCCTTCTTTTAACTTACTAACCCTAATCAATAGTCCAAAGAACCCAATAATAACATCTGTGGTAGGGTAACAGCCCCCCCGCCAAGACATGTATGTCCTAATCCATGGATCTTGTGAATGAATGTGCTCCCAAAGTAGTAAAAGGGACTTCTGCAGACATATTAGGTTAAGGATCTTGCAATGGGGAGAAAGCCCTAGATTATTCTGGAGGGCCCAATGTAATCATGAGAGACCTCACAAGAAAAAAGTAGAAAGATATTAGTTGTGGGAGATGTGACACTGGAAGCAAGAGGTGGAGTGATGTGAGAAAGAGCTAAAGCCAAGGAATCCAGAAGCAGCTAAGAGCTGAAAAAGCAAAAAGATGGATTCTCCAGAACCTCCAGAATGAACAAGTTCACTGAGTACCTTTATTTTAGCCTCATAAGACTCATTTCAGATTTCTGACCTCCAGAACTGTAAGATAATAAATTTGTGTTGTTTCAAGCCATTAAGTTTGTGGTAATTTGTTATAGCAACAGTAGGAAATTACAACAAATAATTACAAAAAACAGTTTGAGATTGCCAGCCTGTTCATGCTCCCCACTTCTGTGGGAACTGCTAACATTTACAGAGTTGTGGGGAATACAAAACAGAGAGAAAAGCAAAGAAAAAACGTGATTTTATGGAAGATAAGAAAGAATCAATTCCTACACTATATACTGAGCAAGTGCAGGGCTCAAAGAGCTTAGAACTCTGTGAGTTTTAAATAAGAGTGCACCTGTCAGCCTGACTTAGATAAACAAAAAGCGAAGATAACGTTCCAAGGGTGTAAAAGTAGAGCCTGGAAAGGGAACAGACTTTTCTACACAAAAGAAACTGACTGAAGGATCACCAGCCTGCAAAGGTACACGTAGGTACTTTGATCTGTAATATAGTATAAACTGAACTCTCACTTCCTACTCTATTAAAGACGGAAATCTTCAGAATTGCTTTTCAGTTGGCTTTTTAAGGTAATTATTATATTCTAGCTATATACTTCAGTACTATATATGAGACTCCCTCCATTTTTATCTGGGAGAAGGGAGACACGCAATGTAGTACTAAAATCCATCAGACCATGGTCTCTTTTCTTTAAATGACACCTTTTTAATTCTGTTTTTTCTTTATTTTTCTTCTTGACACTATTACAGATGTCCCCATTTCCCCCCTCTAAAAATGGTTAATTTTCATATTTATAGTTTCTATACTGTCTGCAGTCACTTCCTAAATTATCATAAAACTGAAGTCTTTAGAATAAGCATGCTCTCCATTAGCAGTGAAATAATCAACCTTCTCAAGTGAAGCTTGAGAGGATATACAGTTTTGGCAGTTTTTCTTACTACTTTTTCTATATTTTATTACTTACAAGTTAAAAGAGATGGGTCAACCAAAATAGGAACTTTAAATATCACCCCTTTCCTTCTTTCCTCCCAGCCAATATATATTTTGAAAATTTATCAGTTTTCAAGCAACACACACAAAAGCCCTTTATTTTGACAATACTTTTTTTCTGAGTAGATGGAAATAGACAATCCCTTGCTTTAAGAACCTTGAAGGAAATGCTCCTTCATTCTTATTTCACATCCTCAACATGCCTCTCACCTGCTATTTTGATATTCAGATTGGCATCCAGAAGCAAATTTTCAGCTTTTAGGTCACGATGAACAATGTTCCGACAGTGACAAAAAAAGACAGCTGCAACGATCTGTTTGAACTTCCGACGGGCCTCCTTTTCTGCCATTCTACCATGAGCCACCAGGTGGTCTGTGATGAAGAAGAACACAGTCAGTTCTCATTTTGGACATTAGTGTAATTTCAAACAGTAGATGTAATAAGGAGGGATACAAGGGGGCCCACCATATGAATGAGTTAAAACAAGCGAAATAAAAAATATAAAACAACACAGTTACAGTCCTGGTTTGTATCTATAAAAAGTCACTACCAATCAGTGCCTAAATTATTTTAAGTAGAAATCCTGTTACACATACAGGTGCGTAGCAATACACTTGCCCTACCACAATTAAAAAAAAAAAAAAAGTTCTGATGGATATAGTAGTATTTTTCAAAGATTGTATCACTCAACACCTTCCTTTTCATGTCTCCACTGCAAAAGTTTACAGACACACAGCAAATACACAGTTGAAGTATCAGCAATATTTCCTGTACTAAAAAAGGTGAGTCAAAAGCAGAGTCATAATAAACTTAAGGCTATATTAATAAACTATATTAATAAACTTAATATCTCTTCATCTTTCCCAAAGTTTTATAATTTGACATAAAAACTTATTTATTTGGTAACTATTCTCTGTAATGCATAATATGCCTACATCTTTACATCTGCATTTACTGTGCTTATCAAATATTTTTATAACTATATTATTAATTTTTACAGATAATATCAATAGAAAACCAAGAGTATTTTCTACTACTTTAAATGGAATAATTTCATTGGCTATGTTGCTAAGGTATATAGCAAAAGAATTTACATGTTATAAACTTTGTAATACTATGAATCAAGCTATCTTCTATATTTAAAAATGACAAGACTGACCCATAATCAGTACCATAAGTTCTTTATGTACTTTTTTACTAACAGTGGTAGTAGGTTTATACTGAAGCAATGACATATATATCCTTAACCCAGTTCTTCATACAACCAACAAATTATATACAGGTCACAATAGCATAATGGGGTTAGAAATGATGCAATTTTATCTGTTTGAAATTTCTAATAGTTTCATCAGCACTATCCTTAAACCAGCTGCTCTAGCTGGGAAAAGGACACATTAGCCATCATAAGCATCCTGAGATAGTAGAAAAGTAGAAAATTAGAACACTATAAATAAGTGTTTTATTGTTTAACAACAGTCATTTTACTAATACCCAATTGCCTTGGTGTCATCTCAATCATCTATAGGACCAGTCAGGTATATCTTTTCTTCATCACAAAGAGGAAGTCTAGGATAAAACATATGTACTAGTAATGACTGCTAGGACTAAGAGCTTAGGACAAAAAATAGAAGGGAAGCATAAAGAAGGGGAACTAAATGACAATCCATCTTCACAGGAGATTTTCAAATTAATTTAAACTAAATTCTGACCACAAACATAAAATTTTGGAGACCAAAAAGATAGTAATTTTAATAACAGTGTCTTATAAGTAAAGCATTTAAATGATTAAGAAAAACCCCTCAAAGGAATTGTTATAATTGTTAGGGTTATCAATGACCCACACACAAGACCTTTGAAACATTTCCCTCAAAAACATTATGCCCAAGATTACCAATTTAGTAATGAAATAAGAATATAAGAAGTCTTCAGTTTAGAAATTAAGAGGACAAGAATATAGCTTTTTATGGGAGTATGGAGGTGGTGATAAATGAACTCACACTCTGGTGTGTTTAGGCTTCTGGAGAGAACTGTCATATGAATTTTAAATAATACAAAGTCCCAACTAGGGACAGTAACTTAATATAAGCTGTTAACTGGACACCCATAAGGTATACAATACCACGTTTTATTTTAAAAGGCCATTCTCCAATAGTACCTGATCCTTTGACCCCTCTATTTCTCTTAACCCAAGGCCTTAATTATTCTAATGATACGTTTTAGCTGAACTTTGTCTAATTAAAGAGCTTTGCCTTAAAGAGCTTTGAAGAGACAGCTACTCTTGAGAAATATAAAAATAAACTCTTATGAAGGTTTACCATCAGAAGTTCATTTGGCCAAGCCAACCATTAATTAAAATGTCCAAGAGACTTTTGTCTGGCAGTAAATACTAATTACCAGAACACATCAAAGAGCATATTAAATACAACAGAATGATTAATTTAGTAATTTGCGAAATAAGTGATTTTCATTTATTTAAAAAACTCTTTATATTTTCTAAGTACTTTATTTTCTTAAAATGACTGGAAAGTTCTCAAAATTGTACATAGGCCAGGAGCTGGTGGAATGTAGCCCAATTCTGGTTTATCTCTCCAATGACACATTGGTTGTTCTTGGACAAATCATTTATATAGCCAATATCCACACCTCCTGATTTCTCAAGTAGGAAAAAATCTGTTATGTGTTATGACAAAGGAAAAATAGTGTTTTTGGACACAAACTTTAATTGTGATTAAGAGCTGTCACATATAACTTGAAAGACTTAAAAAGCTATTTTTTTCAATGTCTATGCAATATTATACAGAGAATACTTAAGAGTTTGGTTAATACATCATAAGGTTTTTTAGGATTCTATAGCACTTGAAAAGTGTATAAATTACTTGTCACTGTTACATGGTTCTGGTTAAAAGGTATTTATGATAGCACAGTGGGTAAAACAGCTTAAAGTATACAGAGTTTTTTCTAAAGGTACCTACAGAATCCCTACAGTTATAAAAATAAAAAATATATACAAATCACTTTTTAAAAAGTGTTGGCTGCAAACATCAGATGTTTTCTCCTAGCCATTGTATTTGATGTTCGTTCAAGTTTTCTCCTCTTTGGGAGCACTGTGCTCCTTTCCAAATACAAGACAATCTTAATGGCTCAATGTCATTCAAACTTTAGCCTCTGCTTTTATTATTTCCCATCTTATTACACCCCCTATCCTGTCAGTTTGCTTTCAATATAAACCTACAGTCTTGTGGGTATGCTAGGAGACCTGCAGCCATTTTCAGTCCCTCCTGAAATTGCCTTCCAGCTCCCCATAGACAAATAGCTGTTTCATGTTATGTGTACGCTTTAAGCAGTAAGCAAAAATTCTTTAAGCTCAAATGTGATTTTACTTCAGCAAAGAAACCCAGCACAGTAGCCCAGACTGGACTTAATACCAAGTCACAGCATTTGAATAAATACTGGGGTATCAGAAAGGCAAATGAAACAAAGTGGCTCCTGAACCACTCAATATTTAAAGTAAAATATATTCTGAATCTTGTCAGAATAAACCCCAGCTGCAAGGAACTCTAAAGAGTTGTTCTGCTTCTTACAAGTAGTTCAATGAGCCAGCTCTCCTAAATACTAGGCGAGATGCCACCACATCTTCAGTCCCAAACAACCCACACTACCCAGGATCCTAGCTTCCTTTATGCCCACATTCTCCCCTACCTCAGTCTAGACAATCTTCAATTACCCACGCTGCATAAACGCCCACCTGGTTAAGTTCTTTTTCACTATCAATTAACTACTTATTTATTTAGTTGCCACTGTATGTCTCAGGCAAATTTTAATTTTTCTCTACCACAACTTCACTGCAACCAATTCACCCTAGACAAGGATGAGGTAACTCAGTTAAAAGGAGAAAATGGTTCTGTTGTTTCAAGCTCTTATCAAAAGTATGGAGTCTAAGTTCTCTTTTCATTTTCCAATTACAATAAACCACTTGGTACTAGATCTATTTAATCTTTTTTTAATCTGTTCTTTCTCACAAAATTAAAAGAAGTTAGTGACGCTAAGGGATTTCTGTATCTCATGAGGCATATTATTAGAAGTAGAGAAAATGAATTCTGAAGTTTCAAAAGTATCGGAACACCAGCATGTATAAAGTTTGCTTCAGAATTCACTGTTTGTAATTCTGTTCCAATCTGACTCAGGAAGAAAGAGCTTGTGATACATTTAGATTCTAACCGTTCAAAGAGTAAAAATACACCTCAGGCTGTCTTAACTTCCCAGCCCAGCTTCACTGGAGTGTCAGAAGCATGCCACTAATAGGATAGTGGTGGGGAGCCAACATTTCTCTAAGTCAGTGTTCCACTATAAACAGATAATATCTCCATTTGTCTGCAAGACCTACAATTCCTAACTGACCCAAAATACTAACTTAAAATGAAAATACCCTGACAGGAGGCCAAGCAACAAGACAGAGACTTCATTTTTCACTGTGAAGAAATAACCTAGTCTAGAATAGGGAAAGGTGGCATATGTGCTAAGCTCAAGTAGCTACCTGAAGAAATCTCTGCCAATTCTAGATAATCATAGTGAGTGGTTCTTTGCTTTGCCACTCTGTTCTGTAGTTTTTTCTTTACACCCGTGTTCTGTAGTTTCTTTCTCTACACCCGTGGAGATAATTCTTGTTTATCAAACAAATTCTTCTTTCCAAAAGAACCAGAACAAGGTCAAGATAATTAAGCTGCCCCAAAACAGGTTAAAAAGAGTGTACTTTAATTTCATACTGTCCCTAACTTGTAGGCCCCACGCTGCCAGACTAGAGCAAGAGGGTTATTTTGTATCCCTTGCGAAGAATCCAGCTACCTCATACCAAGCTTCTACTTGTTGCTGCTTCTTGCTACTACCTATTTTCTTCATTTTCCAGGTGTCCAGGCCAAAAATCTTGGTATCATCATTCTCTTTCTCACACATCACAAATCTAATCCCCTCAGCAAATTTTATTAACTCTACTTTCAAAGCAGATCCAGATTTCAACTATTCCTTACCCCATCTCCAGTCCAAAAGCCACTATCTTCCTCCTGGATTATTGTTAACAGTCTTCTAATATTACTAACTAGTATCCCTGTTTCTGCCCTTGGACTCCTGCAATCTATTCTCAAAACAACAGCCACTACTAGTAACAATCCTTTTTTGAGAACTTTTTATTTTGAAATAATTATAGATTCACAGGAAGTTGCAAAGATAATACAGAGATCCCATGTGACCTTCACCCAATTTCTCCCAATAGTTAAATCTTACAGGACTTCAAACAATATCAGCTCTGACTTGTGTGGCTCAGTTAGTTGGGCACTGTCCTGCACAGCAAAAGGTCACTGGTTCAATTCCCAAACAGAGGGCACTGCAGGCCATCCCTGGTTGGGGTGTGTGAAAGAAGCAATGAAACATTCATTCATTGAATTGATGTTTCTCTCCCCCTTTTTCCCTTCTTTTCCCTCTAAGAATAAATCAATAAAATCTTTAAAAAAAGAATCAAAACCTAGAATTTGGGATAGGCACAATGTGTGTACTTTTATGTCATTTTATCACATGTATACATCTGTGGAACAACCACTGCAATCAAGATACAGAATTATTTAGAATTACTCATTACTGAGTTTTCCTGCAGGTATTAAAAAAAGCACACTATATATTCTTGTCTATTCCAAAAAACTTAAACTTCTTCCTTAAGGGTTTTGAGAAAACACAATTCCTTTGTGAAACACTTATAGTAACAAAATATGCTTTAGTTTTGAAAATTTTAAACTGGAACTATTGCTATTTTTCCTATGTCTCCTATTGCATATGCAAAAAGAGAGCTCTGCATATGGTTGATGCTTAATAATAAAGGAATATCAATCAGAGAAAAGACTATAAACTTTTAAAAAACATTTTTATTCATTTTCTCACTAAACAGAGTTTGTAAACTAAGCTGTTTATGTTTTCTTCATTAAAAACCATGCTATTCTTTTATACAGAGGTCATTTACATCATACCAATGTATAAAGGAGGATTTGTTTTCTTATAGCTTCTTTAGGAAATACTTACAGACTAAGTATCAGCCCAGGCAGCCTATGAAACAGGATCTCATATATTCCAAAAGGTCTTTAAAGAATGTTATTCAGACTTTTCTGATGCAGTGCAAATGTTTCTCATACTGCACCAATATACTAGTAGCAAAGATGAGTTGCTAATTTTGTAATACAGAGGATGTTTCTTGATTCCTAGCATATTCTGCAGGCTTCAATCAAGCTTGTTCTTAAAAATCCAGCTCAAAGGTCATTTTTCTGAAACTTTCCCTAATCTACTCACCTACCCTAGAGGAACTGCTCCATAATTTTTATTGAATGGCATTTGCTCTATATATCTCTACATCATCAGTGAACAACTGAATTGTAATGATTTCTTGACATGTGTGCCTTCCCTTCTAGACCAGAGATTCTTGACCCATAGATGGATTTCTATCAATGAACCCCTGAAAGGTGTACAAAAATATGCCTAGTGTGCTTCATTTATCCTGGAAATAGAAAATACAAATATTCACGTGTATGTATATGTTTTTATTTTCCAAAAGGAGTAATATTACATGAAAAACTTTTTAAAATGGTTACTTATTGGGAAATAAAAAAGGGGTAGAAGCTAGTCTTTTCTGAATGTACCTTATTTTATAGATTTACCTTAAAAACACGTAATGTCTTAACTCAAAACAATTCAGAATTGATTCAAACAAAATAATTTCTAAAAACTGAATTTGTTGGAGTAACATTGGTTAATAAAATTATATAGACTGGAAATAATATTTTAAGTAACAATAAATATAGTATATTTCCTGTGCAACCTTAGTGGGATATATCCTAAGGACAAAAAGAATCAGTAGTCTTGTAAATATTTGTAATAATATTATTACTGCTTTGAACCAATCTTACCCTCATTCTCTCATAATAAGTATATAATTATGGTAATGTCATTTGGAACCACAATTTTCAGCTAGAGGGAAAAAGTATAAATACAGAGTGGGACAAAAGTAGGTTTATAGTTGTGAGTATGTAAAACAGTTTATTCTTATATTATTAATTATTATATTACTTCCCATATATACAACAGTAAAATTACTTTGGCCCCACCCTGTACATAATATTGAGTAGGTAATTAAAAGCACTGGAATTTTACATTTCAATTGGAATGTTAGTTCAAACTCATCTTTTACTTTTCTTTAGATAAAAAACACGTATTTCCCTACCTCTGTGTGATGACAGAAAAGGCCTTTAAGTGATGACAACCCAGTAGCAACAATGAGCATCCACTGGGCTTCTAAATGCTATTTTCCACTTGAAGGAAACAGAAATCCTAGTAGAAATGTTTGATGCTAGGTCTGGGACAGGAAATGTTCAAGATAACCTGGGACATCTTACCTAAAAGGAAGGAAGCTATCAAAGACTTGGGACCATGTGGAAGGGACACAGGAGTCAAGTGGAATAATTTGAGCATCAAAAGAATAATGACTCAGTGGACTGAAACACATCAAATGTCTTAAAATTCAGTAAGTTCATAATGATACTGCAAACTAAACAAAATCAACTTAATTGGTCACAACTGGGGATTGATAGGGTGACAATTTATTATTCTGAAATTTAATAAATGAAGAAAAATAATCAAACACTTATTTTGCCTCTACTATAGTTTCTACATAGTTTATAGACAAAGTTCTTTACAGAAGAATAACTAATAAATGTAGAAAAAAATGAGAGAATTAGAAAATTACCATTCTGCAACTTCTAATGAAATAATATATCTAGGCAACTAAATAATAAGAGTGGCTAAAACATTAGGTCAAAGGTTGATAGGAAACTTCATAAGAACTTTATAAAACTTTTTAAAAAATAGATTTTGTTTATTTACTTTTAGGGAGAGGGAAACAGAGAGAGAAAGAGAGGGAAAGAAACATCAATGTGTGAGAGATACATAGATCAATTGCCTCTCACATGCTCTCAACTGGGTACCTGGCCCACAACCCAGGCATGTGCCCTGACCAGAAATCAAACCAGCGACCCTTTGGTTCACAGGCTGGTGCTTAATCCACTGAGCCACACTAGCCAGGGCAAAACTTTATCCATTACTAACAGTGGAGAAGTCAGACATTATACAACTCCTAAAATCATGTAATAAGAAGACTGTGAAGCATTCCTGCCCTCACTCTGCCCAAATTGACCTGTATTTAACCAAAACACTTTATAAAAAATAGTGAGCTATAGAAACATGTTAAATGATACAATTAGGACCTAATCTAGAATGTCAAAAATGTTAAGACATCCCAGTTTCTCTTTAAGTTCTGTTCCATTTAAAAATGGAACAGAAGAGACTTCCGGCCAAGATGGAGGCATAGGTAGACGCACTGTGCCTCCTCGCACAACCAAGATAGGGACAACAAAGATATAGAAACAAAATAACAACCAGAACTGACAGAAAATTGAAGTTTATGGAAGTCGGACAACCAA
>CM052543.1:75861668-75881004 GCA_028533065.1 Trachops cirrhosus | reverse complement strand
TGATAGATAAAAAAAAAATAAAAAAAAATAAAAATGGAACAGAAAAAGGGTGTATTTGCAGAAGGAAGGAGTTATTGCAAATTATAAAAAATTTAAGCCACCCATCAACTCAGTGGAAGATGTGCTCTGTCGCATCATGATTTAAACAAACTAAAAAGGTGTCTTTAGACAACTGGAGAAAGCTAAACATACCCTATTTTTTTTCTTTTTAGACTTTATTTATTTTCAGAGAGAATAGAAGGGAGGGAGAAAGACAGGGAGAGAAACATCGATGTTTGAGAGATACATAGATCAACTGCCTCTCGCATGCCCCCAACTGGGGACCTGACTCACAACCCAGGCATGTGCCCTGACTGAGAATTGAACCAGCAACCCTTCAGTTTGGAAGGCACTCAATCCACCGAGCCATACCAGTCAGAGCTGTCCTGTCTTTTAGTAAAAAAATATTGTTAATTTTGTAGGGTGTAAGAATGGTATTAACTTTAATTTTAATCATGAAACAGTAAATGATACTGGATTTACTCTCCCACTTTAAACAACTATAAAAGTTGGACTTTGCAGACAATGAACAATAACCAACAAAAGGCTATGATTCTTCAGAGAAAGAAAGCATTCTTCAGAGAAAGAATATGGGGTGAACCCCATATTCACCCCAACCACAACCTAGGGAAACAGAAGCCTACCAAAGAGAAGTAGGTCAGGGTAGAGGAAACAGATCAGAGGGGTTACAAAGGAAGGTAGACTTTGGGTGGCATGATTGCAGAGAAGGACAAAGAAACAGAAAAGGAACATCAAAAATTAACAGAGAAATTCCACTTGGGTCCTTGGCATAGTTAACATGTATAAAGCAAGACTATGGGAGGCTTAGCAGAAAAGATATCTGGGAGAATAGAAGCTACAAACTTTTTTTTAGAGGTTACACAGTGCTCATGAGATGCTGAAGTTCAGAGTTAGCTTACAAGAAGACCTTGGTGAATATTCTAGGCACTCAAATGAGACTCCAGAAGACAAGACACTAGGAATGAGGGCTGTGCCAGTGGAGTAAGGGCAAAACTAAAATAGAACCACCCTAAAAAAGCCTAAAAATCAAGCTTCAGTATAATCAAGTCAATCCAAAACAGTCTCAGCACTACAGAAAACAGCATAATCCAGAGTCTCTATAACACGTCCCTCTGAATATCTAGCATACAATGAAAAATTACTAGATGTGGGAAGAAACAGGAAAAGTGACGAATTATCTAGAGATTAAAGTCAATAGAAGCAAAACCAGAGATGACTCTGATATTAGAGTTTTAGCAAGCATGGACTTCAAAATGATGATGATTAATATGTTAAAGAAAACACTGGAAAAATGTACAAAAAGGATGTAGAATATGTCATAGGAAGATCAAAATTTCTACAATATTTGATCTATAAATCTGTATTCTAAAATGACAAAACATCTGAAATTGAGAATTTACTGGGTAGGTTTAACAGGTGATACAGCAACAAACAGAACCAAGGACCTTGAAATGGGTATTATGGTTAAGTTTTTTAAAAAGTCCCTATATAAGTAAAAGTAAAATGATATGATTTTGTGAATTTGCTTTAAATATTTTAAAAAAGGAAAGTTGAAGGGGAGGATAAAACAAAAACAGTAAAATGTTGGTAATTATTAAAACTGGGTGAATGATGAATTCATTCAGCACCATCAGAGTTCATTATGTTATTCTTTCCTCGTATAGCTTTGAAAATGCCTATAATAAAGTTTTATTTATGGTAGATTTTGTCACCATTTGTACACCGACATTCATAACAGCATTATGTGCAAGACCTGAAATGTGGAAACAAACCATGCATCCATCTATGGATGAATGAATAAACAAAATGTAGAATATACATAAAATGAAATATTACTCAGCCTTAAACAGGAAGGAAAATTTGACACACGAAACAACATGAATAAACCTTGAGAGCATTATGCTAACTGCAATAAGCTAGTCACAAAAGGATGAATACTATTCCACTTAAATGAAGTACCCAGAGTAGTCAAATTCATAGAGACAAAACACAGAATGGTAGTTGCCAAGGTCTAGGAGTAAATGGGAAGTTGTTTAATAGATACAGAGTTTCAGTTTTAAAAGATGAAAAGAGTTCTGTGGATGGATGGTAATGATGGTAACACAATAATGTGAAAGGAATTCATGTCCCTGACTATATACTTAAAAAGGATTAAGGTAGTACATTTGTTATGTGTGTTTTACCATAACATGTTTTTAGAAAAATGGAATCAATCTCTTTCTCTAGTTCTGTCTCTCTCTCACATGCATACACACACATACATATACCAACACCAGTCCAGGAAACATCTTCAGGGCATTAAAGCTTGAAGGCACACTGAAATATAATGTACAAATTATATTTCAAATGTGAATAAAAATCTCTTTATATAAGAGATTTCTATCCCTTATTTTAAGTTATAAAATCAGTCTCTTTATATTAAGTTATAAATATTTGATTTATAAATATTATGATCAAAATATCTTCATTTTTTCTTTTTTACCAGTTGCACATTGTCAGGGAAATTATATTTTCCAAAGAGGTTTACAAAATATTTCAGGAAAAACATTAATATGGAAGTCAGGCAAAAATATCCCTTTGGGACTCATATATACTCAATGCAGCAAAACTTTTGCTCTTTTTCTAGGGCACTTACTTTTCTGTCTTGGTAGAACTAGGAGGATTATCAGACATCTTATCTATGAATGGATGTTTAGCAATAAAGTGAGATCATCACACTATGTTTTTAAGCACTAGGCACAGGTGGCTTCCTCACAAATCTTGAGCAGGTTGTGAATATAAATGTTAAGTTATACCTGACATTAAGAATATAAAACAAAGGAATGAAGAATAATGAATGGGAAATTAATTGGGGAAGGAGATAAAGATAATTGTTTTGATTTCATGCCACTTAACAAAGTTCAGTAATATGGTTATTTGCTTCTCTTAGTAAAGTCTAGAAAGCAGCTAGTTTTTATAGCCCAAGGTTAAACAATTTACTAGGAAAATAGTATTTTAGTTGTAAAGATATGTAAGATGTTGACAATATTACGAAAACGTGTTTTTATTTTTATTTTTTTAGATTTTATTTATTTATTTTTAGAGAGAGAGGAAGGGAGGGAGAAAGAGAGGGAGAGAAGCATCATTGTAAGGTTGCCTAATGGGGACCTGGCCAGCGACCCAGGCATGTGCCCTGACTGGGAATCAGACCTGCGATCCTTTGGTTCTCAGGCCAGCACTCAATCCATTGAGCCACACCAGCCGGGGGCACAACATGTTATCTTTAAAAACTATTTTTAAAAAATATTGTTTCTGTTATTACAGTTGTCCCAATTTTTCCTGCTTTGCTACCCTCAACCCAGCCTGCCCCCCACAGTCAGTCCTCCTACCATTGTCCATGGGTCATACATATTCTTTGACTAATCCCTTCACCTTCTTTCAATCAGTCCCCACTTCCTTGTTCCCCTCTTACAGCTGTCAGTCTGTTTCATGTTTCTATGCCTCTGATTCTATTTTGCTCCTTAGCTTATTTTGTTCATTAAATCCCACTTATAAGAGAGATCATGTGTTACTTGTCTAAGAAAAATATGTTTTTAAAAAAACACCCAACACATAACAGTGTTTTCAAATCAACAAATGTGATAGTGTTCTCAAACATCTATAAGGATGTAAGATAATGTATATGCAACACTTAACACAATATCTGGTACATAATGGTTATGCAAGTCAGTCTTTCCCATTTCTGCCTTATTAGTCATTGAGTATCTCATAGCACAAATAAATGACTTTGTAAGAAGTTCAGAGCTCCATTTATGTTGGCACCATTAGGAAATACTATTTTTAATATACTGAGAATGTCCACAGTAAATCTCACACATTTCAACAAACTAGTGTTAACTCAGTAATTTCTTTTAAATGTCCATGAGTTCTGCTTGGTATGCAGGAAACTTTTCCTGATAAATTGCTGGATTTATGACTCCATGGTCTCAAATATGAAATCTGGGGATATACAGCTAAATAAATCATACTGTGGATATTTTAAATTATGAGTTTAGTGGCTTACAAAACTTACCAGGTTCTCAATTCTGTTTATAAAATTAAACATCCTCATATTGTCATGGCTGACCCTTTATGATATAGTGCTGAACAGTATGCAATAATCATCTCAATAACTCAACAAAATGAGTAACAAAAGCTCATTCATAATCTTCAATGTGTCTTGCCCTAAAGTTATCGAGAAAAGAAATAGGTGTTCCCTCCACATATCAAAAACTTACTTGACTA
This sequence comes from Trachops cirrhosus, assembly GCA_028533065.1. NCBI lineage: Eukaryota > Metazoa > Chordata > Mammalia > Chiroptera > Phyllostomidae > Trachops > Trachops cirrhosus. The sequence continues at coordinate 75,876,681 of CM052543.1, read as the reverse complement.
AATGTTATGGAATAACAAAAAATTTCATGCTTTACTTGGTTAATTTTACTGTGACACAATGAACTATTAATAAATTTTCTACCATATGTTAGACAACTGCATTAAAAATGAAAACACAGATGAATAAGACTCAAATGCAACAATCTGCAATCTGGTGACATCCTTTCACATACTCCTTCATTCTTTCTACTGATTAATATATATTCACTGAGCATGCACTAACTGTGAGTACTATTCTAAGCATATACCAGACATTTAGCAAGGCTCAAAAACAAACAAGTCCTTACTTTCTTGATGCTTACATTTTAGTGAGGTGAGACAACAACAAATAAATGGTAATAAGAACCAAGAAAAAAGTAGTGGGAAAGTAGGAAGAGTGGAATTTTATTATTTTTAATTTAAAAAATATAAAATATATATATATATTTTTTAGAGAGAGAAGGCAAGGGAGAAGACAAAGACAGAAATGCTGATGTGAGAGAGAAACATTGATCATTCGCCTCTTGGACGTGCCCTGGCTAGGGATGGAACCTGCAATCGAGGCCTGTGTCCTGACCTGGAATCAAACTGGCAACCTTTCACTTTACTGGATGATGCCTAACCAACTGAGCCACATCGGTAAAGGCAGAAAAGTAGTATTTTAGGTCTTGATGGAGGAGCGAGAAATGGAAGGGGTGGGGGAGAAGCAGCAAGAAAAATACAGCCACCGTCAGCGCCGCCTCCCTGCCACCGTGTATCGGGGTTATGATGGCTGGTAATTTAACCAATGACCAACAAAAGTGGATACTTAAACAATACTGGAAGACAGAGAATGCTGAAAAGACTGGACAGAAGTGGGCTGAAGAATTTGATACACCTTCACCAAGTAGACAAACAATTTATAGATTACGTGATAAATTTGATAAAACTGGGCCCATCTGTAATGCTCCAAAAAGTGGTCGGCCAGTCAGTATTACCACCCAGGAAAATGAAATGTTAGTAAGTCAGGCATTTACAGAGAGTCCCAAAAAATCAAAACAAAGAGCTTCTATTGAGTTAGGCATTTCCTGTAGATCTTTGAGTTGTATTATGCAATGTTTAGGTTTGAAAATGTATCTACCAAGATTGCTTCATGGGTTACTAGAGGATGATCCACATAGCCATTTACAATTCTGTGAAGTGGTTCTCAATGAAGAAAGACAAGGCAATAGCATCACTGATAAAATTACATGGTCCAATGAAGCTCATTTTAAACTTTCAGGTGGTGTATATTGACACAATTGTGTTTACTATTCAAGAGAAAATCCCCATGTAATGATAGAAGGACAGTTAAATGAGCCAGGGATTACAGTTTGGGCTGGATTTTCATGTAAAGGGGTACTTGGACCTATTTTTTTTCATACAGCTGTTACCTATGATCTCTATCTTAACATGCTAAGGGACACTGTTTTACCACAGTTACAGGGATAGCATGATAATGATGACTACTACTTTCAATAAGATGAAGCTCATCCACACTGTGCTGTAACAGTGCGTGAGTTTCTTGAGGAACAATTAATTACCCAACAGGTGGATAGGTCGATGAGGGCCAGTGGAATGGCCACCACGATCACCAGACCTCACCCCAATGGACTTCTTCTTTTGGGGTGCTGTCAAAGATAAAGTCTTTTCACGAAAACCACGTACTGTGGATGATATGATTTGCTGCATAAGAGAAGCAAATATCAAGAAATTGATGACAATAAAGAACTCTGTGCCAAAGTGTGCGCAAATATAGCAAGTAGAGTACAAGAATGTGTAAATAATGAAGGCTGGCAATTTGAGCAGTCATGAGATAGTACCTAAGTGTGTTGTGACATTTCTTTTAAGTTAATAAAGCTACTGTGATAATCATAAAAAAAGAAGAGTAGAATTTTAAATAGCATGGCTAGCAAGGACCTCCTTAATAAGGTAACATTGATAAAAGACTTGAAAGAAATGGAAAAGAGAACCACGTAAATACCTGGAAAAAGAGTATTTCAGGAAGAAGAAATGGAATAAAGGCCTGAAAATGGGAATACATTGGACACTTAAATGAACAAGAGATGTCAATGTACAAATGGGGAGAGAACTAAGAACTGAGGTCAGAGATACAGCTAGATAGAGTTTTATAGATCAGAGAAAGGACTGTACATTTATTTCAAACAGATGGGGACTTCCAGTCAAGATGGCAGCATAGGTAAACATGGCTCTCCTCCTCATACAACATCAAAATTACAACTAAAATATAGAACAACCATCACTCAGAATGATCTGAAATAGAACTGAAAGGAAGTCTGACAATTACAGAATTAAAGCAACCACATCCATCCAGACTGGTAGGAGGGGCGGAGAAGTGGAACAGGCTGGGCCCACACCCACTTGTGGTGGATAAAAATTCAGGAGGGATTATCTTGGGAGCAAGGAGTTCCACTGCCACCCCAGGGCCTCCAACCCAGGATTGTAGTGCCAGGAAGGTAAGTTCCCACAAGTTCTGGCTGCAAACACCAGTGGGGGTAGAGTTAGTGGAAGAAACTTCTGGAGCCCCAAGAAGTTCCTCTTAAAGAACCCACACATGGACTTACTGAGACTCACTACCTTCTGAGCTCCAGCACTAGCATAGCAGCTTGAAAGGCACCAGTGGCATACAGAGAGAAACTGAAGTGTCTGGTATCAAGGTGAGGGCTGGGGGACAGCTTTCTCCCAGAGAGAAACGCAGGTAGAGACCAGTGTCCCTTTTCTGAACCCTCCCCCCAGAGCCACTGAGCCAACAGGCCGGTGCCATATCTGAGACTCCATCAACCTGGCTAATACAGTCTGCCCTGGCCTGGAGATCCCCAGAGACTCAGTCCCACTCAACTTACAGGCGCTCCCAAGCTGCTTTTACATATGAATAGGTGGTCTTGGCTCATGCTTTGAACTTCCTAAATCCTATCATACAAGCAACAACTGGCCTTAGTTAGCCCCAAGCCCCTGTACCTCTTCTCTTGCTAAGTGGCTCCAGGCCTGGCACAGGTAGCAGCCTGCCCAGAGTCAAAAATTAGCTTTGCCTGGAAATCTCCAAGCTCAGAGCAAGTAGCAGCCATATTAGAATGTTTATAGCACAGGTAAGGTGGTCCCAGGCAAAACACAGGTGAGGGCTGACCTTGGCCTGAGCCACCTAGGAAACCCCAAACTCTGCACACCCAGGAGATGGCTATAGACCATGCAGGAGCACCACAGCCTGCCCTAGCACAGCTGATCCTCCACAGAGGGCAGAGGTTGGTGGATAGTGGTCACAGCCAGACAGTCCTTGCAGCTGAATGACCTGAGTAAACCCACCCCATTCATCTACCAACAGCAATCAGGCTCAACTACAAGAAGAGGGTATATTCAGCTCACATGAAGGGCACAGCTCAAGTACCCAGCTTGGGTGATAGGGGAGGCTATGCCACTAAACTCTATAGAACACCTACAATATTAGGCCACACTACCAAGACAGGAAGTCACAGCAGCTCTATCTAATATATAGAAACAAACACAGGGAGGCTGCCAAAATGAGGAGACAAAGAAACATGGCCCAAATGAAAGAACAGAACAAAATTCCAGAAAAAGAGCTAAACAAAAGGGAGATAATCAATCTGTCAGATGCAGAGTTCAAAACACTGGTTATAAGGATGCTCAGGAAACTTAGTGAGGACTTCAGTAGCATATAAAAGATCTAGTTAGAAATGAAGGATACACTTGTTGAAATAAAGAACAATTTACAGGGAAACAACAGTAGAGTGGATGAAGCCACAAATAAATCAATGATTAGGAACATAAGGAAGAAAAAAACAATCACAACAAAAAGAAGAAAAAAGCCAAAAAAACGAAGATAGTGCAAGCAGCCTCTGGGACAACTTCAGGTTTTCCAACATTCATCTCATAGGGATGCCAGAAGGAGAAGAGAAAGAGCAAGAAATTGGAAATCTATTTGAAAAAATAATGAAAGAAAACTTCCCTAATTTCATGAAGGAAATAGGCATGCAAGTCCAGGCTGCACAGAAAGTCCCAAACAAAATGGATGACAAGACACATCACATTTAAAATGCCACAGGTTAAAGATAAAGAGAGAATCTTAAAAGCAGCAAGAGAGAAGACATTAGTTACCTACAGGGAAGTTCCCATAAGACTGTCAGCTGATTTTGCAAAAGAAACTTTGCAGGCTAGAAGGGATTGGCAAGAAATACTGAAAATCATGAAAAGCAGGGACCTATAGCCAAGACCGATCTATCCAGCAAAGATATCAGTTAGAATTGAAAGGCAGATAAAGAGCTTCCCGGACAAGAAAAAACTAAAGGAGTTCATCATCACCAAACCATTATATGAAATGTTAAAGGAACTTATTTAAGAAAAAGAAGATCAAAACTAGGAACAATAAAATGGCAATAAATACATATCTGTCCACAACTGAATCTAAAAAACAAACTAAGCCAACAAGAAGAACAGAAACAGAATCATGAATATGGAGAACACCTTGATGGTTACCAGATGGGAAGGGGAGTGTGGGAGAATGGGTAAAGAAGTGAGGGGATTTAAAAGTACAAATAGGTAGTTACAGAATAGCCATGGGGCTAAAAGTACAGTATAGGAAATGGAGTAGCCAAAGAACCTATACACATGACCCATAGACATGAACAATGGTGTGGGTATTGTTTGAGGGAGTGGGGGTACTGGATGGAGGGGACAAAGAGGGAAAACTGGGACAACTGTAGAATAATCAATAAAATTAAATTTAAAAAATAAAGGAATAAAAACCTTTAAAAGTAAACCAAACAGATGGGAAACAATTAGAAGTATTAAATGGTAAGATACCATATTCATTTTTTTAAAAAGGAAAATGACTACCTGCAACAAGGGAATTGAGGCAGATTCAAAAAGGCTGGTTAGAGGCTACTATAGCACTCATAGCAAAAGATGATTGTGACTTAGTTGGTGTTGGCAAAGGCAGTGATAAGTGACTGAATTCAGCATACATTCTGAAAATTGAGTCACCAAGAGTAAAAGAAAAATTAAGTATGACTCTACGGAAGTTTTTAGTGTGAGGAACTGTATCAATGGAGTTGCCATAATTGAGATAGAGAAGGCTGGTGAGGCAAGTTGGTAAGTGGAAATCAGTATTTCAGTTTGCATAAGTTAAGACTGAGATATCTATTAGATATCCAAATAGAGATGTCAAATAAACAGCTGTAAATACAAAACTGGAGTTCAGGTGACAAGAAAGACGTGAGATTTAAAATTTGGGCATCAAAAACTTAATATATGTAATCAATGAGGAGCAGATGTGCACAGAAAAGAGGTCCAAGGGTTGAACTGAGGAGCAATTCAGAATTTATATGTCAAGAATATGAGGAGGATCTGGCAAAAGAACCACCAAAAGAAAAGTGACAGGTTCACAGACTGTTGTCTAAATTATCTAGTCTAGTATCAAAAAATGACAAAGAAATAGAATAAATAAATAAATGAAGAAAAAAGAAAATACTGTAATAGTGCTATAGTAGAGATATGCTCAAGGGAAAAAGGCAATCGACTAACTCTTTGGCAAAATCAGGGCACAGTTCACAGAAAGCATAATATTTCAGACGGAAAAGTTAAGGAGCAACTAATAGGGCAAAAATGAAGAGAAGTGCTTTTGTATCTTATGTCTTGATACGTACTGATAATCACCCTTCCAACCAATTCCTCTGAGACTAACAATTCCCTTAATTAAGCCTCTTCAAGAATAACAACACAGTGTTCCACAAGGAAATAGGAAGTAAAGTCTCCTAAGTCCCCATGAGGTTCACACTACAATGGTATATGCTAGGGAATCTGGTAAACTTCCTTCTTGCCTTCATATTTATCAAAGACACTGAAATGCAGTTTATAGTACTGCTCCAGCTAGATTCTGCCAGCTAGGCAATATCAACATCCACAAGGATAATCTACTTGACAATTTAACCTCACAATTCCTTGAACCTTCTTTTATCTCCAGTGAGTGTCCTATTAACTACACCAAATTTCAGCAATTATTCATATGGCCACACCTTGACCTTACCTTTGCTTGGTATTTTTTCTACCTTTGAAATTTTAAACTCTAATAGTACACTCCCCTCTCTCTTAACATAATCTTCTAGATGAGCAATGTTGAATAGAAATAAGATATGAGCTACTTATATAATTTAATGTTTCCTAGTAGTCACATTAAAAAGTAAAATAGTAATAATTCATACAACAGAGAACATTTTGATACTTCCCAGATAAAAGGAAGGTTGGGGGGAAAGGGGGACGAGATTAAGAAGTACAAATTGGAGATTATAAAAAGAGTCATGGGGATGTAAAGTACAGCATAGGGAATACAGTCAATAATATTGTATAACTATGTATCATATCAAATGGATATTAGACTTAATGGGTGATCATTTCATAAGTTATACAAATGTCTGAGCACTGTTGTATAACAGGAACTAATATAATATTGTATGTCAACTGTAAATGGAAAATAAAGAAATTAAAATAAATAAATGAATGAATGCATAAATGAATGCCGGGGGGAAGATTACTCATTTTGAAATTAATTTTATTTTATTTTTTAATGAGAAAGATTTCTTATTGTGAATTAACCATAAATTTAATTATTATCATTTATTAAGTATTAAATGCAGGCTAATCATCTTTAAAGTCTCAAAAATCCAAATATAAAGCACAGAAAATAAATTCAGTTCAAGTACTGATATAAAATTCTTCTACATGTTATGTGAAACCCTAGAAAGAATCATTGCAATTATCTGAAGAAATATTAAAGGTAACACAAGAGATGTTTGGTCTTAAATGTAAATTTCAATGTATAGTGTCTGCAATACTGTATCAGAGCAAAAGTATATTTGTAATTTCAAACAAAAAAATAAGTTAGTTTGCATATATTCTGTATTTTTCAATGAAACAAGAAAGCAGATGAAAGATAAAATGTTGGAGAGTCTTATCAACCAGGCCACCTTTTAAAGATAATTTTCCAGGACAGCTAAAATGAGCAACAATAAAGTGCTATACATATAACTAAACTAGAGCCAGTACACGTGAGCCTTGAACAACACAGGGGTCAGGGGTTCTGACCCCTCTGAGCCATTGAAAATCCACATATAAATTTCATCTGGCCTTCTGCATTCACGGATTCCCAACCTCTGAAATGAACTTTATTGATAAATTTTACTTAATGCATTACATCAAAATACAATCAATGAAACATAACATAAATATTAGCAATGAGCTATTTTCTTTTTTTTCATACTAAGTCTTCAAACTGCAAAGTATGTTTTACACTTATAGCATCACATTTCCAACACTAAATTGTAGTCAAGACAAAATGTAATTTTACTAAAGTGTTGTGTTTAATAGAAAAAATATTTTACACTGCATATTGTAAAAAATTTGGTTTTGCCCAAAGTGAATGCCTGGCTTTCCTCCTGGCTTCTGGGAGGTTCTCCCTCTCTGGTCCCCTGGCATATTATACCTTATGGAAGTGTTTGCCTGGAAGTTTTGGGTCATGCCTGATAATCTAATATGATTTAGCATGGGACTGGCCATAACCATATCTTAGGATATGGTCTGGCCACATTAGAAACATCAACAATGTGACTTAGGGAGAGAGATTTGGGTTTATGCATTATCAATTAACCTGAAGACAGAGATCAAACCATGAGATCCATCAGTCAATCAATTAATCAACCAAGCCTATGTAAAATAAGAACTCTGAACACAGAGTCTGAGCTGAGGCTCATGATTGGTAATACTTTGTCTCACATCAATAGCAGGAGAGTAACACACCCTGATTTCACATGGAAGGAAAATACAAACAGTGCTGAGCACTCCCAAAATACTCTGCACCTCTTCCTTTGGCTGATGTCAATCTGCATTCTTTCACTGTAATATACTGTAACTGTGAGCTTTATAGCTTTCAGCGAATTCTGTGAGTCCTTTTTAGCAACTTATCAAAGATGGGGTGGTTTGGGGGAACTTTTCTAAGTTACAGTTGGTATCAAAAGTGAGGATGGTCTTGGAGACTGTGCTCTAACTTTGCAGTTTGCTAACTCTCTCAGCTGGCCTAAACCTCTTGCACACTGCCTCAGTTTTAAAATTTAAATATAAATTAAATTCAAAATTCAGTTCCTCAGTTGCACTACATACATTTCAAATGAACAACAGCAATGTGACCAGTGATTACTCTACCGGGCAGTGCCATTTTAGACTTTGATCACTCTAATCCGTTTATGATGAACACACTTGCTTTTCAACTTCATCTAGAAGTCTAGCTTTTTAAATTCCTCCCATTTAACATCATTCATCCCGGTCTTACTTGCCTTCCCCCACCTTTAGCCTAAGCCCAATGACCCAAACATTAATTACTTTATTGTTAGTGGCCTCAATTCTTTTGCTACCTCTCTTTCTTCTGTTTGCACATGTCCTATAAACCCCAAACACTGGATCAGTCCAACTGGACTTCTTACCCCATCTACTTAGAGGTAGTTTAATATTACTGAGGGAAAGAAATTAATATATATAATGAAATAATAACATCTCTTGTGGCATTAATCAACTATTTTTAGCTGTCTTTGATCACACTCCCCCAAGCAACTAATTTCACTCAGTCCACCCTCACCCAGATCCCTATCCTCTCACCCTTAAACTCCCAGTGCTGATCTAGCTTCCTACTTCAAACAGAAAATTAGACAAAAGGCATGATGCAACTTACTTCACATTATTCCACCTAAAAATTACCTACAGCCACGATATCCTTTACCTTTTTCTATCCTTCCAGTGCAAGGACAATTCCTATCAACTATATGCTCATACTCAATCACCTCTTCCTCGTGGATCTGGCTGCTGTACAGGTTATCTTTTCCATAACAATTATAGTCAACTCATTTTACTCACTACTATACCCTTGACCTCACTCACCCTATAATCAAGTCTTATATTTAAACAAAACAAAATTCCCTCTTGCTCTTTGTCAAGTGTGAGAGGACCTGAAATTTTACCCTACTTGCAAGCTAAGAATTTAATATGACACAGTTGTGTGAATGATGGCAGAAGACAAGAGAGAGGCCCCAGGTCAGAGACAAAGGACTTTGCTATTTAGGATAGAAGCAAGCAGCCTCAGTATCAACACATTTGCTTCAGTTTCCCATGTCCTAATTACCACACGGCAATGTAAAGAGGGCCAGGTGACATCTGCATACAAACTTGGGTGCATTTAGGAAAAAACCCTAAGTATGGGGAATTCAAATCTTTTTATGATAGGAAATAATTTGATTTATCCCTTAGCTCCAGAGGGAGAAGCAATCTCTATCTTCCAAGGTTGTTCAACATAAAGACAACTGTGAAAAGGTAGTCTGGAACAAAGGCAGTCAGTACCTTGTTTGCAAGATGTGAAGGAATGTGACACCTATAGAGAATTCTTTCCAAACTCCCTGCTTCCTGTGCAATGCCCCCACTTCTTTAACACACTGTAATGTGGCTTCCACCTCATTTACTCCATTGACAGTTCCCTTGGCAAAGTCATAAATGATGTTTTAGTTGCTTTTTGGAGCATTTAACCTGTTGATCATTTCCTTCCAAAGCTCTCTTTTGGCTTCCATGAAGTGTTCTACTTCTCATTCTCCGCCTACTGTATATTTTTCAATTTACTTTTATTGTATTTTTTCTGTTTCTATTTAGCCCTCTTATATCTCCCTTGCTCCCCCACAATTACCACACTGTTGCCCATGTCCACGAGCCCTTTTTCCATTTTGCTCAATCCCTCCACCCCCTGACCCTCAACAGAGCTGTCAGCCTGATCTCTATTTATATGAGTCTGTCTCTATTTTGCTTGTTCAGTTTGTTCATTAGGTTCCACATATGAGTGAAATCATATGGTATTTGTCTTTCTCTGACTGGCTTATTTCACTTAGCATAATGTTATCCAGGTCCATCCATATTAACACAAAGGGTAATTTTTTTTCTTTTTTTATGGACAAGTAGTATTCCATTGTGTAAATGTCCCATAGTTGTTTTATTTATCCACTCACCTACTGATGGACACTTAGGCTGCTTCCATATCTTGACAATTGCTGAGCAATGGTGCAATGAACATTGGGATGCTTATGTTTTTTCTAATTGGGTTTTTTTTTTTGGCTCCTTTGGATATATTTCCAGAAGTGGGATCACTGGGTCAAAAGGCAGATCCATTTTTCATTTTTTGAGGTATCACCATACTACTTTCGGCAGCTACACCAATCAGCATTCCCAACACTGCAAAAAGGTATCTTTCTCCACCTCCTCATTGCACTTGTGTGTGGATTTACTGACAACAGCCATTCTGACAGGTGTGAGACAATATCTCATTCTGGTATTAATTTGCACTTCTCTCATTATTAGTGACACTGAGCATCTTTTCATATGCCTATTGGCCATATGTACGTCCTCTTTGAAGAAGTGTCTAGCTGGGTCCTTTGCCCATTTCTTAACTGGAATTTTTTGAGGTGGGTATTGAGTTTTATAAGTTCTTTATAAATTTTGGATATTAACCCCTTATCAGATATTATCAAGCGAATATGTTCTCCCATTCAGTGGGTTATGTTCTTATTTTGCTGATGGTTTCCTTGCTGTGCAAAAACTTTTTAGTTTATAGTAGTCCATTTATTAATTTTTTCTGTTGTTTCCCTTGCCTGAGGAAATATATCAGATAAAATATAGCTATGAGGAATGGCCGTGATTTTACTATGTTTTCTTCTAAGATTTTTATGGTTTCAGGTATAACATTCAAGTCTTTAATCCATTTCTTGTGTGTGGCATCAGAAGTTGGTCTAGTTTCATTTTTCTGTACATATCTATCCAATATTCCCAATGGGATTTATTGAATAATCTTTAGCCCACTGTACATGCTTGCTTCCTCTTTCAAATATTGACTATAAAGGTGTGGGTTTATTTCTGTGGTCCATATTCTGTTCCACTGATCTATGTGTCTGTTTTTATGCCAGTACCATACTGTTTTCATTACTATAGCCTTATAGTAAACTTTAATATTAGGTAGCATGATTCCCCCAACTTTGTTCTTCTTTCTCAGGATTGCTGTTGCTACTCGGGGCCTTTTGCGGTTCCATATAAATTTTTCAAATATGTGTTCTAGTTCTGTGAAAACAGTCATTGGAATCTTGATAGGAATTATGTTGAATCTTTATTTTCTTTAGGTAGTATGAACACCTTACTAGTGGTTAATTATTATCCATAAACATATTATGTGCTTCCATTTATTCATATGTTCTATTTATTTCTTCAGTGTCATAATTTTTCAAGTACAGGTCTTTTACATCCTTGGTTAGATTTATTCCTAGGTATTTTATTCTTTCTGAAGCAATTGTAAATGGGATTGTTTTCTTAAATTCCTTTTCTGATAGTACATTATTGACATATAGAAATGTACCTGATTTCTGGATATTAATTTTGTATCTTGTTACTTTACTGAATTCATTTATGAGTTCTAGTAGTTTCTTGGTGGAATTCTTAGGGTTCTCTATGTATAGTATCATGTCATCTGCAAATAATCACACTTTTACTTCCTTTCCAATTTAGATGCCTTTTATTACTTTTCTGATTGCTATGGCTAGAACATCCAGTACTATGTTGAATAACAGAGGTGAAACTGGACATCCCTGTCTTGTTTCTGATCGTAAGGGGAATGCTTGTAGTTCTGCTCAATGAGTATGATGCTGGCAGTGGGTCTGTCACATATGGCCTTTATTATGTTTAGGTAGTTCCCACTACTCCCACTTTGCTGAGAGTTTTTATCATAAATCAGTGCCTGATTTGCAAATAGTTGTACAAACTTTGCATCCCCAAAATAAATCTCACTTGATCACGATGTATAAAATTTTTGATGTATTTAGTTTGCTAATATTTTGTTAAGGATTTTAGCATCAATGTTCATCAGGATATTGGCCTATAATTTTCTTTCTTTTTGTGCCTTTATCTGGTTTTGGAATTAGGATAACAGTGGCCTTGTAAAATGAGCTTGGAAATCTTCTCTACTCTTGAATTTTTTAAAATAGTTTGAGAAGGGTAGGTGTTAGTTCTCAGAATGTTTGGTAGAATTCACCTGTGGAGCCATCTGGTCCAGGGCTTTTGTTTAACTGGAGTTTTTTTATTACTGCTTCAATTTCACTAGGTGTAACCTGTCTATTCAGATAGTCGGATTCTTCCTGATTTACTTTTGGAAGATTATATGTTTCTAGGAATTTATCCATTTTGTCCAATTTGTTGGCATATAGTTGTTCTTAATACTTTCTTACAATCCCTCTGTATTTTTTTGGTGTCAGTTGAAATTTCTCCTTTTTCATTTCTGATTTAATTTGGGTCTTCTCTCTTTTTTTCTTGATGACTCTAGTTAAAAGTATGTCAATCTTATCTTTCCAAAGGACCAGTGCTTGGACTCATTGATCTTTTATATCATTTTTTAGACTCTCTTATTTATATCTACCATGATCTTCCTTCTACTCACTTTGGGCTTTGTTTGTTGTTAAAGTTCCTTTAAGTGAAAGATAGATTGCTTATTTGAGCTTTTTCTCATTCCTCAGGCCTGTAATGCTATGAATTTCCCTCTTACAATTTCTTTCCTGTCTCATACATATTTTGGGTTATGTTATCATTTTCATTTATATCAAGGTATCTTTTGATTTCTTGATATTATTTGTTGATCCATTTATTGTTAAAAAACATATTACTTAGCTTCCATATATTTGTATATTTTTTAGTGTTCTTGGGATTGATTTCGAGAAGATGCTTGATATGATTTCAATCTTAAATTTACTGAGACTCGTTTTGTGTCGTAACAGGTGGACTATCCTGGAAAAGGTTCCATGAGCATTTGAAAAGAATACATAATCTACTGCATTGGAATGCATTGCTCTGTAGGTATCATTTAAATCCATTTGATCTAGTGTGTCTTTAAAGGTGCTGTCTCCTTATTGATATCTCTGGAAGCTTTATCCATTGACATCAATGGGGTGTTAAAACCCCTACTATGAGCACATTTGTTGATCTCTCCATTTATGTCCATAATATTTGGTTTACATATTTAGATGGTCCTTTGGTGTATAAATGTTTACTAGGGTTATATCCTCTTGTTGGATTGCTCCCTTTATCACTATGTAGTGTACTTCCTTGTCTCTTACTATATAGCCTTGGTTTTTAAAGTCCATTTTATGAGATATAAGTATTGGTACCCTAGCTTTTCTTTCCTTTCCATTTGCATAAAATATCTTTTTCCACCCCTTTCAATTTAGTCCATGTGTATCTTTCCTTCTTTGGTGGGCATCTTGGAAGCAGCATACATATGGGTACTGTTTTCTTATCCGTTCAGCTACCCTATGTCTTTTGACTGGAGCATTTAAGCCGTTTACATTTAAAGTGACTATTGACGGACTTCCAGCCAAGAAGGAGGAGTAGGTAGGCGCATTGTGCCTCCTCGCACAACCAAATTAAGGACAATAAAAATTTAGAAACAAACAAAAAGAAACAACCAGAACTGACAAAATTGAACTGTACGGAAGTCCAACAACCAAGGAGTTAGACACATTCATCCAGTCCGGTAGGAAGGGTAGAGTTGGGCAGTCGGGGGGAGTTGGATGCTGGATGGAGAGGGGTCGCAGGGAAAAAAAAAAACAAAAAAACGGTGGCTTGTGGATGCTGGTGCACAAGGCAGTGGCTGATGGACCCTGGCATGCAGGGGGCAGCTGGCAGACCCACTGAGGTGCACAGGGCCGCTGGCTAACCCAGCGTCCCACATTCGCACACAGACAAACCAGGCAAAGCTGGGGAGGGACACAGACCACGCAGCCCAGGGCCGCAGCTCAGGTAAATAAAGCCTCAAAACACCTACTGAAAACACCTGTGGGGGTTGAGGCACAGAGAAAGACACCCAGCCTCACGGGAGAGTTCGTTGGACAGACCGACAGGGTCCTAGATCGTACACAAGCTCACCCACTCAGGAATCAGCACCTGAAAGGCCCACTTTACTTGAGGGAAGCGACAGAAGGGACTGAAATCTGAGAGAGCAGAGCAAGCACCACTGTTCCCTCTTGGACCCCGCCCCCCTCCCCTGCAGACAGCATCAAAACCCAGCTACTGGGGTGCCCCGCCCTGGTGAACACCTAAGGCTCCGCCTCTCACTACGTAACAGGGGCAAGTAGACTCCCTGCCCTGCCAAAAAATGACTCAAATGGAAGTACAAATCAAAGCCCCAGAGCCAATACTTTTAAGCGACCAAGAGATAGCCAACCTATCAGATGCACAGTTCAAAGCACTAGTGATCAGGATGCTCACAGAATTGGTTGATTTTGGTCGCAAATTAGATGAAAAAATGAAGGCTATGCAAGTGAAATGAAGGAAAACACACAGGGAACCAAGAGAGATGGAATGAAAGATGGGTCTCACATCAATGGAGTGGAACAGAAGGAAGAAAGAAACAACCAAACAGAAAAGAATGAAGAAACAAGAATTAAAAAAACTGAGAGGCTTAGGAACCTCCAGAACATCTTGAAACGTTCCAACACCCGAATTATAGGGGTACGAGAAGGGGAAGAGGAAGAATAACAAGTGGAAAAATTATTTGAACAAATAATAAAGGAGAATTTTCCCAATCTGGCAAAGGAAATAGACTTCCAGGAAGTCCAGGAAGCTCAGAGAGTCCCAAAGAAGTTGGACCCAAGGAGGAACACACCAAGGCACATCATCATTACATTACCAAAGGTTAAAATGAAGAAGAGAATTCTAGAAGCAGCAAGAGATAAGGAGACAGTCACCTACAAAGCAGTTCCCATCAGACTGTCAGCTGATTTCTCAAAAGAGACCTTACAAGCAAGAAGGGGCTGGAAAGAAGTATTCCAAGTCATGAAAGACAAGGACCTACATCCCAGATTGCTCTATCCAGCAAAGCTTTCATTTAGAGTGGAAAGGCAGATCAAGTGCTTCTCAGATAAGGTCG
>CM052543.1:75785302-75855159 GCA_028533065.1 Trachops cirrhosus | reverse complement strand
CACAATGGAATTCTATGCAGCTGAAAGAAAGAAGGAGCTCATACCCTTTGTAACAGCATAGATGGAGCTGGAAAGCATTATGCTCAGCGAAATAAGCCAGGCAGTGAAGACAAATACCATATGATCTCGCCTTTAACAGGAACCTAAACAACAAAACAAAGAAACAAGTAAAATATAACGAAAGACACTGAAATAGAAGACATGTCAGTGACCAGAGGGGAGAGGGAAGGGAATTTGAGGGGAGAAGGGAAGGGTTTACAGGAACAAATAGAGAGGACACATGGACAAAACTAGGGGGGTTGAAAAGGGGAGGGAGGAGAGGAGGGATGGGTGGGTGGGCTGGAATGGAAATAAAGGATAGAAACTGTACTGAATAAACTAAAATAAAAAAAATTTTTTTTAATTAAAAAGAAAACACCTGTGGGGGCTGAGGCGCAGGGAGAGACACCCAGCCTCACAGGAGAGTTTGTTGGAGAAACCCACAGGGTCCTAGAACGTGCACAAGCCCACCCACACAGGAATTAGCACTAGAAAAGCTCAGTTTGCTTGAGGAAAGCAGCAGAAGGCACTGAAGTCCAATAGAGAGCAGAGCAAGCGCCATCGTTCCTTCTCGGACCCTGCCCCCACATACAGCATCACAACCCAGTGACTGGGTTGACCTGCCCTGGTGAACACCTAAGGCTTCGCCCCTTATATGTAACAGGCGCGACAAGACCAAAAATAAAAAAGAGAGAGAGAAAAAGAAAAAGAAAACATGGCCCAAACGGAAGAACAGATCAAAGCTCCACAGCACATACAACTAAGCGACCAAGAGATAGCCAACCTATCAGATGCACAGTTCAAAGCACTGGTGATCAGGATGCTCACAGAATTGGTTGAATTTGGTAACAAATTAGATGAAAAAATGAAGGCTATGCTAAGTGAAATGAAGAAAAATGCACACGGAACCAAGAGTGATGGAAAGAAAGCTGGGACTCAAATCAATGGAGTGCACCAGAAGGAAGGAAGAAAGAAACAACCAAACAGAACAGAATGAAGAAACAAGAATTCAAAAAAATGAGGAGATGCTTAGGAACTTCCAGGACATCTTTAAACGTTCCAACACCCAAATTATAGGGGTACGAGAAGGGGAAGAGGAAGAGCAACAAGTGGAAAAGTTATGTGAACAAATAATAAAGGAGAACTTCCCCAATCTGGCAAAGGAAATAGACTTCCAGGAAGTCCAGGAAGCTCAGAGAGTCCCAAAGAAGTTGGACCCAAGGAGGAACACTCCAAGGCACATCATAATTACATTAGCCAAGGTGAAAATGAAGGAGAGAATCCTAGAAGCAGCAAGAGATAAGGGGATAGTCATCTACAAAGGAGTTCCCATCAGACTGTCAGCTGATTTCTTAAAAGAGACCTTACAGGCAAGAAGGGGCTGGAAAGAAGTATTCCAAGTCGTGAAAGGCAAGGACCTACATCCCAGATTGCTCTATCCAGCAAAGCTTTCATTTAGAATGGAAGGACAGATCAAGTGCTTCCCAGATAAGGTCAAGTTAAAAGAAGTTCATCATCACTAAGCCCTTAGTTTATGAAATGTTAAAGGGACTTACCTAAGAAAACGAAGATAAGAAACGTGTAGTAAAATGACAGCAAACTCATAATTATGAACAACCACACCTGAAACAAAAACAAAAAGAAATTAAGCAAACAACTAGAACAGGACAGAACCACAGAAGTGGAGATCACATAGAAGGTTAGCAACAAGGGAGTGGGAGGAGGAGAGAGGGGGAAAAGGTACAGAGAATAAGTAGCATAGATGGTAGGTAGAAAATAGGGAGAGGGCAAGAATAGTATGGGAAATGTAGAAGCTAAAGAACTTAGGACACATGGACCTGAGCTCGAGGTGGGGGGAATGTGGGTAGGAGAGGGTGTTCTGGGTGGAGGGGAATGAAGGGGGGTAGTATGCTTGTTCTGAGACACTTAAAGTTTAGCGCCATTTAACTTTGTTTAAAAAATTATTCGTTTTCCAGGAAAACATGTTTTAGAGATTTAATGACCAATTTGTTTTTGTTTCCTTTTTGGATTTTGAGAGTTGAGAAAAAAAATAGAGCCTTCTTTGAAATTTGAATTGCTCTGGAGAATTAAACATTATTAAGAATTTTCTTTAAATTATTGAAAATAAACAACTCTTGGGCTAAGTGCTTTGGAATTTGATCACCTAGTACTTACTAGAATCATTACATGAGAAAGCAGACATACCCTTCTTCCAGGTGCCTGTGAGAAACAGGAATTTCCTGGGTAATTGCTTCTTTCTTTCATTCTTCCAATGTCTTCTGGCACACAGATGTCTTCTGTTTCCCCAGCAGTTTTCTGTGGTCAGAAAGGATCTGTGACTCAGTTTCTTTCATACCACTCCTCTGCCCATATTGCTGAAAATGACTGCTTCGCCATGTCCTATACTTTGGCATAAGTGAAGGGTTTAAAGGATAGTTGGCATTCCCATCATTATAGGATCAGCCTGAAGATTCTCATGATCCAGTTCCCTAAATTTTCACTACCTCTTCTCCTTGTCCATGATTCCTTGATTGGGGAAGCCTATTGTTTCTAACCTTCCATCACAATCTTGATCACCATGCAACAAACAGTATAAAACTAAGTTCTCTATTCTGTAGTGCATTTAATCCTCACCATTTTGTTCCTGCCTTCTTGATTCATTTTAATCCAATTAGTTCACAGTCTTCTGACCATGAATTTACGTGGCCCATTTTTATGAATTTAGCTAGTAGGTGATTCTGTCGTGATGAAACTGTCAGAAGAAGAGTGAAATCGATTTGTTTTTATTAAGATATGCTGACTACTACTCACAACATCAATAATTATTTGTTTTAGCTACAGTGTGGGTTAAGAACTCTGGCTTTGGAGTAAGACTGACCAGAATTTGTATCCTGACTTTGCCTCTTATTATCTGGTCAAGTTTCTTCACTTCTCCGATTTTTAAATTTCTCTTTCTATAAAATTGATTTAATAAATTATAGGAGTTGGTGTAAGAGTTAAATGTCTTACTGAACCTAAAGAGTTTAGCACTCTGTCTAGCATATCACTGCTTAATAAATATTAGTAATTACTATTAAACAATATTTTTGAAGAATTGTTCTTTTAATCTTTCATTCCCTCCTTCCCTATGTTGCTTTTTATTCTTTGTGTTTTTCACTCTTACTCTCTTAACATGCTAAAGATATAGTTAAATCCACAGGATTTATGGAGAATTTCCTGCCAAGAGTTGTTTTGGTTTATTATATCATAACCTTGATGCTGTGGCTGTGCCTACATGCAGATGTCTCCTCAACTGGCAACCTGATTTACAGATTATTCTGTATAGCCTGAGAAAAGATTGGCAAGGAAGTACCCTGTGTGAGACAAAGAATTCTAAAGCTACAATGGGGAGCCTTGGAAATCATCTGATCCAGGCTTTTGTACTAAAACAATGCTACATCTCAGTCTTCTGTAAAATGGTAGTTGTCTGGTTTTTCTAATGTGAAGCATGGGGAATGCTTATTAAGTTGTGGATTCATAGAATCCAATTATTAAAGTTATTTGAAGGAATTGTAGCAGTCATCCAGTCCAGTATTTCTTTCACCTGGCATTATTGAGGGCCTATTATGTATCAGGTGTCATAAGAGGCACTGGGGATCTGCAACACAGTGAAACAGTCTCCCTCCTTTAAGGACTCCCAGTTTTCCCTCACACCTGCTAGAAGCCCTTCTGATGACAAATATACCAGCCTCTGATTAGACATTCCTAGTGATAGTAAGTGCACTATTTCATAGGACAAGTCATTCCTTTTTCACATGGTTTAGAGTTGGAGGGGACCAAGGAGTCCATTCAATCCAGTTATTCCTGGACTCAATTTTTTTATGTGAAATCTTGTTCAGAACACTAATCTATAATGGATAAAATTAGCTGTGCTCCAGGTGTGGCCCTGCTCAGTTGACTCTCCCCTCTCCTTCCTTAAGAGGCCCCACTCATTCCTTAGGACCCTGGCCTAGTAATTTGGATCAACTCTAATAATTAGAAAGATTTTTCCTAAATTGAACTTGCTACTTCCTAATTATTCCAAATGCAGGCCCCTGGAGCAGCAGCACAGTATGAATCCACTTAGTCTTTATAAAACTCTTTCAGATACTTGAATAACCAGTATGCTCCTTCCTGCCTACACCTTCTCTCTTCCAAGAGAAATCATCCTCATTGCCTTTAACCTTTCTTCAAAGAGCATGTTTTTAAAGTTTTAGTAAAGAAATTTTTAAGTTATTCTATTTCTTCTTCTAGCCTGGAAACTAGAGACAATACTTCTGTCTTTGATGAATTTGAAGTTGGTTTTTAATCCCCCTTCCATAGCCTTTATTTTTTACCCCCGAGTCCAAATACTATCAGCCTCTTAGAAAAAGTTGTTTAGTATCAAAATCAGAAAAGAAAAAAAGATGCTAAAGACCTGGCCTTCTTAGATGAAATTACACTAGCAATCTCAGGTCCCATTTTAGGACCCTGCCCACACAGCATCTCTCACCACAGTCATTCAGATATCTGTCAGCACCACAGGGCAGGGCCTGAGTTGTGTGCATCCTCTAGTTAATGTGCTGTTGTTGGATCAAGTTTCACAGGCCCACACTGAAGTTCCCTACCCAGAACAGAGACCTCTTGGTGTCTCGCACAAAGCAAATGGAAGCTGCCTGTGAAGGGCAAAGCAGCAGATTCCAGCATTACCCAAAGTGCTTCAGTTTCTTTCATCATCAAAGACTGCCTTTGGGCCGGGAACAAGTGATAGAGCCATGTTAGACATTAAAATAGAGTACTTCTTGTATCTGGAACAGTTGATCTGAAGCCCTATCTTCTTTCTACTCATTTGAATTGACTGTTCCGTGGTTGATTCTGTTAGATTTGAGAGCATTTCATTCCCTTTGTTTTCATCCTCTTTCATTTTATGTGTAATGGTGTGTTCAAATCCAGTTTGAATTTAATTTCATGTGCTATATATGACACTTAGGAAGTCAGAGTTGATAGTACTCTGGCTTTCTGTATTTTGTCATATTTTACCGTCTGTTCAACATATGAAGATTTCTGTTCCTTTGCCTGCTAGAAATTACGGAGGGCACACAAGATGAAAGCTGCTGTCTTCAGGTATTGACACTGCTCCAGGAGTTCTGAACCTGGGATCCATAAAACACCTAGGATTTCCATGGCATGCTTTGTGGGCTCCTTAAACAGCCTACAATTGCACGCAAATTTGTGTGTATAAATTCTTGTTTGCATTTTTCTGGAGATTTTTCAAGGCATCTGAGACTAAAAAATGGTTACTAGACAGAAGTTTCAAGATCCTGAAATTGAACTAGATATGTTTTCTAATCATAACATATTATGATAGTATTGATTTACTCTGTATTTAAGGGAATTGTTGTTAATCTCTGTTTTAAATCAAGCTTGTGACTGAATGTCATTCGACCTTGCTCATTTGAATGAGGACTAATAGGGCCTTTCCACACTAAGGATATATGTAAACCAAAAGAAAACAGAAGAGTGCCATCTAGAGGCCGTAATGACAATTCCACACCTTTGGAATCAGGCCCAGGCCTGCTACCTACACAGGGGTCTTTAGCTTTAGTAACTTTCTAAATTGAGAACTTTTTTTCCTCAAGTAATTGCAGACCATAAAGGTGTGTGCCAGTGATACTTATAACCTCTTCAGATGCTACAATTGTGGGGTCTATTCTTGCTACTCTGTAAACATAATTTTAATAGATACTTAATGTTTAGATAGCATTTCCTCTTTTTAAGGGGTGTAGCAACTTCAGGCTTTAGGATCTATGCTGCATTTGAATACACTTTTAGTCATAAAGCAAGACCAAATTAATGCCTTCTAAAAATCATTTTAATATTGGGATTTTGTTGTATTTCCTAAGTCAGAATAAATTAAAAATTAGGAGTAATTTGCTTTAATTACTCTTAGTATTCCCTTCTAGATGACAATATAGAATAGTGTTTGCCAAATGGTGCAGAAATTGTGGCATTGCACAGTTGAATTCAGTCCAGAAAAATGGATCAAGCAGAATTTATATCCATGTGAAGATGTATAACAGGATAGATGAGCATAGATCTCAAGTCCTAGCTCTGCAATTACCTTGCAATGTTGAGTTTGTTAACTTGTCTCTTGTTTTGTATATGGTGTTAATAATAGTCTCTAGTTTAAAGTTGTGAAGATGAAATAAAGTTAGGAAATACAGTGCCTTGTATATAAAGAGTTTTTTTAAATTAGCAATAATTTATTGTTATTACTGCACAGTTTTATTTTGAGGACAGCTGTAATGAAGTAGAAACAGAAATTTTTAAACCTATATGTTTTAGAATTTTATAATTTTAAAAAGCATTTTTACAAATACAATCTTGTTTAGTTAGAGTAAATGTTCAATAAATATTTAGTTGTTCATATATTGGGTAGATATTGATTCAGCCTCTGTAAGTACAATGACCTTCTTTGGCATTGGAGGTTTGGTACTGGAAACAGCAGTAGGAAAGACATAGACCTTACATTGTGGATGGGGAGTTAGATGATAAACAAGTAAATAAATAAGATAATTTCACAAAGAAATCACTAGTGTTAAGAAAACAAGTGTGTGATATAAAAGAGAGTGACTGATAGCCTACTTTAGGTGGTCAGGGAAGAGCTTTCTCAGGAAGTAACATTTAAGCTGTTACCTGAATGACAAGGAGCCAACCATGTGAAGGTCAGAGAAGCAGCCATTGCAACTAAAGCAGACAGTAAGTGTAAAAGCCTTCTGTGGGAGTGGGTTAAGCATGTACACAGGCTAGGAAGAATGCCAGTGCAGCTAGATGGAGCTCAGCAAGCCAAGGGGAGAGTGGCAGGAGATGAGGTCAGAGACAGAGGCTTGAGACTGTAGGCCCAAGACTTTGGAGTTTATTCCAAGGGTTATGGGAAGTTTGGAGAATTCGTAGGCAAGGTAGGAATATGCTCAGATTTATGTTTTAGAAATAGCCCCTTTGCTTCTCCATGGAGCAAGAGTGGAAGCAGGAAAACAATTTAGGAGACTTTTGCAATAGTCTAAGTGACAGATGATGGTAGCTTGGATGAAGATGTTGCAAGAACGGTTCAGAAGTTTGGGTCCTGTCCACAACAGCTGTGTGCATTACAGAGGCAGTATAGCATATGGTTAAGAGCACCAGTCAAAGAGTCAGAATGTCTCGTTTGAAATCTGACTTACCATGTGACCTTGGACAAGTTTTTTAACTTCTCTATGCCTAATTTTTACCATCTCTGAAATGGGAATGATGATAGTACCCTTCTCCTAGGATTGCTATGAGGATTAAATGTAATCATAATTGTAAAGTGCTCAGAAGAGTGTTAATAATGCTGTTTTTATCATTATCATCACCACCACCTTTATCACAAGCACTACTCTCACATCATCCTCCATACCCTGAATTTATAAAAAACTTAGAGGGTGGTTTTTAAATCAAAATATAAGCTTCTTAATTTTGAATCCATTATCCTTTCTGTAATATATTATGTAGTATGAGCTCCTAGAGAGAAATATCTATTGATCTGACTCTGTAGCTCAGAGTCCAGTTGTATGCACCTGTGAATGTTCAAACAACATTGAGAAAATTGTAAATAAGGCTATCAAAGAGTCTCATTGTGTGGTAGGGAGCATCCTGTGCCTGTGCCTATTTCCCCTGACCTTGAACTATTACAAATTTTAATCCCTTAGTTTTGAAGAGAGCTTTTGGTCAAAAAGCTAAGCATTTGTGTACACATAGTAATACACTGAGGAGGAAAGAACTCACTAATTCGAGGTCCTTATAAGATACTGAATCTCTTCCAAGGACATTCAATTCTTCATCAATTGTGTTAAATTGGGCCATGTGTAATATAAATAAATGAAGTGTCTGGATTATCCCCAAATTTTTTTCTAATCAGACTGTTAGTAAAGGTATTAACGAGACAACCAGATTTGAATTTCTCTTTTCTCCACCTCTTCTGCCTTTGACCAATCCCTTCTGGAGTAAGCAATGACACAGGGAAGGACCAAGGAGCAGAAGAGACAGATGAGAAGCAAGGAGTTAGAAAATCTCCCTGTTCACCTTGCCTCACTAGAGGCACCAGTGGTATCTCCCTCCCCAAGATGAAGGGTGGGCTCTTTGTCTGTTGCAGAATGTGAGCACTTGATCCGTCACATGCTGGTGTTGGACCCGAGTAAGCGCCTCTCCATGGAGCAGATCTGCAAGCACAAGTGGATGAAGCTGGGGGACACCGATCCCAACTTTGACAGGGTGAGAAGGGAGCTTTAGGAAACTCTTCTCAGAATGACTACAGCCTTTTTGGCATGAAATTGTAATCAGGCCAGGACATGAAAAGGTAGCAGTGCGAACAAACTGTTGTGTAATACTTAAGCAAGGAGTGAAAGTAGGAATTGTAAACCAGCAGAGCTGTTGGAGAATAGTGATACCAGTTTCCTACTCCTTATCCCCAAATCAGTCTCTTCTTGGCTTTTGAGACAGTATAGACCACAATTCTGCAGCTTACCCACTGTGGGGATGTCTCCTTCCTTGTACTTAGTGTGCTTATTCAATGGCTCCTATAGCATACCTTCATTTAAACTACTATGGCTATCCTTAGTACCCCCGAGTTGCTCAGGAAAAGTAGAATCTTGTCTGTTCATAGCTGAGTACCCAGGGCTTTGTTGCTTAGGCTTTGTCTGAGGCCAAAAATATCCCAAGCTAGGGGACAGGGAAAAGCTTGATATGTGATGATATACATAGGTGATATGTCTTCTTAATATGGCTAAGTGGGGATATGATAGCTTACCTTTTTTTTTAATGTCACAGCTAATAGCTGAATGCCAACAGCTAAAGGAAGAAAGACAAACAGATTCTTTGAATGAGGATGTCCTCTTGGCCATGGAAGACATGGGACTGGACAAAGAGCGGACACTACAGGTATCGCTAAAGGAATGGAGAACAAAGTGAGATGCAGTCATACTTCCTCTGTTCAGCCTTTTCTCATTTTTTCTCCTTTCTGGGATCTTGGGGCTTTTTTATTTAAATAATTTTTTAATTTTTCAATTATAGTTGACATACAACAGTATATGTTTCAGGTGTACAACACAGAGATGAGGCATTTATATAACTTAAAAAGTGATCACCCCAGTAAGTCTAGTACCTATCTGACACCATACATAGTTATTATTGACTATATATTCTCTGCTTTATTTTACATCCCTGTGACTATTCTGTAACTGACAATTTGTACTTCTTAATCTCTTCACTTTTTTCACCCATTCCCCCAACCCCCTTCCCATCTGCCAACCATCAGGAGCTTGGGTCTTTTTGTTTCCCTCCTGTTCTTCTTCTTACCCTTTTCTGGGCCTTGGAAAGAAGGTGCTTTGGTCTTCTACTGTTACTATTAGAAA
This sequence comes from Trachops cirrhosus, assembly GCA_028533065.1. Taxonomy (NCBI): domain Eukaryota; kingdom Metazoa; phylum Chordata; class Mammalia; order Chiroptera; family Phyllostomidae; genus Trachops; species Trachops cirrhosus. The sequence goes on along the minus strand of CM052543.1, from coordinate 75,845,695 downwards.
GGTTTGGTCATTGACATGCTATTTCACCAAAGTTTTTTACTCTTTTCCTTTTTTCTGTTGGTAGTCATTAAGATCAGATGCCTATGATCACTATAGTGCAATCTACAGTCTACTATGTGATCGACATAAGAGACATAAAACCCTGCGTGTTGGAGCACCTCCTAGCATGCCTCGAGCCATGGCGTTTCAAGCACCAGTCAATATCCAGGTGGGCAGTGACTCCAGTGACCAGATTCAGGACAAGTAACATTGGGGGCAGGGGGCGGATAGCCATTGCTCACTAACTCTTAAGAGAGTTTTTTATTCTTCCTTAGCTCTGTCCCATCCACTTATCATCCCTTCTTTTGTCAGAGATCAAGCAAAGATCTGAACCTTTCTTAGAGAAGACAAAAAGGGTATTTGAGTACTGAAGATGGGTTTTGTTTTTTGGGTTTGTTTTTTTAAGAAACAACAATCGTTGAAAAAGACTATCATCTCTAAAAAATGCTTTTCTAATGTAGCTTCTAAGTGCAGAGGAACCAAAGACTCAGAGGTAGAAACATAGACTTTACCAGTCAAGAATATTTTGAAAGACTGTCATGTCCCTCTAGTATTTAAGTAATATGTGTATCTGTGTATACTGCTTTCCAGACAGAGCAGGCTGGTACCATGAACATCAGCGTTCCACAGGTGCAGCTGATCAACCCAGAGAATCAAATTGTAGAGGCAAGTAGTAACCTCTGAATAGCTGTCAGCTGAAATCACTTTCTTTACCATATCCTTGCTTCCTTTCCTTACTTCTTATTTCTTATTACTTCTCTTTTCTAATTTAATTGTGTTTTCCTCCACCTCAGCCGGATGGGACAGTGAACTTGGACAGTGATGAAGGTGAAGAGCCTTCCCCTGAAGCATTGGTTCGCTATTTGTCAATGAGGAGGCACACAGTGGGTGTGGCTGACCCAAGGTGAGTATCTGACCAACAGCCCTAATTAACACCAGTGCAAAGAATTCCTATCTGACTATGAGTTCCTACCGTGGTGCATTTTTCCTACTTCATTGTGTCTCCCAGATGAAATATAATTCAGTGGCCAAGACAGGTTTTTTAACCTAGTTCAGAGTCCCTGGTCAGATCAGAATAGATTTGTTAAAAAATTGCAGAGCTAATTTTTGGTGGACCTATAGCCAAAATCATACCAATTGATCACAGTCCTTTGGTGAGTAGTAATATAGTCTCTGCCCACAAAGATTGAGAGGTCTTCTCATATTAAGTCACATGAAAGTACCCCTTAAAATTCACAAGATTTTGATGGTTTCTAGAGATGTTTGCTACATGTTCTAATGCAAGACTCATCTAGGAAATGAGGATAAATGAACAATGTGATTTACAAGTTAAATTAAGGGAACAAGAATTGCAAAACACACTGAATAAATAGCGGTTTCCCAAAGTGTTTTTCCAAAATAGTCCTTTAGTATATTCCTGATGCCCTCACACTGGGGAAATGTCCTGAAGGCCAGCTCTCTCCTTTTTTATTTTGCATTTGAAGACTCTCAGCATTAAAAATGTCCTTACCTCTTTTCTGAGTATTTCCTTTATTGAGGAGAGAAGAAGTTGTGTCAAGAGTTCTCTTGGGAGTTCAACTAGGGGCAAAGCTAGTTTTCTTATAAATACCTCTTTTCTCTGAGTGATTTACAAAAACCATCCCCAGGCCTGCTGATTTGCTTGCTTTATGTTTCTCATTCTTGGCCTACATTCAAACAAGCAATAGGGGAACATTCTGGCTCCAAAGACTATGTCAGCAGTGTTACTCTACTAGTGGAAAAATCCCGTATTTTAAAGTGTGCTGTAAATCCTCCTGTTGTAGTAGGACAGCCCTGCACATCCACTGCTTAATCTGTCCAATCAGCACTGACAAGAGTAATTGCATTCTTCGCCTGGTGAATCAGTTGCTGCCTTGGGCAGCCATTGCTTTAGTGGGTGGCCTGTGTCCTCCAGAAACTTGCTCTTCTCCCCCAGGCTCTACAGACCTGAGTGGGACTGATGCCAGTATTTCCTCTTGGCTCAGAGTTGTCGGTTTTACATGAGTGGTCAATAAAGAACAGCATTCCTCAGTTCCAAATAGCCAAGTGGCAGAGAGCCAGATGCCACACATTAGGCTTCTAGTTGCTTTGGGAAATTTAGGAGGCAAGTAAAAAATATATAATAAAATAAATTCTACTGCACTTACCAGTTTCATCAGTTTTGGGATTATAGCACTTTTAAGTAAGAATATTAATGAAACTCCTCTCTCATCCTGTCTCTTATCAGCACGGAAGTTATGGATGATCTGCAGAAGCTCCTCCCTGGCTTTCCTGGAGTCAACCCACAGGGTCCTTTCCTACAGGTGGCCCCTAATGTGAACTTCATGCACAACCTGTTGCCCATGCAAAATTTGCAACCAACTGGGCAGCTTGAGTATAAGGTACCTGAAATGGGAGAGGGCTTGCCCCAGAAGAAACACATTTGAACTTCCTTTGAGAAACTGAGAGACCTTTCCCAGGATTTAAGGGTTTTCTTGTAGAGAAGGACAGATTTCTCTTGCAAGGCATCTTGGATAAGAGGGAAGATGACTGTAGTCTCTATCAGAATCAGAAGATAAAAGATCCCTTTATTTCAGTAGGTCAGAGTCCTACTGTTTCTCTCCTCCTTCCCCCCTACCTTACCAGTCTGTCCTTCCCACTGCACTCTCAACAGGAGCAGTCCCTGTTACAGCCGCCTCCACTACAGCTGCTAAATGGAATGGGCCCCCTTGGCCGGAGGGCATCAGACGGAGGAGCCAACATCCAGCTCCATGCCCAACAGCTGCTGAAGCGCCCCCGGGGACCCTCCCCACTCGTCACCATGACACCAGTGAGTAGCCACACAGAGCCCACCTTACGCTCTCAAAGGCTTTGGATAATGAAGCTGTGGGCCCAGGGTTGGGAGACCAGAGTCTTCCACCTAAATGTCTGAATTTCCTTCTTCTCTAAACTTAAGATGCTCAGTGTATCCCCATTTTCCTCAGGCTAGCAGAATTTTCCTATCTGTATTTTTGGCTAACTTCTTTTCTTAACCAAATAATTTCTACACTGAAGCCTGCTCCAGGAGAGCCTCATCCACAGTGGGCCATTGGGCCTCTTGTACCTTCATTAAATACCTCTGCCACCCTGCCAGAGGTCAGTGGAATCTTAACAGTTTTCTCTGTAATAAATTACTTTCTAGATTGGTTTCCAAAGTTACCTTACCAACCCTTTCTCCTTTGATTAAAAATACCTTGCATTTTTGATACAACCTGGAACACTTGATTGACTTTCACCAGTGTTAACCTAGTCAGTTGGTATCTCTCTTTTTTATATGGTGGTTAATTCAAACATTCAAACTCCTGCCCCTGGGTTCTGTTTATTTCTGGTTATTTTCCTGTCATAGGTAAAGTCATTCATTTATTCATTTGTTTATTCGATCTCAAAGTACCTTAAGATTGGGTAGTAATTATGTCCATAGCTCTTTAAAATCTTACTTTCACTCTGGCTGGTGTAGCTCAGTGGATTGAGTGCGGGCCTGTGAACAAGAGATCGCGGTTTGATTCCCAGTCAGGGCACATGCCTGCGTTGCAGGCCAGTTCCCAGCAGGGAATGCACGAGAGGCAACCGTACATTGATAATTTCTCTCCCTCTCTCCTTCCCTTACCCTCTAATGATAAATAAATAAAATCTAAAAAAAAGGCAGTTCCATTTTTTAAAAAAATCTTACTTTCTATTTTTTAAGATTTAAAAAATCTTACTCTTTATTTCCACACTTAACCTTATCATGGATTAGTAACCCAACAGTTGGTGGACTGGCTCAGGTCCATAGGCCATGTCTTCTGTAACACTGCTGTCAGGAGAAGGAAAGAATTATATTTGTAGTTCTTGGCTTCACTGAATTTATAATATGGAAAGACAGGATCAACATATGTGAAGTATTGGAATAATAGCAAAAGCCCATGTGCGATTAAGTGCCAGAGTGAATACGTACCATGGACAAGTAAGCAGGTGGCAGAAGCATTCATGGAACAGCCAGATCAGAGCAGGTTACACAGGATCAGGAACACTTTTATGGGAGGTTGAGTGACTTACTCTGCCCACTGTGACTGTTTATGGCAAGGTCAGTAACAAGCTTTTGTTTGATGAGTCCAGTGGACATTTTGAATCTTTGTCATTTTGGACCTCCCAACTTTATGAGTCACTGTTGACCGTTTTCTCTTTGAAATATTTTCTTTTGTTCTTTTCAGGTTCCCTTTCTGCTTGTTCTTGAAGTTGGTGAAATCCAGAATTTTTATCTTAGGCCCTATTTCCATCTCTTTTTACATACTTTGAGTAACCTTGTGCACTCTCATAATTTAAGTTACCAGGTGATTCTGCCACACAGCATGCTCTTCTAGGATGGAGATATATATAGATATATATAGATATATAGATATATAGATATATAGATATATAGATATATAGATATATCCATCCCACAGATTTAGTCAGTGGTCCCAAAATAAACTTGTCTTGACTCTTTGAAACCTGTTTCTCTTCCAGAGTGACAGCAAATAGCACTGTCACTCTCCTGGTTACACAAGCTGGGGATGTGGACTTTGTCTTTAAGTCTTCCCTCTCCCTTATTCCCTGTATCAAACTATTTATCCAATATCTATAAAGTCCATCTTCACTGCCCTACCTTAAGCCATTGTCATCCTTTGCCTACATTAATACAGTGACCTCCTAACTGGCCTGCCACCAGTACTTTTCATTCTGCAGCTAAAGTAAGCTAGATTTCTGAAATATAAATCTTGTAACACCATGTCCCTGCTTGAAATCATTCAGTGGGCCCTGGTTGGTGTGGCTCAGTGGATTGAGTGACAGCCTGCAAGCCAAAAGGTTTCCAGTTCAATTCCCAGTCAGGGCATATGCCTGGGTTGCAGGCCATGTCCCCAGGCTCCTGAGAGGCAACCACACATTGATGTTTCTCCTTCCCTTCTCCTCTCTCTAAAAATAAATAAATAAAATCTTTTTTTGTTTTGAAAGAAATCATTCAGTGGTTTACCACTGCCCCTTCCTCAAAATAAAGTTTTTAGTGTGAGATGAAAGGTCATTTATAACTGGCCACAGTGTTCTTCTCCTGCGTCATTTATAGCCACTTTCTGCCTAATCCTATTTTTGCCAGGCCTTACAGAATTGTAATGAGAAATCTGGAAATCCTAGAAACATTGAAACAATAGATTAGTCCAAAAATTATTTTGTTTTATAATTGTTATCCATTTAAAAAATGCTCTTTCAAAATCATTGAAGTATGATTTTTGCTCTGGTGCCTGAAGCGTGGTGATTATGTGAGCCACAAGGCTGTTGGTAGCTATCAAGAATGTATAGCATTCCAGGGCATAAGCAGTGGGAAGAGTCACATTAAAGCATGCATTGTGATTGTTCTCTGTGGTGTCTACCCTGCCTGGTTTCAGGAGCCATAACCCCCCGTGGCTAAGGCTGAGTGAGAAACCTCCGAGAACTGGGAGGCCTGAGGAGACAAAAAACTTATTTCCCTGAGCATGGGCACTGCCTGCTCTGCTATTCCCTTCAGCTTGGTCGGATAGTCAATGACGGGCAACCATTCTCTGGAAAGAATGGTGCTAAGACAGATACGATCATGTGGGAATAAGCCATCAGGGAAGAGACTCGGGGAGCTGTGGAAGTGAGGGAGTGATCGACATCACCCCTGCCCCCTCGGCTTTGCCAGCAGCCTGAGTCCTTGTTCTGGATATGAGAAATCCAAGTCTCCTGGCTGCCTTTGTCTCCTCTGCCCAACTCAGAGCCTGTGGAAATAGCAGGGGCGGTGAGGCTCAGACTAGAGTCTGTGGACACCTGGGGTAAATTAGACCTGGGGCATAAGATATGTAAAATCCTGTGAGACCTGCTAGCTAGGATGCTCTTGGATGTGTAGGCTCTGGCAGGAAACTAGACTAATCCTGTACCTGTTAGGTGATACCAGCCCCCAAACCCAGCGTGAGACTTTTGAACCCTATGCAAATTATCTACCTGTTTTGATCTTTTCTGCTAGATGATGAATCCACATTCTGTATCCATTCACCTAACCAATACTACCTAATAAAAAGCCTATTGAGGCGGTGGTGGCTCGGGGACACTCTCCTTTGAGAGAGTGGCCAGGCCACTCGGAGGCACCCTCCCCTTGAGAGGGTAGCCATGCTGTCCCTATTCCTCCACAGGACTCTGTGTGTATGTTCTCTCATCTCTCACAAGCATCTACAACGTTTGTGGTCACTGCTGGCCGGGGACTGCAACAGTTCTCATTTCATTTACATGTTTTGGTGGGCAACAGCAATTTTAAAGCATTGAATTGCAATTGCACAATTGTATGTTATGTACTTTTAAAAAACTATCCTGCCTTTCTGGAGTTAAAGACATCTGAACTCTGGAAATAGCATTAATATGCAACAACAGGTCACTTCTTAGACAGTCCAGGTAAACAAGCAGCTTCTGTATTTTCAGGTCCTCACATACCTGCAGGCCTTTTCTCTCAGCCTAGAAACCTCAAAGGCTTATGGCACCTTTTCCTCTTTGCTTGGCTAGCTCCTACTCATCTTTCAGGTCTCAGGTTAGGTGTCACCTCCTCCAAGATGCCTTCCTTGATTCCCATGTGGCACATAGAGGACTTGGTTATGATGTTTTGAAATTATCTGTTTACTTGTCTCTATCCTGCACTAGACTATAAAACAAGGGCAAGAACTACATCTGTTAACTCACATTTTACCCTGGAACACAGTAGGTATTTACCTCTTTGTTGATAGATGAATGAATGAAGATGAATCAGAGGAAGAAATCAAAATTTAAATCACCTGAACAAGATAAAAATGGAAAAATAGAAAGGCAGATGAAAGTTCTGAATAGTTCAGGGGTCCTAAGAAAAGTTTTGTAAATAAGAAAATTAACAGAGAGACCTGCCCCAAGTTGAGTTTCCAGAAGAAGCACCACCTTGAGCCTTTCCTTTCTGTCTCTTCAGGCAGTGCCAGCAGTTACCCCTGTGGACGAGGAGAGCTCAGATGGGGAGCCTGATCAGGAAGCTGTGCAGAGGTAATGTGGCATCTGGCAGTGCTTGCAGAACGCTGCAACCTTCTGCAACCAGTGAAAGGGCACATCTGTCCAAGGAGGTGGTACAGTGTAGCTACAACATTTGTGTGGTCTCTGTGCTCAAGCCAGATGGCATGTTCCTCCCCCATGGAAGTAACAGAAGACTACCCAGAACATTTCATTTCTATAAGCACCAGTGGAAGTCCCCTATGTGACAGTATTAACCATAAGAACTTTTTCCCTCCTCCCTCCTACCTTTCTTGCCTCCCTACCTTCATATTACAACTCGAATAGTATTCACAAGGCACAAAGCCCGCTCCTCCCTGCCAAGAATTGCTTACTGAAAAGAAATTGGAAATTTGGGATATGACAGAGATCCTAGCTAGTCTGGCCATGGACCTGTGGCATGGACTCTTCCTTTCCAGGAGAATGAATACCTTTTGTACTGTTTGCTGTGTGTTTCTTCCATCTCCATGTACCAACAAAGAGATACTGAAAAAGAATATTGGATTTGGGCCAGGGGCAGATGCAGATGTCCATGGTTCACAGAGCCTTGTTGAGCAATGCCTGATTCACAAAAAACAGCAGTGACCATCAGGCATGCTGTACTATTCATTTCACCTCAGTTCCATCAGCCATGCTCCTCAGCTCCATGCATGCCCCCTTGTGGGAGTTACCATTCTTATTTTCTGTGGAGGGGTGGTTTGACCAGAATCTAGCATGTATTTTCCCAGAAATACAGTATTCTTCAAGATTATATGTTTTTCCCTTGAGAGGAGTTGAAATAAAATGGTTTTCATGGGCTCTTGGGGAAACTTTGGGTGTCTTTATCAAATGGATATTAAACTGCTAATGGCTTACTTTTTTGCAAGTTTACATACCATTAATTAAACTCTATAGTCTGGTAACTTTTTATAGTTTAAAGGGGCAAAGTAGTTACGAATAAAGCAAAACCACTTTTTAAGAACCTAATGGTTGCTAGCCAGTACTCTCTTCCTACCTCAGTAGCTCTGTATGAAAGCTACTATTCAAAAAGAAACTGGTCCCATGTGGAAAGAAGAGTGGAGAACAGGGAGCATTGGCAGGTGGGTCAGCTCCTACAGCTTAGCCAATGGAAGACAAATCATGGTAACTTTTTCTTTTGATGCTATTGTTTCTGTAGTTTGCTGATAACAGGGTATATGAAGTTGCAAATGGGTCCTGCTGGTGTCCTGAAGAGAAATGAGGAAATTTAACTGCCTCCCTACTTTAATTAGACAGCAATGTTTCACTTTATCTTCTTTGTCTTGGACTTTACTTCCTTGAGCCTCATCTTCTTCTTTAGACTAACATTTAAAGAGTAAAATCATACCCATTGTTTCGAGGCAATGGAAAGGAATAGCGCTTGTTTCATGCATGCCCAAAAAGAGCAGCAGCAGCAGAGGAACCAGATGAAGGGGGTCCAGTGTCTTCCCACTAGTATGGACCACTTGATAGATTTGAAAGATCTTCAGATTAAAAGCATCAGCTTATCAACTTTTCAGCTTCTGAAACTTCTGTTTTCTTGCCTTGCCTTTTTTCCCCCCTTAAAAACAATTCTAAACATTTCATATGGTTTCATTTCTTCATTCTCTAGACAATGTTGGTTGCCAGAGAACATTATCAGTTTGTCTTCTCTGATGATTGAGTTATATCAGGGACCTGAGGCAAGGGGTGGTTTTGGAATTTACCGTCCCTGAATGGAAGGATCTGTTTTCTGAGACTTGTAGTGTGAGGTCATTCTCAAAACCTGAGGACCAGTGGGATCTAGAGACATATGTGGAACCCTTCTTAATATCTCCCTTGGCTCATCTCTAGGAATAAGACTTAGGGGGTCATTCTTTCCAACTTACATTTTTGAAATTTAGGGGGGCAAGAATAAAATTAACAAGTAGGAAATAAATTCTTCTGTTGAATGGAATAAATAAGGAAAATCAGTCTTTATGAACTATATCTGCTTTCCCTCTTCTCTTTAATGGCTGCTCTTAGGTCCAAAATTCAGCCACTTCAATGATAAGCCAACTTTTGCTGGCCAGTTGGACATGCTTCACTTCCATCCAGTCAGGGATCTGTTTGCCGTGGATCCTTTTTTGAGCTGTGGCACTATTTCATTCTGAGTGCTTTAGATTAACTTCTAATGCTTCTTGCTGAGGAATATTCCTGTCTGTCTTTTTTACTATGAAATGTGCTCCTGCTTGTTGCAGGTACTTGGCAAATAGGTCCAAAAGACATACACTGGCCATGACCAACCCTACAGCCGAGATCCCACCGGACCTACAACGGCAGCTAGGACAGCAACCTTTCCGTTCCCGGGTCTGGCCCCCTCACCTGGTACCTGATCAGCATCGGTGAGTAGCCACGTGAGCTATGTGAGCTCCTTGAGGTTCATCAGACAGGCACCCTCTGGCTAGTCTTAACAGTGATGGTAACCAGCATCGAACTTTTAAATAGCATCCTGAGCTTACATCTTCTCAGCTGCTTGCACTAAGCAGTACAGAGAGCAATTTCAGATTCTTCTTTCCTATTACCTCGTAGACATGTTTATTGTCTGCCCTTGATTCTTGTGATTCTCTCTGTTGACTCATAGATGAAATTGAACTTGAAACCTACAAGGAGATGAAGCTCTCAGAGGGCCAACTGGAAATAAGAGGATTTCTGGCCGTATTAATAAACTTGGCCTGTAATAACTCATCGCCTTCAAAAGAATGAGCATTTTTTATCATGTTACCACTGAACGGTGAGCTAGGATATGGAGGCAGATACATCTCTTTGTGAATGGTAGAGCAGATACTGCATTCTCTTGATTGTTGTGCTTGAAAAGTCATTCTTGCAATATTCTGATGGCAAATTCTTTAGGGTTCTGTCACATTTTTAATTCATTCTCTTGAAGAAATAAAAAATTAACCATACCTGGCCAAGAAGACTTCACAAAATTGAATCCAAGTAAACCTAGAAGCAAAGAGGAATGACATTTTGCTACATTAAGATGATTATCTTTTGTGAATACCTCAATGACTACAAATCTTAGCTGTGTCATTCTGAAAACATCCCCAAGCTCGTAGGTCACACTTTCAAAGCCACCCCTGATTACTAGAGTTTATTTGAATCTTTTTCAGAGGACAATGAAAAACATTTTTACTTGAGAAGATTGAAAAGCAGTCAGATTTCAAGAAAATTAAGTTTATAAATGTAGTCTTATTAAATCTGGCAACTAGTTCACACTGGCAAGCATGACTGTTTTTTATTGTGACTGGTTACCCATTGGGCATCGATGTAATCAGCAGAGACAGGTGAACTCTGAGCAGACTAAGACATAATTAATGCCACATTGGAATTCTGAAAGAAGGAAGATAAACTTTTATAAATGACCATGACTAACTTAGTAAAAAATGGTCTGTTAGTATCAGGAATGACAATTCTCAAAATTCTGATGGCACAGAACGACAGTATTTTTCTAAGGAAAATCCCTTAGGACCTACATCATTACAATACGTTAAAAGGTTCTTTGAGCTTCCGGCCAAGATGGAGGCAGAGGTAGCCACACTGTGCCTGCTCCCACAACCAATCCAGGGACAACAACAATATAGAAACAAAATAACAACCAGAACTGACAGAAAATTGAAGTGTATGGAAGTTGGACACCCAAGGATTTAAAAATAGACACGTTCATCCAGACAGGTAGGAGGGGTGGAGTCGGGCCGGATGAGGGACGCAGAGCGGAGAGCAGAGCAGAGGAGAGCAGAGCAACCGGGGCGGCGCTCAGGACTGCAGCAGGCAGACCCTGGGCACACAAGCGGAGGTGGCTGGCGGGCCTCGGCGGGGGATTGGCAACCAGCAGGCCCAGCGAGGCGGCCATGGTGAAGCAAGACACTGCGCCCAACTCAGGGTTCCCACGCCGGGAAATAGAGCTTTGGGGCACTGACTGAGGAGGAAGGTCCCCGCCGGGTGCACAGGCCCGCCCACACTGGAATTGGCACCAGAGGGGCCCAGTTGGCTTGCAGAGGGCGGCAGAGGGGTCTGGGGTCCTATGGAGAGCGGAGCAAGTGCCATTGTTCCTTCTTAGACCCCGCCCCCACATATAGCGTCACAACCCAGCAACTGGGGTACCCCACCCTGGTAAACGCCTAAGGCCTTGAACTTCTGGAAAAGTCATGAACTACCTGGACCTGGGAGTACTGCTGTGATGGGAGAATGGGTTTTGTGCAGATAGACTGCATTAACTACTTGAAGAACACAGCTTTCTGCGTGAATTAGAAATGTGTCCCATTATTAGAAAAAATTGAAAGTGTAAGAATCAAATTTGAGGAGAAAACAATACTTGCTTGCTTTAACTCCCAAGTTAAACAGAAGTAAGAAGTATTGAGGAAATGCCTCTAAAAGCAGCTTTTGTGAACACCATTTTTGGAGTGCATCTGCCAAAATCATTTGTCTCTTGTGTTACTGAAACAAATATATATTTATGCTCATTTCATTAGCCCACTACTGTGCCAAGCTTCTGGTAGAATCTGAAACAGAAGTCATCATTTGAAAGGAGGGCATAAAGGGCTTTCACTTGCTGTCAGAACTCATTTGACCTCTGCACAGTCATCAGACTCTTCTTCCTCCCTGTCTGTACTGTATCTGAACTTGATTGTTAACTTGCTTCCTTATTCTTGGTTCTGCTTCAGTCCAGAATGAGTAACTGGCAAGGTGGTACCTCATTTCACCCGTATTTCACTGTGATATCATCTCTGGCTGGACATGAAACCTTGATCCTTTCCATCAGCTGCTGGAATGCAGCTTTGGCAGTCTTTTATCTGCTTAACCCATAAACATCTCTGTCTGATTAGGTCAGGAGAGTAGGTATTAACTTCTAACCCTGATGCTGTCTCAGACATTCCTTATCAATAGCTTAGTTCTTTCCTTCTCTAAGATACTGGCTGTGTTCTGATTGATCAGCGGAGTTTTTGAAGGTAATTCACATAAATAATCTTTCATTAGAAGGTTAGAAGAGAGGTTAATTTTCACAGTAGGTAACCTTATTTGCTTTGCAAGATTTCGAGGTCCACATTCTTAAGAATGTGCTATCTCGGCCTGGGGATTAAAAGTCCCCATTGCCCTTCTAGCACAGAACCTGTTCATTCCAGGCCAGACCATTGACCACAAAGCTAACTGTAGTTTCCTTCAGGTCATGCAGAGCTTACTGCTCAGGGAAAACTTTGAGTCAAACAGTGAATTTTGGATTTCTAAAGGCACTGGATAAAGACATGATGAGTAAAAAAATTAATAAATAAGAGTTTTTATAATAGCTTGGCCTGAAGGATATCTAGAAGCTCTTCTCTCTGACCTGGTATATTTGTAAGAACTGGATATATTTGATCCCAGGACAGGACCTCACCAGGCGTGGCAATTAAGCCAACCCAAGGTAAGTGGAAATGGAAGCTTTATACCTGGAGCCCTCAAACAGGGGAGCAGACTAGGGTAACGACTGGCCTCTGGATATGACGTGGAAGTGGCATCATATGCAGGGGCACTGGGGCAGCCAGCCATCTTTGTGTCCATCTTGAACAGGAGTCCTTAAGTGATTTGGTCAAACCCCCTGAGTCCTAGCCCCTAACCTTCTCTTCCCATACATTCAGCTCTACATACAAGGACTCCAACACCCTGCACCTCCCTACAGAGCGTTTCTCCCCTGTGCGCCGGTTCTCAGATGGGGCTGCAAGCATCCAAGCCTTCAAAGCTCACCTGGAAAAAATGGGCAACAACAGCAGCATCAAACAGTTGCAGCAGGTAATGGAAGAGATGGCACACATCTCTGGAGAAGCATGGGTTACATCCCCTTCACGTCAGCAGTGCATTAAGTTTTATAGGTTCAAAACCATACAGCCTTCTAATGTTCTTTGCTTGCTTGTTCTGGTCAGCTTCCCCCAGGAACAAACTTGCTTATCCCATGAAGGAACTGAGTTTTCTTCCTGTCTCTGCAGTTTATTAGAGAGTAATTTCTGGGCTTAGATTTTAGTGGGAAGCACCAGGGAAGGTACTTGTAAGCAGCCCTTGTTGCTCTCAGAATGGGCACTGGGGCTTGTGGGAGTTTGTTTAGCGTTGCTACCACCTGGCATACTCTCCATTTGGTATGGAATGGTGCTCCCAGAGGAAGGATATGTACCTTCAGACTTCTAAACTAGTTTCCTTTCTGCCTTCCTGATGACCAGGTTTCGTGAGGCATATTCTTCGTACGCAGACTTCACACTGGACAGTTTTATTTGTACACAGACACCATCCTTGGTATTTTCCATTAGTTCATACAGAACAAAGTGTGAATATAGGTACATAAATACCTATATAAATGGATGAGTTGCTCATCCAGTATATTGTTCTCTTGTGGCTCTTTCTTTACATGAGACCTTAGGGCAGATCTGCATCTGCTGACATCACTGCATGGGTGGGCCTGGCTGTATCCCATCTGTATTAACTGCTTTCCCTTCAGGAGTGTGAGCAGCTGCAGAAGATGTATGGGGGGCAGATTGATGAAAGAACCCTGGAGAAGACCCAGCAACAGCATATGTTATACCAGCAGGAGCAACACCATCAAATTCTCCAGCAACAGATTCAAGTAGGCCTTCATTCTTTGCTCTCCCCTACTTGTTTAGAGTTTGCTTTCAGGCTGATTTGTCTGTGAATTTTGGAGGAGATCATGTGGAGCAAAATGGAGTTGAGTTATGTTCATGGTTGACATGTTCAGGTAAAGGTAGACTTTCTGATGAACAACAAAAGCAAACATCTCAGTGACAGTTCGTTCTTTTCTTTCCCTGAGAATAGCTCATGTTAATCTTCACGCTCACAACTATTTTTCTCTTTTCCTCCATATGTTTTAGGATTCTATCTGTTCTCCTCAGCCTTCTCCACCTCTTCAAGCTACGTGTGAAAATCAGCCAGCCCTCCTCACCCACCAGCTCCAGAGGTAATGAATCATTTTGTTCTGTGCCTAAGCCATTGTCTCTATAGCTTGGTGTCCTTGGCCTGACTCCTATGGGAGATACTAACTGACTTGAGCTTTCATCTTGGAAAACTTATTTGAAAAGCAGAGAAACCAATTTAAATTTCAGCAGCCTTCCTGAAGTCCTGACTTCCTGTGCCACTTCATTTTCTTAGCCACATGAATAAAGTAATCTGACATCTAATACAGAAGGTCAGGCACAGGCTCACAATGACTTCTGCCTATTTTTCTGGGAAGTCCTGTAAAGTAATCTGTAGATAGGTTTTAAGTAGACTGTGATGGGTGGTTTATATATGTTGTTATAGACTGGAGGTTTATGAAAACTGAAAAAATAGCTGCTGCTTAAGTGTATTGTATGGCTGAAGCTAATTTCAAGGTTATACTGTCGTCTCAGGAAATTTACTTATCTGGTTTTGTTGTTTTTTAAGGTTAAGGATTCAGCCATCAAGCCCACCCCCCAATCACCCCAACAATCATCTCTTCAGACAACCCAGTAATAGTCCTCCCCCCATGAACAGTGCCATGATCCAGTCTCATGGTGAGTAGAAAGGTTTACACTAAACTGTACTATGCCATGTGAAAAAAGTGAGTCATCTTGTGGAATGCCACAGGCAATTGATTTGAATGACAGAATAACATAGTATTTAAGGGTGTGGGTTTTAGCTTAGACTGCCTTGGCTTCAGACCTGTTTCTACCAACTCCTTAGCTGTGAAATCTCAAATAAGCTATTTAATTTCAGTTTACCTCAGCTTCCTCAAATGTAAAATAGGGATGATAATAGTATTTAATGAATAAATATATGCACCTGAAACAGTTTCTGGCACAAAAGTAGTTCTCAGTAAAAGTTAACTATTAATATAGTTTTAATAAAACACCCTCCAACTCTATAAAATAAAAAGCTCCTACCAGAGCCTTCCTTATTGTCATGCCTCTGGTTATCCATTGTACATGTGGGTCTCTCTTGTGGGTGTTTAGATGGAGGTAAAGATAAGTATACTGTAATTAGTGTGGGTCTTTAAAGACCAGCAGTATGAAGATTTAGCATTCAAAAACTGGTAATCTCTTATATAATGCTACACAGTCTAGATTCCCTGCACAGTCTGAATTGGTCTCTATATTCTTCCTATTCAAGGTAGGGTTCCCTGACCAACAACCTCAGCAGGAAAATTAGAATCTCAGGCCCCGTTCCAGACCTGCTAAATCAGAATCTGCATTTTAGCAAGACCCCCAGGCCATTCCTATACACATTAGAGTTTGAAAGACATTGCTCTAAATCATGGAATAATCCATGGACCAACTTCCACAGCCACTTACTAGAAATACTAATCCATGGGGCCCCAGCCTGACCTACTGAATCAGAATTCTGTGGGTAGGGCCCAGAAATCTGTGTTTTGACAGGTCCTGCAGATGAGTCTTATGCACACTAAAGTTTGAGAGGGACTGCTCTAAATGGTATGGTTTGTTATCTTCATTGGCCCCCATTACTTCCAGCTGGCAGGTACCCTGAGCATTCCAGTCACTCTGAGGTATCTTTCTCTCTAGGTACTGCATCTCCCTCCCAGTTTCAAGGCTTACCCTCCCGCAGTACGATCTTCCAACGGCCACCTGAGAACTGTTCTCCTCCTCCCAATGTGGCACTCACCTGCTTGGGCATACAGCAGCCTGCCCAGTCCCAGCAGGTGACCATCCAAGTACAGGAGCCTGTTGACATGCTTAGCAACATGCCAGGGACAACTTCGGGCTCTGCTGGGCGGGGCGTCTCCATTAGCCCCAGTGCCAGTCAGATTCAGATGCAGCACCGTGCCAACCTGATGGCTACCTTCAGCTACAGCCACCGGCCTTTGTCCAAACAGCTGAGTGCTGACAGTGCAGAGGCCCACAGGTAAGGCTAACTAAAGTTACCCAGCCAGCTGTCCAGGTGATCCAGGAGGGAGAAAGCCCCTTAGCAGGGCAAGAAAGGAGGAGGGAAGAAATATGGGTTTGGCTAAGCTATGCTTGTTTCACCCTTTCTAAATCAGAGTGGTGTGTTTGGGGTGAACTTGAAACCATTTATTGACCAAATAAGGGATCAAAATGCTAATGAGACAGGAGAAGAAAATTACAAAGTTATCTTACTATTTTTTCTGCAAAGAAGAAAATGGTCTACTAGAAAAGCTGGTTAAAATGCCAGTTTTCCTTGTCTATTCTTTAAGGATTCTTCCCTCTCTGTCACTTGTATTCTAAGAGATCGGTGTGTCTTAGTAGCTTAAATGATGCTGTAAGATAGTGACTACCTTTAACCTAGAGCTTGTTCTATTACACACAGTGCCCTAAATCCCTTAGACATTACTGGGTAAGTGAGTGCAGGGATGAGTTGGGTTGGTGCATGCATCCCCATCTTCCCTGTCACTCCTCAGTTCTCTGTATCAGTGGAGCTCCCTACTGAGAAAGAGGAGTAGCTATTCTCCAGGGGAGCACAGTGCACTTGTTACATGGATGCCTGGTACTCACTCCCTTTTGTGTCTGCAGCTTGAACGTGAATCGGTTCTCCCCTGCTAACTACGACCAGGCGCATTTACACCCCTACCTGTTTTCGGACCAGTCCCGGGGTTCCCCCAGCAGCTACAGCCCTTCAACAGGAGTGGGGTTCCCTCCAACCCAAGCCCTGAAAGTCCCTCCACTTGACCAATTCCCCACCTTCCCTCCCAGTGCACATCAGCAGCCACCTCATTATACCACGTCAGCACTGCAGCAGGCCCTGCTGTCCCCCACGCCGCCAGACTATACAAGACACCAGCAGGTACCCCACATTCTCCAAGGACTGCTCTCTCCCCGGCATTCGCTCACTGGCCACTCGGACATTCGGCTGCCCCCAGCAGAGTTTGCACAGCTCATTAAAAGGCAACAGCAGCAGCGACAACAACAGCAGCAGCAAGAATACCAAGAATTGTTTAGGCATATGCACCAAGGAGATGCTGGGAGTCTGGTTCCCAGTCTTGGGGGACAGAGTATGACAGAGCACCAGGCTTTACCATATCAAAATACTGACTCATATCACCACCACCACAGCAGCCCTCAGCATCTTCTACAAATCAGAGCACAAGAATGTATCTCACAGGTTTCCTCACCCAGCCCGACCCATGGTTATGTTCACCAGCCGGTACTCATGCCTTCAGAGAGCATGGAAGAGGAGTGTTCATGCGAGGGGACCAAGGATGGCCTTCCAGACAGGAAGAGTTCAAATGCATTGACCAAAGGTTGCCATGACAGCCCCCTACTCCTGAGTACTGGCAGACCTGGGGACCCTGAATCTTTACTAGGAACTGTGAGTCATGCACAGGAATTGGGGATACATCCATACCGACATCAGGCAACTGCTGCATTCAATAGAAATAAGGTGTCCAGCCGAGGTAAGAGTCCCTTCAAAGTAAAAGTCCTGGGCCATTCTGCCCCAATTCAATTAACTTAGTAATGTTATTTTTTTCAACTAGTACTCTGTGTTTCTAAAAGAAAAAGAATTTCTGAGAAGACCTTCAGGACCTTTTGAGGGAGAAGCATGTAGGAAGTGGGAATTGATGGGTAAGGGGTCTTATTTTCAAAATTAAAAGCTTAGTGATAGAAATTTAACACATAGATAATACAGTAAGTAAGATTTATTATCTATTTCCCATATTCATGCCATGTTTTTTTAGGATACAGAATTTCTTAACATCAGAATAGCCAACTTGAAAAAAGTCAACCAATGGTAAGGAAATACAATTTAGAGTAAATAGCTTGGACCAAAATTCAAAGCATCTCAATTCTGAACTTGCCTCTCTTGTGAATGTGATAACCTTGTCACTTACACCTTCAGGTTCTTATTATCCTCACCTGTGAAAAAGAGGAAGGAGGAGTGATGGTGTTTTACAGAGTATTTGGGAAGATTAAAACATATATGTGTTTGTGTCTATACGTAATGTGTGTGCATGAGAGTGTAAGAAAAGAAATGTAATCTGAAATTATGATATAAATGTGAGGTATTAGTATTATTACTCTGATCACTTCATTAATAAACTAAGTACAGATTGTTACAGCATTGTAAGGAGCCCCATGTCATTTTATTTTGTCTTTATAGTAAATGAGTACATTCATTTTAATTCTGGGGGAAATTAATATTACCATCAGTAGGTTATATTCAGAAAATGTTCCATTAATATTATAACATTCATCCTAAACAAAATCGGGATTAATATCCATCTCATCGTTATAGATCTTGAAAAATGAGTGTATCCATAAATACACAATCCTGAAACTGAGCATTTCTTATATCCTTCCCTCATTGGAGCTATCCACATCTCCTACAGTGTCTTTTAAAGTCAACACACAAAACTCAGCTGCTAGGTCCCATGGTGCAGGGTAGGACTGTACTCTAAATCAGTTCATGTGAGGAAGACTTGGTGCCTTCATGTTGTGCTCACTATGCACTGGCAGGGAGGCACATCTGGTTGCATAAAACACCTGTTAAATCCTGGGCTTTTGAACAGTTGGGTGCCATCCCACTTAGAGATGTGCACCAGTCAAGTATACTGTGAGAAGTTTCAGAACCAAGTCATATGTGGAATGGCTGACAGACCTGGGGATGTTTTGTATTGGGGGAAGTAAACTAAGGAGAATTGTCATACCTCTTAGATGGAAGAAGGGATTTGACTTTTCTGGGTTCTTATTTGGGGGCAGAACCAAGATCAGAAGAGAAGTAGCAGCAAATGTCAACACCCTAAGGACTTTTATAAGAAAGATTCTAGACTTCCAGTCAACATGGAGGTGCACGTAAACACGCACCACCTCTATGCACAACTAGGCAAAAAATACAACGGACTACAAAATAAATATCACCCAGAATTGTCAGAAAATCGAGCTGTGTGGAATTCCAACAACCAAGGATTTAAAGAAGCCACATTCATCCAGGCAGGTTGGAGGGGCAGAGAAAGTGGAGTGGCACAGAGAGGCATGGAAACGGAATGGGTGGTCCCACACCCATGTGTGGTAGATAAAAAATGAGAGGGATACCTTGGGAGCAAGGGATCCCAGCCCCAGTCCAGACCACCCAGCCCAAGGTTCCAGTAGATAGATAATTCCTCATAACTTCTGGCTGTAAAAACCGGTAAGGATTGGGGTAGTGGAAGACACTGAGGGATTCTCAAAAGACTTCTCTTACAGGGCCCGCAATAGACTTAGGTTTTGTGCAGACCCACACCCTCCGGAATTTGGCACCAGGGCAACAGCTGGAATGGCATTAGTGGCACATGGGGAGAAAGTGAAGTGTGAGTGCTGGGAGACAGCTTTCTCCCGGACAGAACTCTAGAGGCCATGCAACAGCACTGTCTCCTCTGTTGCTATGTCCCTACACAGAGCAACAGAGTGGTGGCATGGGTTGCTCCTCATGGGTGATTACGTAAGGCTCCGCCCCATGTAACTTAACAGGTGTGCTTTTCTACAATAGGCCACACTACTAAGATGGGGAGTCCAAGCAGCTCTACCTAATATACAGAAACAAACACAGGGCTGCTGCCAAAATGAGGAGACAAAGAAATACAGCCCAAATGAAAGAACATAACAAAACTCCAGAAAAATGACTAAGTGAAATGTAGAAAAGTAACCTATCGGATGCACAGTTCAAACAGTGGTTATCAGGGTGCTCCAGAAACTTACTGGGTACTACAGTGGCATAAAAAAGACCCAGGCAGAAATGACAGCTGCATTAAGTGAAATAAAGAAAAATCTTCAAGGAACCAACAGTGGAGAAGATGAAGCTGAGAATCAAATCAATGATTTGGAAAACAAGGAAGGAAAAATCAATCAGAATTGCAGGAAGAAAAAAGAATTTGAGAAAACAAGGATAGACTTAGGAACTTCTGGGACATCTCAAAACATACCAACATCCAAATCATAAGGGTGCCAAAAGGAGACAAGGAAGAGTAAAAAGTTGAAAACTTATTTGAAAAAAATAATGAAAGAAAACTTGCCTAATTTGGTGAAGGAAATAGTCATACGAGTCCAGGAAGCACAGAGGGTCCCAAACAAGATGGACCCAAAGAGGACCATACCAGAACACCTCATAATTAAAATGACAAAGGTTAAACATAAAGAGAATCTTAAAAACAGCAACAGAAAAGCAGACACTTACCTACAAAGGCATTTCCGTAAGACTGTTGATTGATTTCTCAAAAGAAACTTTGCAACCTAGAAGGAACTGGCAAGAAGTATTCAAAGTGATGAAAAGCAAGGACCTACAACCTAGAATAGTCTGTCCAGCAAAGCTATCATTTAGAATTGAAGGGCAGGTAAAGTGCGTCCCAGACAAGGTAAAACTAAAGTAGCTCATCGTTACCTAGCCATTACTATACTAATGACAAAAGGAATTATGTAAGAAAAAGAAGGTCAAAATGATGAACATTAAAACGACAACAAATCCACAACTATCAATAACTGAATCCAAATAACAAACTAAGCAAACAACCAGGACAGAAATGGAATCGTAGATATGGAGATCATTTGGAGGGTTATCAGTTGGGAGGGGGAAGAGGGGACAGGTGCAGGGATTAAGAAGCACAAAATAGATGGGGTGGGGGGTGGTGGAGGTGTTAAGAACAGTATACATAATGGAGAAGCCAAAGAACTTATATGCATGACCCATGGACATAAACTAAGGGAAGGGATTACTGGAGAGAATGGGGGTACCAGGTGGAGGAGGGCAAAAGGGAAAAAATAGATACAAGTGTAATAGCATAATCAATAAAATATATTTAAAAGGGAAATAAAAAAAGAACAATTCTAGCACAGGCTGCCTAGACAGCCTGGGAATTTTCTGTCCTAGCAGAGGCAGCCTGGTGGTATTAGGGATGCTGTGGGAGACATTCCTGTGTGAATGAAAGCTTTTATGAGATTAGCATACTATATTTGTAAAAAATGAACTTTTAATAGGGTTTTCCTTGTGCTAGACACCAAATGCTACTCATATATAAATTTATTTAATCCTCCTACCAACTATATATGGTAATTGCTCTCATTATCCCATCTTCTCAGTGAGACAACTGAGGCACAGAGTAAGTAATTTGCCCCCAGAGTCAACAGCTAAGCTAGTAGGTGGCATCTGGACACAAGGGTCATTCTGTTCACTCTAACAGATACCTAATGAGCTTGTCCTTGGTGTGCAGGGCACCAAGGAAAGAGCAAAGCTGGAGCAAATAGTGTATCTTCCCCATTCCCCCACCCTGGATTGCCATGTATTCAAACACCTTTTGAAGTGTTTTTGTACAAAAATTATTCTAATTCCTCTTCATTTTTCCCTCTGGTCTGACTCTTCTCTGCAGAAAGACTGGAGGGCTTGAATTCACCTATATCCCATAGCTGTCAAAGGAATTCCCCTTGTAGTGGGCTTGCTGATCTACTTGGTACCTAAACTAAGGCAGAATGTGTTTGCTCCAAGTGTGGGAGTACCAGAGGTGGGAGAGATTAGTTCTCAATCAGAGGAATTAGTTCTCAACCAGCAGTCAGTGGCATTTAAATTGGGTATGATGGATGAAGATTTTGCCATTTGGATTTTGGGGAAAAGTATGAGGAAAGACCAGTGGGTAAGAATGTATTGGGGATGTTTTGAGGGAATAACAAGCAGGCTTGGTTGGTTTTTGAGAGTAGTGTACATGAAGGAACCTAGTAGGAGTTAAGGACAGAGGCTTTCTAAAATCCAGAGTATGGTCTAGATCCAGCTGCAATGTGCCAGGACAGTAGTGGCATATTACTCAGTTCTGCTGGTTGTAAATCAGGACACAATTCTGTAAGTCATTCATGCCCCTTTTAAATCTAAGAACTTCACTTCAGGCCAGAACTTCAGGGTTATAATTCTGACAAATCTCTCTTCTTTCCTTAGCTGAGTTACTATCATTACCTCTCTCCTCCCTCTTTCTTCTCTCTACATTCTTACATTTACCACTGTTACCACCATTATCGCCTACAAACACCTTTTGTGGTTTCTGAAAGAAACCAGAATAAGTATATTCGTAAAGGTTTCAGCTCAACACTCTCCTGTCCTTGTTGCCTCATTTATCAGCTTTGCGGGCATCTTCCCCTCAAAGTTCTCCTTTTCCTTAAATATTTTTTTCTGTTATCTTTGGTATGTTTTCTAGAAGCTATAGTCTTAGCTCCTGCCAATGTATTATAGGGATTATTCTTCCTTTTTTCTACCCAGTTTACTCTAAACTTACTCTTCAATATAGCTACAGACTAAGCTTGTTCTCACTTGAATACTGTTTATCTTTTCCTAATATCTGCTCCTAGTTTGTGACTTTTGGAACCACATATACAATTATCTTTAATGGATAAAGCCACAAACTGTTATGTGTCTTTAGAATCCGGTATAGTGAAATAATGCAATAGAGAAACTAATGGTCTAAGGAAGCTCAATGCTGCTCAAAAGTTGAAATCCCTTTGAAGATGTATATCTGTATGTGTAAAACAATTTTTTATCTTGGAAGTCCCCATTGTTCTTAAACAACATGAGCTTACTCTGACTGGAGGCCTGACAGTGAGCCTGGCTGTAACCTCTCCTCCCTTTCTTCATCTGTGTACTTAGGGATGTTAAGCTAAATGCCCCGAAGAGAAGGAAGGTGGAATTAATGTTTCTGGTAAATCTGCTCCATGCATGCTGCTTTCAACTCAGTTACGTGTTACTTTTCACAACCATCTCGAGATGTATATATTATATGATCCCTTTTACACTAGAAACTGAGACTCCACAATTTCCCTTCTTCAACCTGGCATGATTCTATTATTCTTTTAAAAACCTGAGAGCCCACAGTTTTACATTACCAAGAATCAGATAACCTGCTGTCACTTTTGTTAAGAAAGGATTGTGATGTTCTACCTCCACCACCCTTCAGGCAACTGGGGAAAGCCCACACTTATTTATCTCTTTGGATGTAGGGGTGCTTGCTGTTTCCTTTAATGATACCTCAACCTCTGAAGTTACACACTAGTGCCAAAATACTACTTGTTATTTCCATGGTAGAGCAAATTCAACAAATTCATTTATTGAATTACTAGGATTCACAGACTGTGTTGTAGGTGCTCTGTGGAACGCATGGATGAAAAGTTAAAGAACTGCCCTTGGGAAGTTTATACCTACTGAGGGAAAGGAAGGCAAGGTCATGAACAGTTTTAACTTGAAGTGCCCCCTGAGTGCTATATAAGAGGTATGCAGTCATGTACCGCACAAGAATATTTTGGCCAATGGTAGACTGCGTATATGATGGTGGTTTCACAAGATCACATGGAGCTGAAAAATTCCCATTGCCTAGTCATGTCATAGCTGTCATAATGTCTTAGCACAATCCCTTAAAATCGCCTACAGTATTCAGTACAGTAACATGCTGTATCGGTTTGTACCTACAAGCAATAGGCTACACCATACAGCCTAGGTGTACAGTAGGCTCTACTACACAGGTTTGTATAAGTACACTCTATGACGTTCACATGGCAAAATCACATAACAGCACATTTCTCAGAATGTATTTCCATTGTTAAGTGATGCAAGACTATGATTATAAAAAGCAGATGTAGTGTAATCTTTCTAAAATTTCTTAAGTGAAGATGAACAGGGATCACTGGTGTTAACTCAAGGAAAACTAAATGCCATCTTTGTCATTGTTCGTGGTTACCTATTTCCTTTATGGTTCTGTGCTGTCACTCAGTATGAAGCCAGGTGCTCCAGGGCACTAAGCAGGCAGCAGGCAGTATGCTAAAGGTTTGCTTGAAATATGTAGAAGTTTCAGGGCACTATGTACCCCATGCTGCCTGTCATCTCCCTGCCACTACAGAAGTAGAATTAAGGGTTATCTTCTATACTTGATTTTTTTTTACTTTGCAAATTAATAATTACAACAGCATAACTGGTTTACACAGTGAGATTACCAACTTGAACTCACAAAGAAAACCACATCCTCTTCCTTGAGCCTAGTCAGTTTCAGCAATATTAGTGGACTTCAGGCTTCAGAGTGAGGTAAAATGATAGACTTGGAGGGTTCTCCTTGGAACCTTTAAGAAAAATATGCACACATATCATTTCTCTTATTTTTTTCTTAAAACCTAGTAAATGAGTAAGGACAAGTCAACATTGACAGATTCAATAGAGCGTTGTGCAAGCTGCCCCAAAGTTCCACAAGCACGTAGGCGGTGTGCATTGTATCCATTTGTGTATTCTTTCCCTTGCACGATCAGATGATCATCCTCTCCTCTGTGTTGAGGGCTTTACTTCAGTGAATACATGAGAATGCTGCTCTCAGAAGTCCTCTTTTCCCTATGATTTATATATCCTTTGGTGAGCTTGCTTCACTGGCATAAAGGATGCCAAAGATTTGAACCTAAATTTCATATCCCTTGGTTAGTGGGTTACTCTATATACACTTCACCCCACCCCCAACTGGTCAGTAGATCTCATCTTAGAATGTCGCAAGGACTTCTAGACTCAGGACTCAGTGTTCTTACTAAAATTCATACTTTACTTGTGCAGTCCTTTATAATTTGTTAAATACCCTTTCACATGTGTTGTCTTTTGAGCCCCCAAACAACTGTCATTTTTGAGATAGAGAACTGAGATTATGAGAGATTAAATGGCTTACCCAATTTTGTACATTCTGTTCGTGATGGAGTTAGATCCTGACTTCAAGTTTTCCGATTCCCTAGCCTAATATTCCTTCGTTTATGCCTCCTCACCTTCCGTCCTATACCTCTCAAACATCTGCCAAGCAATAGCCGCCAGCACTTACAGATCTTTGACCTGTGGATTATATTGAAACTTGAGCAGACAAAACCTTGGTTTGTTACCTGACTCCTTTTTCATCTAGTCTTTAATTTATATGTGTCTTTCTCAAATCAGAGGCTTCTTCACTGAAAATTGAAGTTTCATTAATTCATTTATTCACTTACATATGGAGAAATTGTGTCCATAATTCTAGAAGTAAGGTCCTTTTTGATAAAATCACTTTTTTTTGTTTTTGTCAGCTGGTTCAGTAAGCCCTTATCCCCTCAGAACTAACATCTCTGAAATGAGTATGAGTAATACCAGTCTTTATGATGTACCAAGCTCTAGTAAGCACTTTACATACTTGTGGAGTAAGTCCTGTGTTACAGACAAAGAAACTGAGACCTCAGCAAGTCAGGTTACTGACCCACTCCCCAGGAATCCTGGTGAAGCCAGCATTCAAGCCCAGGTCTTCCTGACCCCAGAGCTGTGCTGGTGAGCTCTGGGCAGGAGAGTCAGGAAAGCTCATCACATGGTTGGTTAGCCAAGCAATAGCTTGCTCTGTCTTTGGTGGCACTCAGGTATGTTGGCACCAGACCTGAAATCCAGGAGGAGAGCAGACAAGGAGGACAGTGCCCATGTGACCTTCGCAAAGGCAGGGCCAAAATGAGGTTGGGTATTTGGGTTTAGAGAAACCTCATTTTTAGGAATAAAAATAAATTCTTAAAAAGGGATGGGGGAGAGGAGATTGTTCATCATACATATTAAACACACATTGAGGCCTCTAGAAGAGGTGAAAAAGAATTATCAAGAACCAGGGCTTAAACATTTTGTTAGCTTTGCCATTTCCTCATGTTTGATAATGATCCTTTAAAAATCATTAAACAGGAGAGCTCTTATGTTTGTCTTTGGGGAGCAAGGAGATGCAGCTGGTGAGATTTGCATCCAATTCTATAATCCAGGGGGGAAAAAAAGAACCCCAAGGAATTGAAAAAGATGATGCTAGCTATCAAAGAAGAGAATATAGGCATTGAAAAATATTTTGAAAAAGTAAGAAGCAGCTATATGTTGCTTCTTGGCAGCAGAGACCAGAGAGCCATTTCCTCACTCCACAAAGCCATTGTTGCACCACTTCCTGCCAGTGGTTTTTCTTTGGCCCTGGGGCTAGCATGAGCTGTGCCCACTAAGAGGAATTGGGCTGGATGGGCTGGATGGGTATGATGGGTGAGCTAATCTCACAAAGCAAGTTTTGGTGTAGGCTTTTATCCCTCTCTCTGCTGGCTTTTAGCTTTCAGTAAGAGAACAGTTGACTTCTGGCTGTTCCTTTGACCTCTTTGTTCACAGAACTTTAAAAAGATTTCTCACTTGTTTTCATCTTTGGTAGTTGGGATGTTCCCCCTCCTCTCATTTTTCTCCAGAATGTTTTACATTACCAGCAATATGCATATCAGTCAGCTCCCCTCCCTTCACATTCTACCTCAGCCCCTAAGCCCAGGCCTAACCTTGATTGTTGGAGGAGACCATTTCAGTATAGAGAGCTGAAACCGTTTACCCAGCACTTAGCATGTTTTCCTTTGATTATTCAAATAACTACTGGCTCTAGGGCTATGTTTCCTACAAAAAACTTTTTGAAAACCTTGTCTTGCTAAGGTATAGTTCATTAGGAGATAGGTCCAATATCTGCCAATGAGCTTTAACACCCCCAAGAAAACAACCAGGCAAATAAAACATGTTCAAGTGCCAGCTCTTAAGAAATGGAGCCAAAAGTGCAACCAGGAGGATCTAGCAACTTGCCTGAGGCCCTGGTGGTCTTGACCATGCTAAGTCCAGAAGAAATATTCATTCCTCTTGAACTCCTCTTTCTTTCCAAAATACAGTTCTTAGGGTTACATGACTCTTGACAGGATACTAACCCATATTAAAAGAATATTTATTAACATCAATTAAGGAGAGAATTAATAAATACTGGGTATAGGACAATGTTCTAGAGTACAAAAGGCTCACAGATACACATAAGATAGAATTCTTGTCCTCAAAGAACTTACGGTTTTACAGGAATGATTAAAACAAGTACACAATTGAGCATGGTGCCAGAAATAATTAGGTAGAGTCATTTGAGTTCAATAAAGTCTTCTGACACTTAAAGGCAGATCTATTTCTAACTGAAAGGGAACGTTTCAAAAGGATGTGCCCATTTGAGATGGACCTAGCAGGATGAGTTGATTTGGATTGGCAGGAATGGAAGTAGAAGAACTAAGCATTTCCAGGGAGAGGGAACAGCAAGAGCAAATATTTACATAGAGTTCTGAATGGGTAGGGAAGATTTAAGTGGTCCCATTTCACCAGAGTTTAGGATGTAGGGGAGAGCAATGAGTAATCTTCACTGGAAGATAGGCTGGGAACGTATTGTGGAAAATGAGGTGTTTGGCCTACCCAGCAGAAAGATTAATCTTTGTAGGGTAGTGGTAGGGGCATAGTTAAGAGGCTATTGTAGTAATCCAAGCAAGAGGCAATAGGGCTTCAATGGAAGCCATGAGATTAGAAAGAAAAGGACTGGAGTGACCAATATTGCAGAGATAGATTCTTTACACTTAAGTTGATGTGGAACCAGGAGTAAAGTGCTCTGTGAGATCACACACAGATTCAGAAAGTAGGCAATAAGAAACAAGGATTTCTGAAAGAGGAGCTGGTTGTGGGGGAAATTGATGAGTTTGGAATTAGACATGTTAAATATCCAGAAAAATACATTTAATAAATAGTTGGAGCTGGACCTGGAGCTTAAAAGAGCATTTCTGTAGTTCTTTACATAGATGCGATATAGTTGAAACCATAAAAATAGATGATATTGCCAAAGTAAGCATGGAAAGAGGGAAGGTCTTTTACAGGTCATTTTACAAGGATAAAAATGTAAAGAATGGAGGAGCTATGGACAGAGTTGGGAACAGCAGTTTGAGAAACAGAAGACTAGGGTGGTACACTGGAGGGGGAAGTCAAGAAAGGAGAGAGAAGGCATCCACGGAATGGAGGCCATTCTTCCAGGCTAGAGGTTCCTGAAAGCTCCAGGAATGATTCTTACACGCATCTGGTTTTGAGAGTACAGCACCGCCAAGTCAACAGAGAGATGAAGAAAAAAGGAAATGTTCCATGTGATCAACCACCAATATGTGGGCTTTTTCTCCTAAGGGTATGGTTCCTCCACAAAGAGGCTCATGTTTCCTATAGGACTTAGGGTTAGAAGGCTGGTCCAGGCTCCTGTAAACACCATCACCAGCCAGCTGAGGATTAGCAGGTAGTGCACACATGTGTGTCTCACTGTTGTTCATTGTCCCTTGCAAGACATTCCTTTGACAGGTACTGACAATGTTGAGAGAAACTTCAGGTCTGCTGACCAACCCTATTTTGCTGTCTCCTCAGAATCTGTCATAGGGAACTGCATGGATAGAAGTTCTCCAGGACAAGCAATGGAGTTGCCAGATCATAATGGACTTGGGTACTCAGCACGCCCCTCAGTCAGTGAGCACCACAGGCCTCGGACCCTCCAGAGACACCATACAATCCAGAATAGCGATGATGCTTATGTATGTTGGTCCCTCCTGCTTCTCAGAAGTGGAATTGTACCGATCCAACCCTGGAAACAAAACTTAGTAATGTTGGGGAGCTTGTACTCCTCCAGTTTTCTCAACCAGAATCCAGCACCTCTGTGAACTAAGGAAGCATATCTTTGAGTCACCTGAACAGACCAGCCCTTAACTCCAGTAGCATCTCAGTGGAATCTATTCTCCAATTTTAGACTGAGGAATGAAGAGTAGTTGCCATCTGTCCCCTCTAGCCTTAGTGATTAAACTTCTACCCAAACAATCTAAAACTCAAGTCCCAGCAAATGAATTCTGAGGCTCTTGGTTGGTTTTCTGGCAGGCACATTGAGCTTACTCAGATAAAGAGAGCTAACCTTGCTCTGCAAGGCTTGTTTTCCTAGGGCAGACTCCTAGAGCAGCACTTACTAATGCAGTAGCAACTAGCCACAAGTAGCTATTCAAATTTAAATATAATTAAGTTAAAGATTTAGTTCCTCGGTCACTTTAGTCACATTTCAAGTGCTCAGTAGCCTCTTGTGGCTTGTGACTCCGTATTAGACAGCATGGTAGGACATTTCCGTCCTTGCAGAGAGTTCTGTTAGACTCCTCATGGTGATGGGGATAGGTCAGAAACCTGGTTTGGAAGGCCATGTAGGTGTCAATGGCATCTGTCCACCAGCTGAGATTCACCATGCCCTCACCCACTCTGAGGGCAGAAACTGCAGCAGTTTCCCACACTGTCCCTGCTACAGCCCCCTTAGGATGGCATTGTGCAGAGATGGGGCATCTGGGAGTACTGCTTGGGAGTGTTGCCTGAGCTCTTTTAGAGGGAACAGCTATCTCTTAAGGGTTACCTATGTGTTGCATATTGTTTGGTATCTTTACTTACTGTCCTAATCATTTTCTGCAGGTGCAGCTGGATAACTTGCCAGGAATGAGTCTCGTGGCTGGGAAAGCACTTAGTTCTGCCCGGATGTCAGATGCTGTCCTTAGTCAGTCCTCACTTATGGGAAGCCAGCAGTTTCAGGGTGGGGAAAATGAAGGTAAGGAGGCTTACACATGGGGTGCCCCAGAGAAGTCCCTAGAACTCATCCCTTCCATCTTCACCAGTGGCTGCTCTCTTCTTCTGTATAAAGAGTTCATGGGGGGGGACTTCCAGGCCAAGATGGAGGCGTAGGTAGACACACTGTGCCTTCTTGCACAACCAAAATAAGGTCAGCAACAATTTAGAAACAAGATAACAACCAGATCTGACAGAAAATTGAACTGTATGGAAGTCGGACAACCAAGGAGGTAAAATATACTCATTCATTCAGACTGGTAGGAGGGGCTGAGTCAGGCAGCTGGGCAGAGAGGGGTCAAGGCACGAAAACCAGTGGCACCGAACGCGTAAGGCATCCCGAGCGCACAGGCAGCTGCCAGACCCAGCGAGGAGGTGACTGTGAAACGAGGCACTGCACACGAGGCGCCTGGCTGTCCAGGCCATGTTTGCACGCAGATAAACCAGGCAAAATTGGGCAGTGAGAGACTGTGCAACCCAGGGTCGAAGCACCAGGAAATAGAATCTCAGGACACTGATTGAAAACACCTGTGGGAGTTGAGGTGCAGGGAGAGACTCCCAGCCTCACAGGAGAGTGCATTGGAGACACCCACAGGGTCACAGAACATACACAAGCCCACCCACACGGGAATTAGCGCCAGAAGGTCCCAGTTAGCTTTGGGGAAGTGGCAGAAGGGACTGAAATACGACGGAGAGAGGAGCAAGCGCCATTGTTTCCTCTCGGACCCCGCCCCCATATACAACGTCACAACCCAGCGACTGGGTAGCCCCGCCCTGGTGAATACCTAAGGCTCCGCCCCTCACTATGTAACAGGTGCAAGTAGACTCCTCCCCCCCTGCCAAAAAATGGCTCAAACGGAAGTACAAATCAAAGCCTCAGAGCCAATATTTTAAGTGACCAAGAGATAGCCAACCTATCAGATGCACAGTTCAAAGCACTGGTGATCAGGATGCTCACAGAATTGGTTGAATTTGGTCGCAAATTACATGAACAAATGAAGGCTACGATAAGAGAAATGAAGAAAAATGCACAGGGAACCAATAGTGATGGGAAGGAAACTGGGGCTCAAAACAATAGACTGGACCAGAAGGAAAAAAGAAACAACCAAACGGAAAAGAATGGAGAAATAAGAATTTAAAAAAATGAGGACAGGCTTAGGAACCTCCAGGACATCTTTAAACCTTCCATCATCCAAATTATAGGGGTACCAGATGGAGAAGAGGAAAAACAACAAGTGGAAACGATATTTGAACAAATAATAAAGGAGAACTTCCCCAATCTGGCAAAGGAAATAGACTTCCAGGAAGTCCAGGAAGCTCAGAGAGTCCCAAAGAAGTTGGACCCAAGGAGGAACACACCAAGGCACATCATCATTACATTAGCCAAGGTGAAAATGAAGGAGAGAATCCTAGAAGCAGCGAGAGATAAGGGGACAGTAACCTACAAAGGAGTTCCCATCAGACTGTAAGCTGATTTCTCAAAAAAGAGACCTTACAAGCAAGAAGGGGCTGCAAGGAAATATTGCAAGTCATGAAAGGCAAGGACCTACATCCCAGATTGCTCTAACCAGCAAAGTTTTCATTTAGAATGGAAGGGCAGATCAAGTGCTTCCCTCATAAGGTCAAGTGAAAGGAGTTCATCATCACCAAGCCCTTATTTTATGAAATGTTAAAGGGACTTACCTAAGAAAAAGAAGATAAAAAACGTACAGTAAAGTGACAGCAAACTCACAGTTATTAACAACTACACCTAAAACAGAAGGAAACTAAGCAAACAACTAGAACAGGAACAGAACCACAGAAATGGAGATCACATGGAGGGTTAGCAACAGGGGAGTGGGAGGAGGGAAAGGTATGAAGAATAAGTAGCATAGATGGTAGGTAGAAAATAGGGGGAGGGCAAGAATAGTAGGGGAAATGTAGAAGCTAAAGAACTTATGACACATGGACATGAACTGAAGGGGGGGAATGTGGGTGGGAGATGGTGTGCAGGGTGGAGGGGAATGAAGGGGGGAAATGGGACAACTGTAATAGCATAATCAATAAAATATATTTTTTAAAAAAAGAGTTCATGGGATGCCACAGCATTCCAAAGGTGTTCTGGACACAGAATTCTTCCCCACTTCTCTTTCACTGAGCATGCATGTATAAATAAAGGAGCATGCCTTCTGGTTGAGTGCAGAGATACCACATTTTTGTTTATCATGCTTTGTTAAGATACTCCTTTAATAGCTGTTTTTCTGGTTCTAGTTAGAGGGCACTGTGTCCAAAGAGAGTATGTCTGCCTCCCCTTAGAACCAGTTAAGTGAAGGTATCATAATAGATATAAAGTACAGACCTTGGAATGGACAGGTCTGCAGGAAACCCTGACTGCCCTTTACAGGCTACATGGGGGAGGCACTCAGCCTTTTTGAGCCCCAGCATCCTCCTCTGTAAAGTGGCAGAAACACTAGAGCCTGTATCCTAGATTGTGGTGTGTCAACTGCCCTAGTGAGTTTAAAATGCTTGAAACTATTCCTAGAGTGTAGAATTCCCAGTAGTCAGTGTCTACTAGCAGTAAATTGTCTTCTCCCTTAAAGAGGGAAGTCTTCCTGAAGGAACAGTATTCTGTCTTCTCCCACACTACAGTTGTTGATGGAGCTTGATGGTGGGAGACACAGTTATGGGGGAAAATGGAACACTTAGAAGAATCCTGGCTTCTAGCCTGTAGTCACTAAACACAGTGATAGTCTGCTGTGAGCTAGGATTCAGGCTGGGAGTCAGGGTATGGGTACTCAGACTTCTCTTTCTCCTGTCTCTCCCTATTGTCCACGTACCCCTGACTTCCTGCTCCCAGCCAATCTCACGTGTTCTTTCTGGTCTTCAGAATTCAGGGAGAGTCTAGGAAATCATGAGCACCTAGACCTGACTGATGGCAGCCAGCATTTGAACTCCTCCTGCTACCCATCAACATGTATAACAGACATACTGCTCAGCTATAAGCACCCCGAGGTCTCCTTCAGCATGGAACAGGCAGGAGTGTAACAGGAACCAAGAGTAAGTATTACCTGGGCCAGGGCCAAAGCAGCCCTTCGGCCCAGTGCCAGCTCCTGATCCTGTCAGGAGAGTCCTTCCATGCGAACCCCACAATACCACTCTGTCCCTCCTGGTCTGTCATTAAGCACTGCCAGTTGTTTGGGGATGTGGTAGGTACAGACAGAACATATGCTGGCCATAGTCCATTGGTTTAACTATGGGGATAAGAATGTGTTGTAATTACAAGTCCTGTAACACCCTTCACAGAGACGGTGGGTGAGCTGCAGCTTTGGAGGTTGGGGCATCTCTGGCCAGGGTAATAAGGAAAGGAGGTTGTCTTTAAACTCAGTTCTGAAAGATGAAGCCCAGTAAGAAAACATTTCCAGCCATAATATTTCAGCCTGTGCTTCAAGTGGCAGAATATTCTAGACAGAGGCAATGGGTGATCAGAGACCAGTGGTAGAAAAGGGGTAAATTGGCCTGGTTGGAGTAATGCCTCAAGGAACATAGTAGGTAGTATCGGTTCTTTGAAAACTCTGACAGAAAAGACTTGATGCAAGTTAAGCCATCTGGCAAATCCGTATTAGAGCCTCAATGTGGCAGATCTCTTTAAAAACCTGAAGTAAAGTGAACCAGAGAGAGGCTTCCAGCCAAGATGGAGGCATAGGTAGATATACTTTTCCTCCTCGCACAAACAAAAGAAGGACAACAACAAATTAAAAAAAATAATAATAACCAGAACTGCCAGAAAATCAAACTGTGTGGAACCAAGGAGTTAAAGAAGAAACATTCATCCAGACCAGTAGGAGGTGCGGAGATGGGCAGCTGGGCAGAGAGGACTTCTGGCAAGGTGGCGGTGGGACGACAGGGCAGGTGAGGCGGAGGCTGGCAGGCCACACAACCCAGGGTTCTAGTGCAGGGAAATAAAGCCTCAAAACCTCTGGCTCTAAATCCTGTGGGAATTGCAGCAGTGGGACAAACACCCAGTCTTACAGGAAAGTATTTTGGAGAGACCCAAGGGGTCCTAAAACATGTATAAGCCCACCCACCCGGGAATCAGCACCAGGAGGGCCCAGTTTGCTTGTGGGTAGTGGAGGAAGTGACTGAAAGTCAGTGGAGAGCTGAGCAAGTGGCATTGTTCCATCTGGTACCCCCTCTCCCACATACAATGTCACAATGCTGCAATGTGGGTTGCCC
Organism: Trachops cirrhosus; assembly: GCA_028533065.1. Lineage (NCBI taxonomy): Eukaryota > Metazoa > Chordata > Mammalia > Chiroptera > Phyllostomidae > Trachops > Trachops cirrhosus. The sequence continues at coordinate 75,812,002 of CM052543.1, read as the reverse complement.
TGCCCTGGCAAATATCTAAGACTCTGCCCCTTATGACATAACGGGTGCATCGAGACAAAAAAAATTATGGCCCAAATGAAAGAACAGATCAAAGCTCCAGAAAAAATACCACAAAGTGGTGAAGAGATAGCCAACCTATCAGATGCAAAATGCAAAACACTTGTAATCAGGATGCTCACAGAAATGGTTGAGTATGGTCACAAAATAGAGGAAGAAGTGAAGGCTATGCAAAGTGAAATAAAGGAAAATATACAGGGAACCAACACTGAAGAGAAAGACACTGGGACTCTCATCAACCATTTGGACCAGAAGGAAGAAATAAACATTCAACTGGAACAGAATGAAGAAACAAGAATTCAAAGAAATGAGAAGAGGCTTAGGAACCTCCGGGACAACTTTAAATGTTCCAATATCAGAATCACAGGGGTGCCAGAAGGAGAAGAGGAACAGCAAGAAATTGAAAACTTAATTTGAAAAAATAATGAAGGAGAACTTCCCCAATCTGACAAAGGAAATAGGTTTCCAGGAAGTTAAGAGAGTCCTGAAGAATTTCCCAAGGAGGCACACACCAAGGCACATCATAATTACATTACCCAAGATGAAAAATAAGGAGAGAATCTTAGAAGCAGCAAGATAAAAGGAGACAGTCACGTACAAAGGAGTTCCCGTAAGACTATCAGCTGATTTCTCAAAAGAAACCTTGCAGGCAAGAAGGGGCTGGAAAGAAGTATTCCAAGTCATGGAAGGCAAGGACCTATATCCAAGATTACTCCATCCAGCAAAGCTTTCATTTAGAATGGAAGGGCAGATCAAGTGCTTCTCCGATAAGGTCAAGTTAACATATGAAATGTTAAAGGGACTTGTCTAAGAAGAAGATGATCAAAACTATGAATAATAAAATGACAACAAACTCAAAGCTATCAACAACCTAAAAACAAGAAAAAACAACAGGAAAAGGAACTAAGTGAACAACTAGAACAGGAACAGAACCACAGAAATGGAGATCACATGGAGGGTTATCAGTGTGGCGGGGGAGAGTCGGGGGAAAAGGTACAGGGAATAAGAAGCATAAATGGTAGGTACAAAATAGACGGGGAGGTTAGGAATAGTACAGGAAACAGAGAAGCCCAAGAATGTATGTACAACCCATGGACATGAACTAAGGAGGGTAGGGAATGCTGGTGGGACAGGGGTAGGGGGTGCAAGGCAGAGGGGAATAAAAAGGAGAAAAAAATGGGACAACTATAATAGCATAATCAATTTACCAAAAAGCCTGAGGTAATGTGAACCAGTCTGTTTTTTATTGGTTGCAGCCTATTGAAAACCAGCATTGTGGCTGCACGGTTCTTGTGCTTTTTACTATGGCTGCAAGACACCCTTCAGCCGTAATCATGGGGAAACTCGGAAAAGATGCAGATTTATTATTTACAAGACCTGGAAATACACAAATTACATGGCATACCTGGGGCCATACTGCAGGATCTTGATGGGGTTGGGGAATGCGCCTGGTAAATTGCTTTTACTGGAGGTCAGGGAGGGACCCTGGGGTTTTTGCAGGCTCACTCTTCATTGGTGGATTTAAAACATAAGAGCAGGAATTTAAACCATGGGAAATGAAAACAATGAGCCCAAATGGTCAGTTACTGAAATCAACCATGATCTCCAAAACAAAAGAGGCTTGAGTGGAGGGAGGGGGCTTTTTATCTAGCCTCCTGGAGGGCCAGTGTGTTTATTCAAGGTAGTCTCTCTTTTCGAATTGGATGCCTGGATAGTCAAAGCTTAAGTCAGGTACTTGCATTACAAAAAGAAAAGAAATCATACTTACACTACACAGTTGAATTTTTTAAAAGTTACCAGTTGAATATTTGAGGCTTTCTCTTTTCACACTAATTCCCCTCTGTGTCTGCTCTGTTGCAGGTTTGTGTACAGCTGGGGAGTAAAATAATGGACTTGAAACCAACAGTATCTAGCAGAATTGCACCAAATTGCCATTGTGTTTCTCTCCACCCAGAACGTTGTGGCTCCTTTCCTCACATTTAGTTTATCAGTGTGCTGTTCTTTGGGGTTCTGAGGGGGGTTTGCCATGTTTGCTTGTATGACCAAGTCACCAAGGAAATAAACAGGAAATCCACATTCTCCACCTTTTGTGAAAGTGTATTTGATGTATTTCAGTTGTTGTTTTGGTTTTGGTTTTTTGGTATGTTGTCTTTTGGAGGTGATTTTCTTTCTTCCTTCCTTCCTCCCTCCCACCCTCCTTCCCTTCCTTCCTTCCTTCCTTCTTTCCTTCTCTTTCTTTTTCTTTCTTAAGACAGAAGAGCAAAGCAGTTAGAGTACAGAGAACAGGGGACCCAGAGCCACTCCTCTGCTAGCCTGCATGCTCAGAGCACCCTTCAGTGCTCTGCATTGCACTTCCACAGGAGCAAAAACTAAAGGATAGCACCTTCTGGAATCTTAGTGCTGGGGAAAGGGAGAGAAGAAGTAGTGATGGCCTTTGGCACTTGGAGAGCAAAAAGAGAAACCCCCAGCCTGGAACCTGGGGAGATCTTTACTGCTGGGATCTACTGAAAAACATATCTGGTCCAGCCAAGATCATATTAGAATGTTAGCATGGAGGCTGAGATTGACCTGGTGTTGATGGAGTGCTGGTTAGAATGCCTCAGTGTGAGCTTTTTCTTTGGTGTATAACTCAGTTCCCCTCTTACAATCTGGAAAGACGGTTGCCCTTACCCTCCTGCTGGTTCTATTCATGGACTGCACCCTACAGTGGTATCTATGCTTTTGTATCATCTTATACTCTCATTTTATATTGTGCTAGAAGAAGAGTTGTTTCTCTGTATTCCATATGTATACACACACACACACACACACACACACACAGATACACACTTTTCTCTTTCCTAACCTCCTCCTCCCTGGGCATCCTCATTCCCTTTTTAATTCTTGATCATGTAGGAATTGTTTTGGTAAATGTTGATATTATTATTGTTATTAATAAATAAAAACAAAAGGAATTTTTGTTTAATAGAGAAATGTTTAACCAGATTCTGTTCTATTTGAATTGTGACTTGCACCTTTTGTTCAAAGTATTTTATTTAGACATTGTAATTGTGAACAGTTCTTACTTGTGCTGGTGACAGACGTCCTCATTTGAAGCAGTGCATATGCGATAGCTATTGTTTGTGTCAGTGTCTTTCTTTTCCTTCACTGTTAGAAACCAAAGTCTTTTATGCTGGCTGGGGACGGACAGAGGATCTGGGTTGTCTCCTTTGATCTTCAAAACAAGAAAGAAATATTAATGATTCTGATTCCTGATCCTTTTTTTTCTGAGAGAGTAAATGGTTCCCAGTCCCCCTCTAGTCTGAATTTGCACAGAAGAAAATGGGTGCCCAGCATGGTCGTCCTGATGTTGCTGACAGGATCCCCGTGCAGCTTGTTCTAATATCAGCAGCTCCGCTCCTGGACTCAGGAGCCCTCGATGGATTTCTATAGTGCAGAGCCTTTCTCAGGATATGTCCCATGTTTTCATGGTCCCCAGTCACCCCTTCACTTGGTGGGGCCACCAGCTACTCACCAGAAGGAGGCTACCATGAAAGGCCGAACAGCTGTTGTTTGACTCTGTTTACATGGAACTGAACTGATGGGAGAGCAGACTGCCACCCTCCAGCGGACCGCGCAGTGGAGGCCAGCAAGCCCATTAACCGTGCCATCTTGGAACTATACTCTTTAAAAATCACTGCTCTGTATTATAGTAACCAATGTGCGCAGTATATGTTGAATGTATATTAATACACTTTCCTATATCTGTTCTTGGAAAATGTCAGAAGTTTTTTTTTCTTTCTCATTTATGTTGAACTTAAAAAGGATTTTAAAAAATCTCCATACCCAAGTTTCAGTAAAGACCTTTAGCCCCTTTTTTGTGGGCACTTACAACTTAGCAACTTAGTTGGATAGTAGGGGATTGTGAAAATAAAGAACTGATTGTCATCTTATGTCGATATATTATTTACCTTGTGGTTCAGAGTCTAGTTGGGAGAAGCATCCAGGCAGGTGGAAGCAGAAAAAGTCTACCAGGCATAGGATGGAGCATTGAGCAGTGCATTATCTCCACCTTGTAAAACTAGCATTCTCTAGAAGCCTGAACTCAGTTTCACAATATGGCCTCCTGCATCTAGCTTGACCTTTGACACCTTAGAGGGGAGTATTTGAATCTGCTGAATCGGGTGGTAAACTGGATTCCTTTAGAGGGTACTTGAGAAGGAATAGCAGGAGGGCCAAATCCTGGGGCCTGGAGGCTGGACCTTTATAATTTGACTCCAGTCAGCCCAGTGTTAGGACAACAAGGAGACTTGCCCTATATTTTCCCCCTTTTTCCACACCTGGAATCCTAAGGGGCAAGACAGCATTTCCAGCAATATCCCATGCATGGCCAAGAGGTAGCTGACTGAAGGTCCATGAACAAAGGTTACTGAAGTGGGAAATACTGAGTTTGTAGAAAGAAGAGTGAGAGGAAGGAACTTCAAAGCTTTCGAATCCCTGGTGGACTAGAAAGTCACAATGGGACTGTTTAGGACAGAAAAGAGCCTTCTCAAGGAAGGTCATCCAGCGATCGCCTGAGTCTGTACACACTCCCTTGGAAAGCTGGGCGAGTGTCTCCGAGACCAGTGATTCACCCTAGATGCCTTTCAACAATTTGTCACAACCTTTTGAAATAGGCGCTAGGCCCTCCTGAAGTCAACCAGGGGACTTTGGGATGGACACAGGGATTGGGGTGTTGCTTCCTGGATGTGGACCCGAATGTCTTGAGTTCTAGAAAACAGAAGCCATGCTGACAAAGCCTTACTGATCTTTCTTTGTCAGAGTCCCTGTCCCACTCCAACTGCAAAGATCAAGAATTGGGAAGGTTGGTGCACCTCCCAAGGAGCCAGACCTCCACTCATGCTGGTCACAGACCAGTTCCGTCATTCTCTTACCCCCTGGCTAAGCAGCAAGACCCAAGAGAAGCTTGCCTGTGGTTGGGTACAGTGGCCTGCCCGTAGGGTCTACATTGGGGCTCTGTCACCAAAAGCTGCAACAGAATTGCCCAATAGGGAATATTGATAGGGGTGTTCCTCTTTCCCCCGCTCAGTACAAACTTGCCCTGCCCCATCCTGACCAACAAAAGGTTTTAAGATTAAATGTTCTGAACAGAGTCCATGTTTCAGGGTTAAATGTTCAAGAGTTTTTTGAGTCTCCTCCCAAGGCCTGTTCCTTCAAATGACCCTTTATCATCCTGGTGACCTTCCGGTTAGTGTGCCAGTGTAGTTCAATGAACAAATATTGGTTGAGTGTCTGTTACGTGTCAGGCCTAGGAGGGGCCAGAGTCCTCTCAGTGTAGACTGACCAGTATGACGCTGGGTCATAAATTGTGAAATAAGCAAAATCCACTCCTGTAGCCAGCTAGCAGAACTCACATGCATCAGGGGATCCAGGGCCAGCCACTTGGTGACTCACTTTAGAAACAGTCACTCTGGAGACTCCTAAGATCAGTAGAAAAGCACGGTAGTACAAAGGGCCTACACTGGTGGGCCCTGCACCCACTAAACAGCTAGTCTGTTCCATTTGATGTCTCTAACAATGACTGGCTGGCCCCCAAATCTGGATCTGAGATGGACCCACTTTGTTGGTGGTGGTGCTTCCCGTTGGCCTCTATCCAGGAAGATTCCTTCCTCTCCAAAATACTAGTAATGAGGGGGTTGGGCTAGTTTAAGCCAGATGTCTTGCGGTGAAATGGAGTAGACACACTAGTAAATAAGTTTAGTAAAAAGAATCTCCCTGCTCAGGAAGATGCTGTCAAACAGCACTCTCTAACCCTGGGCCTTAAAATCCTGGAGCCAGGAAGTGAGAGTTCCTGAGCAGAGCACCAGGGCTGTGGGTATCTGGGACCCTGCTGCTGCCACTGACCAACAGGCAGCCACCATGGGGCTAGAAGCCAACCTCCTGATTCCCAGTCCTGCCAACACCAAGTGCTAATGGCTGAAGGAGGCAGGGCAGCTCTGGGCAGCTCGGAGCTGTAGTCTTCTCACAGACAAACTAACAAGAAGAACATCTGGCCTGCCAGCCCCGCAGGGACATACTAAGTTAATCATGAAAGTGTTTTGGCCACTAAAGAACTATACAAATATCAGATACTGAGTTTACCCATAATAATCATTTCAGTAATAAACCGAAGAGGAGGATGAAACAGTGACAGGTAGCTTGGAACCCAACCTGTAAGACTTTGAGAGCTACTATGTGCTGGCTGGGGCTAGCTCTCCCCCTAGAAAGGATGTAACCTCTCTTGGTCAGAGACACTTGCCTGTGAGCTGCCCAGCAAGGCTCTGCCCCCTATCCCCCCTCCCCAAACGGGCAGAAAGCTGGGCTGGCCAGCTGGCAGTTGAGGAGACTGGTCCTTGAGGCTATGCTCCCACAGGCCTCTGGGGCTCGGCCTCTGGGGCTGGGTCAGTCCTGGAACAGAGACCCCACATCTCAGCATCTGCAAGTCAGGACCACGCAGAGAAAATGAGATTCCCTGCCTTCCCCCGACTTCTGCTGCCTGAAGCCAAGGCCTTAGCTCTCTCTGGTCTGATGGTGCAAGGGTGATCGATCAGTGGGAGCAAGGGGACAAGATGCCAGAAATTGGGATGCTGGGACAGAATAGTTGCAGTTTACTGTGTGCCAGGTAGCTTTCAGTTTTGCCACACATGTTCAAATTTAGTGCTTAAAACAAATTTATTATCGTACAGTATAGTTGTGCAGGGCAAAAGTCCAATGAGGGTCACATGAAGCTAAAATCATGGTGCCAGCAGAAGTGTATTTCTTTGGAATGCCCTAGGCAGACGTCTGTTTCTTTGCCCCTTCCAGCTTCTGGAGGCTAGCCACATTCCTTGGTTCACGCACCCTCTCAGCAGTCACAGCATGTCACACTCTGACCTCTGCTTCCATCCTCTCATCTCCTCCCCTGACTCCACCTCTCCTGCCTCCCTCCTGTATATTTAAGGATGCTTGTGATGACATGGGGCCCACCTGGATTATCCAGGATAACCACACCATCCTCCCCATCCTTAGAGTTACATCTGCACCAAGTCCCTTTTGTCATAATAGTCACGGGTTTCAAAGAGCATGGCATGCACATCTTTGGGCAGGAGGCATTATTCTGCCTTAGTCTAAAAAACTGATCTGTGGGAAGATTCTGTAACTTGCTCAGGATCACACGGATAAGTGGCATTGCTGAGATTCAAACCTAAGATGGCCCATCTCCAAAGCTTTCCACTCTGAGGTGAAAGGCATGAGATGGGCCACAGGGGGAAAGGCCCAGACCCCCTTCCCCCACCACCCCCACTCCAGGATCTGGCAGACAGCAGCACCAGGCTGTTATTTAGACTATGAGGGAGTTTCTTGGACAAATGGTGCAGGGCACATTTCTGCCTGGAGTTCTAAGTCTGGAGACCTGGGTTCTAAGTCTAGTCCTTCTTCCAACTCCCTGGGAGGCCAGAGACATTTCTTTCACTGTCTTCAGTTTCCTCATCTATAAGATGGCAGGGGGTGTAAGGAGGCTAGAGTGGTTGATCTCAATGATCCTTTCAGCTTGGACATTCAGAGGTTCTATGACGCAGGTCTTGTCAGTGACCTGGTATTGGAGGTCCTGGGCCTTCCAAGAGAAACCTTACAAAATGGTACTGCAAGCACTTTACATTTTCAGGATTCATGCGGGTCTCCAGTAAACCCAACCATTCTTGCCTCCGTTTTACTGCTAGGAGACTGAGGCTCAGAGATTATGTAACTGGGTCAGCATTCTCCTCCAGGAGAGGCAAAATGAAGTGAGAAAATTGGAGGCAAAATGAAATGACAAAGCAGTTCTCCTGCTACCTGGGCCAGAGGGCTTTCCCCTCAACCAGTGATCCCAGAGGGCTGGCCTCCATTCTCATCTGTATGTGATCACACGTAAATATGCACCATGCAAAGATTTATGTTTTCAATTTAAGTGACTTTCCTTTACTCTGAGATTATGCCTTATTTTGTGTTAAAAATATTTTCTTCTTTCAAGTGCAGGTTATGGTAGACAGTAGGGGTTTTGGGGGTGGGCAGTAGGTAGGGCTTTTATGTGACAAAACTAAAAGTTGGCAACTCTATTGTTGGTCTCTAGAATTTGTTTGGAAATATTAGAGGTCTCTGAAATCTCGAAGTCTGGGACTCCCTGAACACTCCACTCTCTCCCCAAGAGGTTCCCTAGCATCACAAGTTCCCTTCAGTCAAGGATTTGGGAGGTCTACAAGGACCTGGAGAGAGGTGTGCCAAACCTGCTGGGCTGAGTGTACAAGTGGGAGGGCTGTCTGTCATGCCCTTTGAGGGAGGGGCAGGGATGGGTATGAAATCATCTCCTGAACTTCAGGAGAGTGCCTGCTGTTCCTCACCAGTCTGGGCATTTTCTTCTCTCCCTCCTCTCCCCTGCTGTTCTGGCACAACGGACAATGGTGGAGAACAGGTACCCCACCAATGAGAAGGGGGTGGGCACAGCTGACCGCACCCCTGGGGACCTGCAAGCCTGCAACCACCCCCACCAACCCCCTCCTGAACCCTTGATCCCTGGCCCTGCAGCTGCCCACCCCCCCCAGCTCTCTGTTTGCCCACTCTATTTACCTAGCCCCAGGGACAGAGCTGATCCTTGAACTCTAAGTTCCACATCTCCGCTGGGACCAGTGAGCAGTTGCAAGGCCTGGGCTGAGCTTATCAGCCTCCCAGTCCAGCCCCTGCTGGAGACATAAATAGACCCAGAGAAAGCTGCTGCTTAGAGACTATTGAAGTACTTGCTCCAGGTAAGTACTGCTGCCTGCTCCAGGTTCCTCTGGCTTCCTCAGCCCTGAGGCTCAGGTGCTGCTCCACACTGGGGCTCTGGATACCCAAGGCCTTCTCCCACTTGTGACCCTCCTTCTCCTCTCCTGCCTGGAATGAGTGGGGGAACACAGAGCTCCCCTACACCACAGGCCCACCCGCAGCCAGGCCTCTCTTCTCCTCCAGGTCACCCAGGATGAAAGTGGTGGTGTTGACCTTGGCTGTGTTCTTCCTTACGGGTAAGTGTCCCCCAGCCTAGAAAGCCACCCATCAGGAGGATTCTTCTCCCTCAAGCCCTGTGGTCTGTCCTTCAGGGCACAGGGACCAGAATTTCTCACTAGACCCCTCTCTCCTGCCCCAAAGCCTGGCCTTTCAGCTCAGACCCTGGCCCGGAGCTGGCCTGAACTGAACGAGTCTCCTCTCCTACCCCAGGGAGCCAGGCTCGGCATTTCTGGCAGCAGGATGACCCCCAGTCACAATGGGACCGAGTGAAGGATTTAGCCACTGTGTATGTGGACTCAGTCAAAGACAGTAGCAGAGACTATGTGGCCCAGTTTGAAGCCTCCGCCTTGGGAAAACAGTTAAAGTAAGGACCCAGCCCGGGCTCTGGGATGGGGCAGGGGCTGCTGGTCCTGAGGGGCAGATGCCAGGCCTGTGGGAAGATGTAGCCAGACTGGTTGAATCCCTACGTGCTATTTCATGGGCTCCATAGCTGGATGGAGAAACAGGAATGGGATCCCCAAGCAGGGTCACAGCCCCTTAGCAAGGGACAGACCAGTGCTGCCCGGTTAGTAATCACAGCATCACATTCTGTCTGCAAGTGCAACAAACAGCTTGTAGTTCTGCAACTGCCCAGCCATAGGGATGACTGTCTTCAGAGAAGAGAATGGTCTGAAGTATAGAGATGAGGTCCTCAAATGGCCCAGCTTTGGAGGCCGACAAGACTGAACACCAACCCAACTCTGTCTCCCATTAGCTCTTTAGTCTACAGAATGTGGGGGAGTGGGCACAAAGGAGTTGGGTGAGACAGTGCATGGGAAAAGCCAAGCCCAGGTATGACCCCCAGCTACTGTATGTTCGGGGACAGGTGTTGCCCAGCTCTCACCACAGGTAAACGGGGGCGCTGGGCCTGCAGCTCCGGGGGTGTCTTGGGTGCCTGGGAGGTCCCCCCTTGAGACCTCTGTCCCCTCATCCAGCCTGCCACTCCTGGAGTACTGGGACAGCGTGGGCTCCGCGGCCACTAAGCTGGGTGAAAAGGTCAGCCCGGTTGCCCAGGAGTTCTGGGGTAACCTGGAAAAGATCACAACAGTGCTCGCACAGGAGATGAACAAGGATCTGGAGGACTTGAAGCAGATGGTGAAGCCCCACCTGGAGGACTTCGAGAAGAAGTGGCAGCAGGAGGTGGAGCTCTACTATGAGAAGGTGACGCCACTGGCCCAGGAGTTCCGCGAGGGCACGCACCAGAAGCTGCAAAAGCTGCAGGAGAAGCTGACCGAGCTCAGCCAGAACCTGCGTGGGAAGCTGGAGCCCTTCCACGATCATCTGCGCCAGCGCTTCACCACCAAGCTGGAGAGGCTCAAGGAGAGCAGCGCCGGCCTGTCTGAGTTCCACAACAAGGCCAGCAAGCAGCTGCAAGAGCTCCGTGAGAAGGCCACACCTGTGCTGGAGGACCTCCAGGAGGCCCTGCTGCCCATATTGGATAACTTCAAGACCAGCCTCATGACCGTTGTAGCCGCCATCGATGAGCACAAGAAGCCAACCACCCAGTGAGACACCGTTGCTGCTGGGACTCCTTCTGGCCCCTCTTCTCAGATTCCCTTTTCCATAGCTTGGTTTCTTAAATAAACATTTACAAAGTGGGACTAATGTGTTGGGTTTTATGCTTTTTGAAGATTCAATTATGTTTTTAAACAGTAAAAGGTTCTCAAAAAATACTCTTGGGAAGATAAGGACAGGGTGTGAGCTGCTGGAGGGGACTCTGAGGAGGCGTGGCAGAGCCTGTGACCAGGGGGAGTCAGAGCTCGTCCACTCTCGAAGCTCGGCCTCTCAGGGCCTTAATTTTGGAGAAACTGCTAGGTGCCTGCGCTTTGGAATGAGGTCATGTGAGTCCCTTTTTCTAGGGAGATCAAGCAGAAAAGAAACAGAGGACTAGGCAAAAATCCAGTGCTAAGTGCCCTGAAACAGTCTCAAACAATAAGTACTGCAGCTGTGTCTGAGGAGGGAATGGAGGCATGGCTGGTTGTGCTGGGAGAAGTGAATGCCCTGTCCCCAGATGTGTTCCCTTGGACAGAGATCAGGAGCCTCTCCGAGCTCTCTGGCTCTGGGAGGGTTAGGGTGGGCTTCGAGGAGCACTTGAAGGATTGGGGCAGGTTCAAATGAAGAGCTTGGCCCTTTCTTCTTCCTCCTTTCTTAAACAACATTTAATCAAACGCTTCCCTTTTCTTTTTTCACAAGGGCAGCCTGACAGAACTCACTCCTGCCCTGTCCGGAAGCAGCCGCTGTGTTCTCAGGCACAGCTATGCAAGCCAGCCAGCCAGCCACCAATGGGCTCCGAGCACTGCTACCCCCTCTATCTGCCAGCTCTGGCCTGAGTCAGAAAAATAATCACCACCTCTTGCAGAGAGTTAGCACATTTTCATCTTTCTCAAGATGCTTTCATAACCATCATCTCACTGCATCTTTCCCAAAATTTTGGGTATGGAAGAGGAAAGTGAAACTTGGAAATCGGAAGTCACTGGCCAAGGTTGAAGAGCAAGATGGGAGAGGTTGCCCTTTTCGGACCCATTTGCCCTGGGCATCCATGGTTATTTTTAAAACGCAAGTGCATAGCCAGGCACTCGAGTTCATCTGGGTGTGCACACATGTATGTGTCCTCTCATGCACATCCCTATTCACACCCTGCCCCTCTCCACACTCAGGTGTGTAGAGCCTGCTGTGCATGCACACAGGTTCACAGATATTCAAAGGTCTGGGCAGTGCCTTCGTGAAGCCTTTCCTACTTTCTCGTCTCAGGGCCTTTTCGCCCCCTGGTGTAGACCTCTGAATAGTTGCCACTCCTCAGTTTCTTGGATAAAGGAGCAGGCTTTGTGGTTCCTAACCACCTACAACAATAGGTATCAAACCCAGATTTGGGTGAACATTTCCCAGGTGTGGGTGCTAAGATGCCTGGCCCAGTTGGGCCAGAAAAGAAGCCCAGGTAGATTTTCAAAGCAACAGTAGATTATCTCCAAGTGGGGCTGGATGTACAAACACCACCAAGATTTGTCAGGAAGCCCTCCGACACCTGGCATAGAAGTAACTGAGCATTTTTTCTGTGTCAGCTGAGTGGAATATGGGCGGTTGACCGGGGCTTGAGGTCCAGCTCTACCATGTGCTGACTCTGTGACATTGGGCAAGTACCTTCACTTTGCTCAGCCTCAGTTTTTTCACGGGAAGAGTGGGGGCACTGCTCAAGTAGAATGTGGTTCTGGAACTCTCTGATGAGAATCTCTCTCTGCTAGGCTGCAAGACACAAGCAGAGCGCCCTCTGTGGGTGACTTTGGGTTACTTCTTAGTTCCCAGGACACTGGCCCTCCTGTTCCAATCCTGGTCCCAAGGGGATAATCAGCTCTGCCTACAGCAACAATAACAACCACTCACCAGGTACCGTTGGTGTGCCAGGTGCTGTGCACTGTCTCATTTCATTCATTCATTCAACAAACCTACAGTGGAAGGGATATTCTTGTGCCCACTTTACAGATAAGAAACTGACACTGATATAACTTGACAGAGCCAAGCTCAGAGCCACGCTGCACCTTACCCCAACCACTACTGCAGTGGCCTTGTTCCCTGAAGTGTGGTTTAGAGACCAGGTGGCCCAGGTAGTGTAAGCCAGCTCTATAGTTCTGGTGAACACACACAGCATCAACTCGGATGACATGGAAATGCCAGGCACAGTATCCAACACAGAGTACACATTCATGTCCTGTTGTACAGCATTTGGTAGGTTATCAAAGTGTTGTCAAGCCTATGAGCCTGTTTGCTCCTCCACACAAACCCATCGAGGCAGGCAGGGTACGTAGTGTTATTCCTACCTCACAGATGAAGAAACTCGGGCCCAGACACTAAGACGTGGGAAGCATACTGGCCGTAGGCCTGCTCAGTCCCGCGCCTGCCTGCAGAACAGCCTGGCCATGTCCAAGCCCAAACATACACAGCACGTACAGCTTTTCACCTGGCTCTATTGGGAGGACAGCATGCGTGGGTGTGGGCCAGGTCTGGGGGTGGGATGGGAGGACACAGAATGCTGTCCCTCTCATGCGAACTTCAGGAGCTGGCAGGATGGGTGGACACACAGACTCGGGGTGTTGAGGTCTGAGGCAGCTGGTGTGGCCTGGGGGTTGAATCCCACAAGCTGGAGAACATGCCCATAAGTGTACTCCTGCCGTCTTTCAGGGACCTGAAGCTGTCTGTCATCCATCGCCTGGGGGGTAATCAGTAAGGGGAAGCAATATAGGTGAGGGTGAGAGGGGGGCCCCCACAGAACCCCACCCTCTCAACCTCACCCAGCGACACCCCTGAGACCTTAGGCAGGGTCCCCTACAGCTCCATCCAGGCTTGTTCTCCAGGTTGGGACAGATACTTGTGCCCCCACTCACTGTTCTGGGGTGAACCGGAGAGGAGCGACTGGGCGGGAGGATGTGTACGGTCAGGTCTGCAATTCTGTCCTAGACAAATGTCGCCCTGAGAATTATACAACCTGGTGGCTCTGAGTGAGGAAGGGCAGAGGGAGACAGTTTCTCATTTGGAAAGTCAGCACAGGATTTATTGGCTATGTGATCTGGGGCAGGTCACTTAACCTCTCTGAGCCTTGATTTTCACATCGGCACAATGGAGAAAATACCTATGCCACAGACGGTTTTGAGGTCTGAGAGTGTTTGTGAATATGCTTCTGCTGCATAAATGCCAGCCAACGCCAGTGGTGTGGAGGTGGGAGGAGGGGTTGGCGGGCAGAGCAGCGGTAGAGGAAGGCTAGGCCCAGCGCTTGGAACTAGATACACACATGGACACACACACTGGGCTGAAATGAGGTTGGGGAGAATGTCCCAGCCGAACTGCTGGCCAGGCTGTCAAAGAGGAAAATGGAAGTGAGGCCTCAAATGGCCTTCCTTGAAGCCACATAGGGCACCTGAGGGAGAAAGGAGAGACAGCAAAGAGAGACTACGCCAGGAGAGGATAGAGGCCTCCGTCATCTCTCCACAGCAGCCTAAAAAAGCCCTGTGAGGGAGCCCTGTTTTGTAGACCAGGAGGGCATGGAGGCTCAGAGAGATGCAGGTCCAGGATGGGTGCGGGAGAGCCATGGCCCCACTACTGGGGCTGTCACCAAGTCAGGGGCAGGTGGGGGCAGAGGGAGCTGGCACCCAGGATGGGAAGTGAGGGTATACCTGGCCTGCTGGGCCACCTGGGACTCCTGTACACTGATCAGAGTGTCCTGGGCTCTTTTGCTGGCTAGCTGCACGTAGGCATGCATGAAGCCCAGAAGGGAGGCATCCTCTGCTTCCACGGCTCCTGCAAAAACAGTAGGGTTGAGTAGGGTGGATTAGCCTCTGGGGAGCCCTTGGCTCCTGCCCAGTCATCCATCACGATCCAGGATCATCAGGCCATCTCCCAAGGGTTCCCTGGGTCAGAATCTACCCACCCCAACCTGTCCCCCACCCAGTCCCCACAAGTGGCTTATAGACAGAAGCCAGGAGCTCCAGGAGGGCAGCCATGAGGAGGGTCCAGGGTTGCATGGTACCTTTGGTCTTGCAGGGGTGTGTCTTATGAGGTATGCTCCAGGTCCCTGGGGAAGTTGTGTGGCCCCTAGGGTGCAATTGGAGCTGGGAGGAGCCAGGCAGAGAGAGGGACTCCTCCTTTGCTAGCTAATATGGGTAGATGAGGGGCTTTCAGACAGGATACTCAGGCAGCCACAGCCCAGAGGGAGGGAGGTGCAGGCTGCAGCAGAAAACCCATCAGACTAGGAATCAGGACATCTGGGTTCTGGCCTGGTCCCTGCCACTAACATGCTGCGTGACACTGGGTGGACTTCTGCCCCTCTCCAGGCCTCAGTTTTTCTGTCTGCCATAGGACTGGAGTGTCTAAGGCTTCTAGTCCTAAACATGCAGGACGAAGGCAAAGTGTGCAGGCACTTCCAGTCCCAGCTCTGCCACTACACTCTGTGTAGCTTTGGGCAAGTGACCTCCCTTCCATGGGCCTCAGTTTCCCCCAGTATGCAATCCGAGGTGGGGGCCACTCATCAAGCCCCAAGTCTTCCTTGGTCTTAGCAAGCTCCTCTCCAGGCTTTGTTGGCTGGGCTGGCAGGGACCCTCCTCTGCCCCTCTTCATCCTGCTCTCCTGTGCATGCCCACCCCCTCCCCAGGGGCATTACCTGGAGCAGCAGCTTCTTGGGAGGGATTGAGAAGGCAGACAAGAGGGCCTGTTTTATATTGTCCCCGGGGCAGTGGGCACTGAGGATCTGGTGAGCTGGACAAAGGTCACCTGTGGATCAGTCTAGACCAGGACCTAAGGCAGGATGGCCAGATGCAGCCAGGCCTGCTGGGAGAGTTGGGAAATCTCTGGAAGGTTGTGGGTGCCATGCCACTCTCCTATTACCGGGATGGGTTCAGGTACCGGGGCTGTATGGAGCCTGGAAAGACCTCATTCCTTCCTAGCAGCCTGGCTCCCCAGGGAGCAGCTGGTGAGATGGGAGAGGGTCTTACGGGATAAGCCAAGGGCCTCTGAACCCACCTTAGCCTTTCACACTTGGTCCTCCCTCCCCATCCCCAAACCCTGAAAACAGCCTGGCTGGGGTGTTGAGGTAGGGTGAAAGGGTAATAGAGTTCTTCCACTTGGAAACAACACAGGGCATTGGGATGGGAGTGTCTAGAGGAAGTCACAGAAGACCTATGGACAGAGGCTTGTGTGGAGATGGTGACACAGTTGAGTTCACTTGGGCCCCCCTCCCCAGCATCTCCATCTCTGGCTTCAATCCCAGTGCTGCTTACCCAGAAGCCTCTCCGAGATGGCCCAGGGCATGGGGCTGGTGGGAGAAGGGCCAAGGTCCCTGGGAGCCCGAGGCCTTTGTCCTGCCCCTCCTCCCCTCTCCTCACCTTGCCCTCTAGACACACTGATAACATTCCCTGGGCCAGGAGCTGGGCTCCTGGTTGGGGCCCTGCTCAAACTGTGGCAGCTGGGATCAGTTCCCAGTGCTGAGTACCTCTCACTGCAGATTCCTCAGCTTGGAAATAGCAGAGCTGGCTGGGTGCGCAACGGAAAGAAACCAAGGTTTTGGAGAGGTCCGTCTGGTGGGGAGAGGGCACAGGGAAGCTCTGCAAAGGCAGTTGGCTGTTCGGGGAGAGACCTCAGGCCCTTGTTGTGGGGAGTGTCCCCCGGGCCCACACTGTGGGAGCCGTGGCCTGCATGGCAAAATCAGGGGACTTCTGAGTTCTAGATGCTAAGATTTTAGAACCAAGGAATGCTAGGTTTAATCGATGCCTTTGGTGTTTGTTTACTTATGTGATTCAGGGCTAGAGATCTAACATCTCAGAGCCTCAATTTTCTCCTCTGTAAAATGGGGATAGAATACTGATATGCCTGAGCTGTAGTGAAAAGTACAGGAGATATGTACAAAGCAGCCGATCCATGAAAGGGCTTAGTAAATCTCTCTCCCTTCCTCCAAATACCTTACCCTTCCCCTGACAGCACAGCCTAGAGGTAGGAGTACTTCTGATGTAGAAACTGGGCTTTTTTTTTTTTTTTTTTTTGGCAGGCAGCCACTCTCTCAGGAAGAAGTAACTAATCCCAGTGTGAAAGGAAAGGCCTGAGAAAATGACCTGGCCCTACCCTCATAATTCTTCATCCATGGCTGAGGCTTGAAATTCCTCTGTTAGAGACTCATTCCTTTGGCTTACACCTTGTTTTCTGTTAAAATATAATTATTCAGATTCCCATGAAGTAGACATTATTAATCCCATTGTGTAGTAAGCAACCTAAGGCTCAAAGGGGTGGAGATGTACTCAAGTGCAGAGAGCCTGTCAGTGGTAGACCTAGGAAACAGAATTCAGGGCTTCTAACGCCCACACTGGTACCAAACAGTTTGGAGAGATGAGACCCTTGAGATTTATCAATCACTCATACCTCAGAGTAAGTCCATTTTAGATCTCTTTCTAAGCACAGGTTTTGGTGATGGAGTAGGGAGGGAAGAAAGGTAATTAGAAAGTCACTGAAGGATCTGGGCATTGGGAAAGGTAGAGGCAACTTTGCCCATGCCCTGCTCCTGTTCTTCATCCCAGCAGGTGAGAACCACCATTGAGACCCAGAGTCTAGGCTGGGCTGGGGCATGGCATCCTCATCCCTGGGTGTGTTAGAACGGGATGGCTGGGTCCCTTAGCCCTGCTTCCTCTAACTCCCTTCCCCCAAGTGTGGGGGTCTGGAGGGGCCTGCTCTCTCTGCTGTGCCAGGTGGGCCCACTGAGCCCAGGCAGATGAGAGGACACAGGCAGAGACCCAGTAGCGTAGTGCTGAGCTGGGCAGACAAGCCAGGTGTATGGGCCCATGCAGCTTGTCACCGGAAACCTGGGACATCCCAAAGGGCTTGATACCTGTGAGTGTCTGTGTGCTCTAGCTGGGACCTCTGTGGGGGGAGGGACTATCTTTGCCTCAGCCCTCTCAGTGGCCAGCCTAAGCTGCCCCTCTCTCTCTCTGTCTCTCTCTCTCACTCTCGCTCTTTGTTTCCTTCTCTCGCACCTGGTTCCCCTGGAATGAGGAGACTACTTTGGGCTTGGTCCACAGACCAGCTCTAGGGAGTAACCTGTGTATATGTGTGTGGCAGGGAGCAGGGGATTGGTTTGGGGAGCGAGCTTGACCAGCAGGGGCCATTAATGGTCTTCTGCTGTCAGGCTGACTCTCTCTGCTTCCACTTGTGTTCAACTGAGGCTTTGTACATGAGCCTCTGTGATCCTTGCCTCTGCCACTAGGTTGGACTGGGCAGCCTTGATTCAGCCTACCAGCCAGAGGCCCTGGTTCACCATGCCTCTCCACACTGGAAGTTCTTCCTAGTATCTTACCCAGATCCTTCCTATTACAACAGGAGCTAACCCCCTTATCTCAGCTTTGCCCCGAGACAGGGGCCAATGTGGACTATATGTGGGGACACATATCCATGTGACTCTCCTGTCCCTGGCTGGGCTTGGCCCTGGCTTGTCCTGTGTCTGACTGGGCCTGAGCCATCCCCTCCTGACTCCTATGTCTGGGTTGACTCCTGGTTTGACCCCAGTGGATGGACAGGAGGGTGGCTATAGATAACACTACACTATCAGCCTGATCACCTCACAACCTTGTCCATCTACTGTACAGACAGGGAGACTGAAGCTCAGAGAGGAATGAGATTCACCTGACATCACACAGGCCCTCTGTGCCCAGCAGGATGGCCATCCCCTGATTCATACGGCCAGGCCCAAAGAGAACCAGAGGCCCAGCAGAGGCAGACTCTTTCCCCTTCATCAGCACTTGTACCCTCTAAAACCGGACATGGAGCTCTCATTCTGCCCACCCCCAGCACCACTCCATTCACAGACTGAAAAAACATGCCCACAGACTGTGCAAGACACATGCATCATGAATGGCATCCCGGGAACCCTCCACACACCAGGAGACAGCACAGCCTCCCGTGTCTGTGGGTGCACGCGGCAGTCTGCGCCAGTCCCTTTGCTCCAGGCCTTAGCTTCGTGCCCACAGATAGCTAATATGTCTGCACACTTACATAAATCTGCACACTTCCTGGCAGACACTCTTAGACATGTTTAAACAGGCGCAGACACTCCCAGGGGGCGTCAACCTGGGTGAGGGAGATGGACAAACTTTGAACCTGTTACAGGCTGGTGGCACCTGCTGCTTGAACTGTAAATCCAGGAGGTCAAACTACAGCTGAGGTGCCCTGCATGACTCACTGCTGTCCTAGTCTCTGGCCTTGGGGGTGGCAGGGGGAATGGGATGGGGACACTGAACACTGACCCCAAGCTGGACCGTGCCTGACTCAGGAGCAGGACCAGGGCCGATGGTCAGTGTTGCAGGGAGTCAGCCTTTCAGGCCTAACATGTGGCTAATGCTTGATGGGCACTGACTATGCACTGTTCCCAGCATCACACAGATTATCTCATGGAATCCTCACAGCTTAAGAGGCAGGTGAGGCTCAGAGAGGTTAAAAGACTTGCCCAAGGTCACACAGACAGTGAGTGAGTGGGGAACCCAGATGTGTAACCAGGGAGTCTGACTCCAGAATCCGAACCCTTAACAACTACTATAAGACAGCACGGGCGACTTCAGGGAGGATGAGCTTCCTGATATTGGAGATGACTATGCAGGGACCGTGCAGAGGGGGTATAAGCAACAGAAGGCCTTTTAGCTGCCTTCATCCCATAGGACATCAAGCCACTTCTGGGATATGGAAAATGGAGACATGGTAAGTCAGGATCAGCACAATGTGGTTTATTCCAATGTCAGGTAACCAGGAGACACCTACATGCTGGGCCCAGGGACCATGGAGAGCAATACAATGATTTCAAGTCACTCAAGGTGGCATGATCCCCCTTTTTGTGTTTGTGTATGTGACCTCATTTGGAGAGAATGTTAGAAGTCCAAGTACAAGACCTCCTAGGCACCCACACCATCTTGCTGCCCCCTGGTGAGAGACCCTCTGAGAACCCCAGGTTGCAAGATTCACCTTAAGCTGACCATTCCCATCCAGGGAGTGTAGCAGGGGGAGGTGGACAGGAAACAGGCTGCCCTACCCATCACCCTGCGTCATAACCACCCCGGCAAGCTGCAGATGGCTGAGTCTGACTCTGCCACACTCACTGGAAGGGCGAGCATTCTACCGTACTCCTTTCTTTGGTCCAAATGAGGAAAACAATGTTTTTAATAACAGCAACACTTTTTTAGTGCTTACTCTCTACCAGGGACTATACTATTCACTTTACAAGAAACAACCCATTTAATATACCCAGCAACCCCATTTTTCACAGGAGAAACAGCTCAGAGCTGGACCAAGCTGAATCACTGGGCCAAGGTGACATATGTTTGCAGTGGTGGGACATGAAGCAAATTTACACTTAATTCTTCAATACAGGGTCCTGCCCAAAGCTTCACACGGGCCCTTTCCCATGAGTGCTCCTTGACCAGAGCCCTGGAACTTAGCTCACTGCCCTGTGTCCCTGGGCGTTCCAGTCCAGTGTCTGGTGTTCTGAGATGGAGTCAGAATTGGGGGATTTGGGGATGGAGTGCTCTCTCCCCTGGGGTAGGGGTAGACAGAGGAGGTGTGAACTTTGTTCCCCAAGCCTGGCACAGACCCAGAGCTGCCAGCAGGGCCTCTGGGGCATCAGTTTTGGGCTCAGGCATTACCTGGGCCTCATTTCTTCTATAGCTCAAAGTTCACTGGACTTCCCTTCTGTACCGGGCGGGGCACAAGTCCCAGTCTGCTGTCAGCTTCCACATGGTCATAGGGTCACAAAAGTCCAAGAGGCCTCCTGGGAATGTGTCACCTTCCAGCGTGGAGTCCCATTGGGAGGGGACATGGGGAGGGCAGCCTGGTGGGGGTTTAAATGTCTGGCTGGCTCTGAGCTTCAGTCAGTTCGAACAGCAGCACAGGTGAGCGGCCTGAGAACCTCCCTTCTGGCTCCCTGATTCCAGGAAAGGTCCCGTGTGTAGCAAGATTCCTCCAGCCCAGGAGGGAGCCCAGGATGTCCCTGAAGGCTGTGGTCCTGACCCTGGCCCTGGTGGCTGTCACTGGTAAGTAGGAAACACCTTTGGATGCTGCATCAAGTGGGGCAGGGGGAAGAGTCTGAGGCCCAGGCAAGAGGACATGTCGTTCTAAGTGCCTGTTGTCTGCCAGCAGGATGTGAGGGCTGCCCAGATGCCACCTGGCTCACAGGAGAGCTGGCCCATTCACAGCTGTAGGCTCACCGGCACTGGTGCTAT
This sequence comes from Trachops cirrhosus, assembly GCA_028533065.1. Taxonomy (NCBI): domain Eukaryota; kingdom Metazoa; phylum Chordata; class Mammalia; order Chiroptera; family Phyllostomidae; genus Trachops; species Trachops cirrhosus. Next base: position 75,791,165 of record CM052543.1, on the reverse strand, counting down.
ACCAATTTCACATGGACCTGTGGCCTCCAGCTGAGCTGAGAGGGAACTCGGCTTCCCCACCATCAACCAGTCTACAGCACAGGGCTAGTGTGTAAGGACAAGGAAGGAGACTGATTCTCATGACTTGCTCTCTGTTTCCTGCCCAGGCGCTCGGGCTGAGGTCAGTGCCGACCAGGTGGCCACTGTGGTGTGGAACTACTTCAGCCAGCTGAGCAGCAATGCCAAGGAGGCTGTGGAACATCTCCAGAAGTCTGAGCTCACCCAGCAGCTCAAGTAAGAGGGCACAGCTTGCAGGGCAGGGCTACTTAAAGGCCAAGCAATGTGTTGGTAAGGGCTGAGCTCAGAGGCAGAAAACCTGGTGCCCACTACCCTGCCACTAACTCACTGGGGATCCTGAAGTCTCCGGAGCTGGTATCCACATACAGAAACAGGAAGGTTGAACTGAATAATCCCTCAGGTGTCTTCCTGCTTGAACTTTCATAATGTGACAAATGGCCACATCTTAGCATTAAGGCTCATGGAAGAAAGGGAAGGAGGGAACTGTCATGTGAACTGGGTTCTAATGCATTCCAAAAGGACAGGCCCCTGGGAAGTCATAGGAAGGGAGGTCAGGATATTTGGGAAACTCTGTGGGTGGGTACATGCAAGGAAACCAGCACCTGTGTCACTAGCAGACACTGGCAGAAGTCCAGAACATAACATTCCATTAGACAATGAGATCGATGTCACAGAACAGCTCAGCAGGAAAGGCCCTCAAAGCCCACACTTTACAGACAAGGAGAGGAAAGCAATTGGCTCAGTGTCACGTGATTCTGTGGCTCAGACTCAGGGGAGATTCAGAGATACAAATTCAATGTAAAAACTTGGTCTATTATATCCCTTCTCTCAAATCACGATCCACCATAGGGAAAGCCACAGGGAAAAGATGAGTGAACTTGGGACCCCGAACACTCACCTGACCTAGGCAGGTGCGTATAAGGTGAGTGCTATATCAGGAAATAAGGTCCTGGTGTGTAGTGCCAAATGTAACCATAGCACCCTTGCGCTGTTCTCTGGTAGCTCCCTCTTCCAGGACAAACTTGGAGAAGTAAATGACTATGCAGCTGACCTGCAGAAGAAGCTGGTGCCCTTTGCCACAGATCTGCACGAACGCCTGACCAAGGATTCTGAGAAGCTGAAGGAGGAGATTCAGAAGGAGCTCGAGGAGCTGCGGGCCCGGCTGCTGCCCCACGCCAACGAGGTGAGCCAGAAGATTGGGAACAACGTCCGAGAGCTGCAGCAGCGCCTGGGGCCCTACGCAGATGAGCTGCGTGCCAAGGTCAACACACAGGCTGAGCACCTGAGGAGCCAGCTGACTCCCTACACGCAGCGAATGGAGACCATGCTACGTGAGAATGTGGGCGACCTGCCCGCCTCGATGACGCCCTTCGTTGATGAGCTCAAGGTCAAGATCGACCAGAACATGGAGGAGCTCAAGGGGCACCTCATGCCCTATGCCGATGAGCTCAAGGTCAAGATCGACCAGAACATGGAGGAGCTGCGCCGCAGCCTGGCTCCCTATGCACAGGACGTCCAGGAGAACCTCAACCACCAGCTGGAGGGCCTGGCCTTTCAGATGAAGAAGAACGCAGAGGGGCTGAAGGCAAAGATGTCTGCCGATGTCGAGGAGCTGCGGCGGAGGCTGGCGCCCGTGGCTGAGGACCTGCGTGGCAAGCTGAGCGGCAACACCGAGGGGGTGCAGAAGTCGCTGGCCCAGCTGAGCGGCAGCCTGGACCGTCAGGTGGAGGAGTTCCGCCGTGCCGTGGGGTCCTATGGGGAGAACTTCAACAAAGCCTTGTTGCAGCAGGTGCAGGAGCTCAAGCAGAAGCTTGGTCCCCATTCGGGGGACGTGGAAGACCACTTGAGCTTCCTGGAGAAGGATCTGAGGGACAAGGTCAACTCCTTCTTCAGCACCCTCAAGGAGAAAGAGAGCCAGGACAAGCCCCTGGCCCTCCCAGAACAGAAGCCGACAGTGGCCCCTTTGGGGAGCTGAGCTGCCCCTGGTGCTCACACCCCACCACTGACACCTGCCCTGCTCCACCACCTGTCTGTCTGTCTGTCCCAAAGCAATTCTATGAGCTTGAGGATACATGTCCTGTGGCAAGTGACACTATTTCTTGCTACTCAATAAAACTGCCAAGAAACTAACCCAGTCTGGTCAAAGTGTAACTTCTTTGTGTTCCTGGGCCTGAGGTGGGGGCGAGACCACTGGTTGGCAAAGCTTAGCAGGTGCAGTTGGGCATACTTCAGAGTACACTCGGGCTGGGAAGATGAGCCTGTAGAAGGGGGGAGGGCAGGGTGTGGGGAGTGCACTAAGGGGAAAGTAGAAAAAGACGTCCCGCATTATCTGAATATGAAATAGGCAATCCACTTATATTCCCTTAGCCAACAAATATGTATTTAGTGCCAGAAATGTGCTAGTCAGTGTTCTAGGCATCAGACAATGAGAAAAACAGCTTTTGTGGAGTGTGAGTCTGACACTGTGCTCCACTCTGAGGCATCCACTGAGGTGAGCAGGACGTGGTCCCTGACTTTGGAGAGTTCATGGCACAATGGGTGAGACTCTCCCTCCTTGTATTAGTTCTTCTATGCCCTTAACTTGACTGATTTATGTACTCTAACCCCCACTCCCATTATAAAATCAATTTGTGCTTACTTCAGAAATTTTTTGACTGATTAAACCCATGGTCTCCAGAGTTGAGGAATGAGGTCTGGACACATGGATGAATCCTGGGAGGGGGGATGAAGCAGGTGCCTGGGGCCTGTGGGCCCTCCTTTGCTCTCCCAGGTGCCTCCTGCATGGCCGAACTGGGCGGGGCTTGCTGGCACTGAGGCAGAGAGCAGGGGAAGAGAGGTCTGGTCTGGTCGGACCCCAGGCAGTCTCCTCAGCACAGCCACTTGTGCATCCTCTGGAGTGGGCTTTCCCTTGGAGCCTCAGAGAAGAGCCAGTCCACGCCCTTGTCCCAGATGACTTACATCCTAGCTGTTACCTCTGACCCCAGGTCTGCAAGTCCAGCCTGATACCCCTTTCCTTCCCAGAGTGGAGTACAGGCCTTTCAGAGCTGTTTTCAAAGACACCCAGAACATACCCTGGGGGCAGTGTCCTGGGGAGAGTTTTCTGGGGTCTCATCTCCCCATCCCTCCCTCCCAAGGTTCTCTCAGGACAGTGGCCCCATAGCCACGGTCTGGCCCACGCCTATCCTGATCCAGCCCTGGTGCAGCCTGAGCATCTGCCTATTGGGAAGCATTCCACTTGAGAATCAGGCAAACCTGATTTTGAATGCTGGCTTTTCCACTAACTGCTGGGTGATTTGAGGCAGATTATCTGGCGTCTTTTGGAAGATAGGAATGGTAATGCTCAGCTCACAGACTTGCTGTGAGGGTTTGATGGGATGGTGTGTGTGAAGCCCTTAGTACAATAATCAGGTGGAGTAAACATGCAATAATTGTTTCCATGTTGATGCTGCCACTGCTGTAGCACATGGATGTGTAATAAATGTGATTTCCTCTCCCCGCTCACTCCTTATGTTCCACTGATGCCAGGTCACATGAGACCACCAGAGCTGGCCAAGGGCAGACCCCTGGGCCTTCCTAGCGCTGGCTGCTGTCACTCCCACACTTTGGGTCAGTAAGGCTGCTGCTGCCACCTGCACATCTGGCCCACTAGGAGGGCAGGAACATACCTGTGAAAACACCTTGACAAATCACCAGGCACCTGGAAGTTTACTGGCTGGCTTAAGGAAAGGACCGGACAGATCAAGGCACTAAAAGGAAGTAGGACAGAGGGAAAGCAGATTTCTGAGTGGGTCTGGATGCTTCAGAGATGTTCTCAGACCTCACCTGGGGGTCATCAGGTTTAGCACCTCAGTGTCTCCCAGAGCCTGGTCCTCAGTACGAGTCTTTGATAGTTTCCCCCACAGCCCCTCAGAGCCCTCTTGCAGGTCTGTGAGGGTCCTGCCATGGCCGTGGTCCCACTGGACAAGGACTGCCTTCTCTTCCCTATACCGAGATTTCTTCCCTGGCTTCCAGTCTCCTGGGCTCTGACCCGGCAGGTGTCCACTGGCAGCTGCATCACTTCTGGCTGTGCAGCCTCTGAGCCTTCCTTGGTTTATTTGTGGAACTTCCCACTTAGGATTCTTGATGGGTGTCAAAGTCTACCACCCATGAGAAACACAAAAGTGCCAGCCTCTTACCTTCCAGCCTCCCTTCCTCTAGTCATGGCATTGGGCGTCGGCTCAGCAGATCAGACAGAATGCCCCAGACTCTGAATAAGGAGCTGGTGCAAAGAAACAGAGAGTGTGGAGAGTTCTTTCTGGGCTAGGCATACCGTGGGGCAGCAGCAGCCAGTTTGCAGCAGGCCAGAGGCTCAGAACGGGGCTCTCCTGACTCACCAGTGGCAGCAGTGCTGTCCCCACAGGTCTAGCTTTGTGGAGTGATTGTGGCCATGCTTCTCCCTTAGCTTCCCTTATTCTTGTCTATATTCCAAACCAAGCACTCCAAGTTTTCTCAAAATTTCCAGAAATATTTGAATAAGTTGGGTTTTTTTTGCTTACACCTTCCAGAATAGGTTTCTGTGACTAGCAGTTCAGGGCCTCAACATGCCCCTTCTCTCTTGTGGTGGTTTCTCCTGCTGTGGCCCCTGGAAGCTGCACCTCATCCCTGACCTGTTCCACTCGGTCCTGCTGATTGGTCTGACGTATATTTATTAGTCTTTATTAGGGCTGGTTCCATCTTTCAGGGAAGTCAGTCTTCTCTTTTTTTCTAAGCTACTCTTTGGGCTGTGTCTCCTGTGTCTCAGTCAATGCAGGGGACGTCTTTAGCACCTAAGAAAAATGGATAGCTGAGATCAGGAAATGACCGTGTCATGCTCAGCTTGGTCAGCCAGCTCTGTTCACCCTTCCCTAAGGTGCTCTGGCAACTGCGCTCAGGTCTCCCCTGAGGACCTGCGTTCAAGAAAAAATGCTCTAGGTTGTGGCCTGGGAGCTCAGGTGGTTAGACTGTCATACTGTTGTGTCAAGGTCAGGGGTTCAATCACCGGTCAGGGCACATACAAGAATCAACCAGTGAATGCACAGATAAATGGAACAACAAATTGGTGGGGTTTCTCTTTCTCTCTCTCCCTTCTTCTCTCTTTCTAAATCAATAAAAAATATAAAAAATAATTGGGGAATCTATTTATGAGATGTTCAACATATTTCAAACAATAAAGAAGCGAGGTCCTGAATATTATGCATTTATACAACCCCATTAAGAAACACACATGCCGGAGGGGAGTCCAAGATGGCGGTGTGGTAGGACGCAGCAGATTCTACTCTCCCACAACCAGGAAAAAAAATCCGAGTCATTTTAGGTAGGAACAGAGCAAAGAGCCAACATTATCACGTCATAAGTGAAAATAGGAGATCGCAAATTGTAGCGGTCACTGAAAAACCCGAAGAGAGAGCGTGGTTTGGTGAAAGTCTCGGAAACCACAGCATTGAAAAAGGAAAAGGCGCAGGTGCTGCGCGGGACCGGTGCGGCCCAGGCCCTGGAGGTAGGAGAAGTGGGCGCCCCTCGGGACCCAGAGAGTGCGCACCCGTGAACCCGAAAAAGGCCAGGCGCTCCGCAGGACATCAGAACACACGGCAGTGAATTCCCAAGGACGCACATAGCTGTAACCAGACCCCCCAACACACGGATCCCTTCTGGGAGGCACCAGACGGGCTTGGGGGAGAGCGCATGCCTACACTGCAAACACTGCGCCGGAGGCTGACTGGGTCCTGAACGGGAACAGAGAAAAACTGTCTCCAGTCACCCCTCAGTGTGCTGAAGCCAGCTAGAAGAC
>CM052543.1:75772165-75784802 GCA_028533065.1 Trachops cirrhosus | reverse complement strand
TGCTCCCTCTATTCCCACTTTGCTAAGTGTTTTTATCATAAACGGGTGCTGTACCTTATCAAATGCTTTTTCTGCATCTATTGATATGATCATGTGATTTTTGTCTTTGCTTTTGTTTATGTGATGAATTACATTTACTGATTTGCAAATATTGAACCATCCTTGCATCCCTAGGATGAATCCCACTTGGTCATGGTGTATGATCTTTTTAATGTATTGTTGGATGCGGTTTGCCAATATTTTGCTGAGGATTTTAGTGTCTATGTTCATTAGCGATATTGGCCTGAAGTTTTCTTTCTTTGTTGTGTCTTTATCTGGTTTGGGGATTAGGATGATGCTGGCTTCATAAAAAGAGTTTGGGAGTCTTCCATCATTCTGGGTTTTTTGGAATAGTCTATGAAGGATAGGGGTTAGCTCTCCCTTAAATGCTTTGTAGAATTCTCCTGTGAAGCCATCCGGACCCAGACTTTTGTGTGTTGGGAATTTTTTTATTGCTGCTTCAATTTCATCTGCTGTTATTGGTCTGTTCAGGCTTTCTGCTTCTTTTTTATTGAGTTTTGGAAGATTATATTTTTCTAGGAATGTGTCTATTTCACCTAGGTTTTCAAATTTCTTGGGATACAGTTCTTCATAGTAATTTCTTACAATCCTTTGTATTTCTGTGGTATCAGTTGTAATCTCTCCTCTTTCATTTCTGATTGTGTTTATTTGGATCCTTTCTCTTTTTTTCTTGATGAGCCTGCTTAAAGGATTATCAATTTTGTTTATCTTTTCAAAGAACCAGCTCCTGGATTCATTGATCCTTAGACCATATTGTTTTTTACAGCAGCTGTACTACTTTACATTCCCACCAACAGTACCCAAGGCTTCATTTTTCCCCATCCTCTCCCTTGTTATTTTCTGTTTTGTTTTTTTTTTAAATACTAGGCATTCTAACAGCATTACTTTAAAAACTAGAAATGAATGAATGAATAAGTAAATATTCACGAGAGTTTCTCCAAGATCCAGTCCACACCCCTGGCAAGACTGAAGCACTTACACACAGGAGATCCGCATAGTGAGAGTCCTCCGTGAGTGCAAAGGAAGGGCTTTCTTCTGGACTCTGGGGCAGCCCACATCAGTATCTCCCAACAGTTTTCCCAGAGCTCAGCACAATTTGAGGCCTGATGCTTCTTGGATTACCTCTGGTTTCTCAGGTGACCTGGAGATGATGGACTTCTTGTGGACATGAGTTAGTGCCCCCAAGAGACTCTCAGCCAGCATGGGTGTGGGCCAGGCTGAAATGCTAACCATACCCCTGCACCCATCCTCAAGGCTCAAGGTCAGAGTCTTCTGAGAACGTCAGAAGTTTCATTACCTCTGACATCTGTCGTGTATGAAATGGCCCTGATTAGGGAGAGGAGAGAGCACAACAGGGCAAAGGAAGGATCTGGGGCCCAAGCTCCTCTTGTACCCACAGGGCCTTGCTGCTGTTGAGGGTTGGTCCAAGCTGGGTCAAAAGCAGCTCCTACATTGGGATGCTGTGTCCTCCAGATGTTATCACAGGATGCCCTGTGCTCTCAGGAGGTGGAGCCCAGGCAGTGGAACATTCTGGAGGGAAAAACAAGGATGGGGTTATCTAAGTACTTCTGTGTCTGACAGCAGGAAGAGTGGGACCAAGGTCATCTCAATGTGTGATGACAAGCAGGTAATTATAGAGGAATACAATTAGAGACCCCAGAATTACCCATGTCAGAGGAGTGAGGATTTGAGCTGCTGGTTCTGAGGTAGTAGCTTGGTGATACAGTGACTAAAGAGCCAGGGCCTAGAAACACAAAAATCATAGGATATTGGTACTAGAAGGAATCATCTTGTCTCTCAGTTCAATTCTTTTGCTATTATCTCTAATAAATTATCATAACTCTACGCTAACAGCCTCTTGAGGTCAGGCACCCCACTTGTCCATTCATCATTGTATTTACAGAGTGTGGTAATCAGCCTCTGAGACAGCTCCAAGATTGATCCTCACCTCTAGTACTCACACCCTTGTGTGGTCCATCTCATATCGAAGAAGTCTGACCTACGTAGTCAATAGGCTAGTGTGGAAGTCATGGCATGTGATTTACAAGAATGGGCCATAAAGGGCATTTTGGCTTTCACTTTGCTTTCTCTTGGATCATTGATGCTGAGGAAAGACAAGCACCATGTTGTGAGGACACTCAAGCAGCTCTGTGGAGGGGGCCACACAGGGAGAAACTGCAGTCCCTCCCACACAGCCAGCACCAACTTGCCAGCCATGTGAGTGAGCCACCTTGGAAACAGATTCTTCAGCTTTGGTCAAGCTTTCAGATGACTGTCTCCCTAGTCAATATCCTGTTTGCAACCTCATGACAGGCCTGGAATCAGAACCACATAGCCAAGACATTGACCCATAGAAATTATGAGAGATCACTACATTTTGGGGTGGTTTATTATGCAGCAATAGCTAACTAATATACAGCCTCTAATACAATGCCTGGCAAATGGTCACCACTCAATTGTTGAGTGAATGAATCTTTCTTAGTGTTGAACCCTTCCACTGACAGACAACTTACCATCTGTCCCAATAATTGATTGTATTTTTAGACAATTCTGTTAAAGATTATTAAAATTAAACTGATTCTTTCTCAACACAGCTTTGGTCTTATTTTTACTCCTCTTTTGAACCACAGTATGATTATAACCTCTTTTATATACATTCTGCCTAAAGGAAACATACCCAGAGACTCCCTGCATGGAACCCCAAACCTTATAGACAAAATTGAGCCCAGGAGGTGTCTTACTTGACAGCTGCCACAGATGCAGAATCTAGGTGGTTTTGGAGAGGGCAGAGGCCTTTTATACCTTGTTTATTCTTGTATCATCAGTACCTAGCATAGTCCTAGGACTTCTTAGGTGCTCAATAAATATTTGTTTAAAAAAAATGAATGAACCTGACATATTTTTTCTTGCTCAGTTGTACAGTAAATGTATGTTCATCCTTACCCAGCAATGGTGAATTGTTTTCCAAGGTGATTACATCACTTTTTCTTTGTCTCTTTCAATAATAGGACCTTCCTGGAAATGTTTTCTAATTTTCTTATTTTTCTCTCTCATTTCTCTTACCTGTGCATGCTTTTCTTTCTGAAATATGCCTTCACTCTCTATTCAGTATTTTTTTTTCTTCTGAAACATGTTTTTAGTTTGCAAGAGCTTTTAACAAATTCTGTGAACATTCTTTTACGGTATCCTGTTCTTATTTCATCAGTGTTATATATTCTTTTAACTCTCTGATGATATTAATAGTATTTTTAAGTGTTCCTAAAAAGTCTCAGTTTTCTTTGAGTTCCTTTTAAATGTGTTTGTTGGTTTTGGTTTCTGTCTTGCATGTTAGTATCTTTTCACTAATGACTGGTAACTTTGCTTGTTTGTTTAAATTTAAGGGTGTGGATTTTAAAGCCTATCTGAAGCTCCCAGTACATGAGTAGTAGTTGCTGACTATGAGTTTCACTGTTGGGTGATCCACCAGAATGTTTAGTTGGGGAATGTCCAACTAAAATGTGAAAATATTTAGGTCTTCCCTTTTCAGCCGGTCATGTTTCCCTAGGAAGTTTCTCCCACTCTCCTTCCTGGAGGGTAAAGGCCTGGATACAAGTGTTCTTGGGGCCAAGTAGAAAAAGTAGAATGGGACCTGGCTGGTGTGGCCCTGTGAATTGAGTGCCGGCCTGTGAACAGGTCACTGGTTTGATTCCTAGTCAGGGCATATGACTGGGTTGCTGGCCAGGTCCCTGGATGGAGGTGTGCGAGAGCCAACTGATCTGTTTCTCTCTTTCTCTTTCTCCCTTCCCCTTTCTAAAAATAAATAAATAAAATCTTTAAAAAAAAGGAGGGTGGGACTTAGAATTCAGAGAGCAGACTCTGATTTAATTCCACAGTATCTAGTACAGTACATCCGTCCTCAACTAGCCTAGCATTTTCCTTCCACAGATCTTTTGTCTTTCCCTTTTCAGACAATAAATCTCTAGTCTTCTGCCAAGGTGAGAAAGAGTAGCTAAAGCTTTGCCTGCTTTTAAAATAGTTTCAACCAACCTTTCATGGTTTACAGCATCTTTCTCACTCACCTCCACCTTCAGGAGTGCCTGCCGCTTCTGGTCAGGGCTCTTGTGTATGACTGCACAGGCTGCACAGTGCACAGTTCTGAGGGAATCTTTCTCACCCTGTAGACTTTATGGAATAGTGCATTATTTACAACACACTTCTGGCAAAGGGTTTTGAGAAAGGGGGAGCTATTTCTAATTCACACACAGGTGTGAATGGGCTAGCACCAAATTTACTGCAGTTATTAGCCTTGCAAGTTCAGTGCAATAAATCAGACTGGAGCTCATCTTTCCCCACTGCCAACTTACAATTAACTTTCTCAGGCCTGCTAAATTAATTGCGACTGGTCTCTCTGCTCTCTAGTTTCCGAAATTTACCTGTGGTCTTTCTTTCATTTTTCTTGTCCCTACATATCTACAGCTATTTGAAAAAGATCTCTTCACTATAGTTTGAGAGAGGTTTCAGAAAAAAGTGAAATTAGATATATGCACTCAATTTCTCATGTGTACCTGGAAATCCACAAGAGTAGCATAGACTAAAGCCTTTATGATGCATTCATTCCTCTAGGCAGGGGTGTCAAACTCATTTTCACCGGGGGCCACATCAGCCTCATGGTTGCCTCCAAAGGGCTGAAATAATTTTAGGAGCCTAAGTCACTGGTGCTGACATACTTAGGGGGTTTTCAGTGTTATTGTAAGGGGTTATGAATAGTAATGAATCTGTCTAGAAAATATTCTTTCATTTAAAAATTCATGTTAAGTAAATAATCATGGAATGCATGCATTTAGCTATAGAGATGTTCATTGCAATGCTGTTGTAATTTTAAAAATAAAAAGCAAACCAATATTCCCTGACTAGGTAGAGTGTCATCCTAATGCACCAAGGTTGTGGGTTTGATCCCTGATAAGGGCGAATAAAAGAATCAACCAATGAATGCATAAATAAATGGAACAACAAATTGATGTTTCTCTCTCTCTCCCCCACTCTCCCTTCCTCTCTCTCTCTCTCTAATATCAATTAAAAAATCAAAACAAACAAAACAATGTACAATGAGAGGAGATTGTTAAATTATGGTATGTCCATCCTAGGTGGTGTGGCTCAGTGGACTGAGTGCCAGACTGGGTTGATGGTTCAATTCCCAGTCAGGGCACATGCCTGGGTTGTGTGTGGGACAGGCCCTCAGTAAGGGGCTCACGAGAGGTAACCACACATTGATGTTTGTCTCCCTCTCTTTCTTCCTCCCTTCCCCTCTCTAAAAATAAATAAATAAAATCTTAAAAAATTAAAAAATAAGTACAATCAATAAAAAATAAAATAAATTATGGTGTGTCCATATTAATCTCCATTAAAAATCATATTGTGAATGAACATTATTGACATAGATGTATACATATGATGTACTTTTTGAATGATAAGTCAGGTTACTACACAAATAGCTTGATCACAATAAAAGTAAATTTGTAAACAAATTATGTGAAATTATATAAATATATGCCTAGACAAAAATAATGTGAAAAAATATACAAATGCTGGTGGTAGAAAAATTATAATCATATATATTTTTATTATCTATATTGTATACCTTGTGTGCATTGTACTCTTTTAAATATTAAGAAAATATAAAGCTATTTATTAATGTTAGTTAATATTTTAACAGACAGGACTTCCTACTCAAAAATATTAAGCACACTTAATTCTATCCACAGACCTTGTCAGGTCACCAGAAGCTGCGATATTTGGGCTACCTCGCCTTGATCTTAAGCAAAATTGCCATCCCTCAAAGACTTTTAACACAATTTAAAGGCCCTGGTACATAAGGTCTCATAGAGATACTTATTTTGCAATTCAATATTTGGAAAAGCTTTATTTTCCCTGTGAGTTTGGTGTACTTTTTCTTTCCAATTATGACAATTATATAACACTGAATTTACCTCTTCATGGGCTTCCAGGAAACCCAAAGCCAATGTGAAAGTCAATTATTACAAGTTTGTCTTCTCTTATTGCCTCTGTGATTTGTCCTTCAGGTCTTGTGCCTTATCAGGTCATGATTTTCTGCTATTCCTTTCATTTTTGCTGGTCCTGAGGGTCTCTCCCTTTCTCATCATCATCATTATCATCATTATCATTTCAGTTTTCACTGATGGTAGCCTCAAATCTTTAGTGATGAAGAATGGCACATGTAAACAAAATCCAAACAAATAACGAAAATCCTTATCTTTGTTGGCACAACATCAGTATGTTGACTCAGAGTGCACTCAGTACATTTCATGGTATTAGAGTCCGCGTCACTGGTCCCCTCTCGCTGTTGCACCACCGGCAGGTGTTTCTGACACAAACATCTAGCTGTGGGGCAGCTCTCAGACACAGTGGATCATGGTCTGTGGAGGGTAAATAAGCCACAGAGACAAGGCTAAACACCTAAGGATGTGGTGTTCTGGCCATAGCTTGAGTTGGTTCTACTTCTAAAGGTGACAGGAGAGGAGAACCGAGGGGGTCACATTTCAGTGTGGGATGGGACCAGGAGGGAGAGGTGGACTCCATTCCCCATGATGACTTGGCAGCTGTGCCTGGTTTTGGCTGTCCTTTCCCTGTCTGGCCCTATGCTACTACTACTGTTCCTGTGCCTGGATGGACCTTTGCTTTCCTGCGTTTCAACAGTCCCCTTTCTCCCAAATCATAAACCCTTTGGGGTGAGGGGAATAGGACCTGGCTTTCTACTGAGCACTGTGGGTCCCTGGCTTCTCCCAGTAAGGAGTATAGAGGCTCTGCTTGGTTCTGATCCCAGGAGCAGGGTTGTCCTGTCAGACAAACTCAGGACTAGCCCAGGGCAAGACCCTGAGCAAGTCACTGAATATCTCTGAGCCTCAGTTTCTCTGTTAGTAAAATGGGGATAACTACCTTGCAGTATTAACTAGAGCATCAGAGACAATAAAGATAAATACTGGGAACATGGTTGGTGCCCAATAGAGGGGTTATTGTTTTCAAGTCTTTTTAAATCCTATTGGGTCAGACTCTGAGGGGCAGAGAGATTTGCAGGTATGCCAAGGTACCTTCCCAGGCTGCTTCTTACCACCACACTCTAGCTATTCTGTGCCCCTCAGCGTTTCCCCAAAGTGCTATGGATGCATAGCTTCCTATCTCCACATCTTTCCTTAGGCTGTGCATACTGCTTCTTCCCTTTGTCACCTAGAGAACTCTTCTTTTGCTATATAGCATTTGGAATATCCCTGACTCACAGTGTAATCTTGTTGGGCATTAAGTGTTGCTGAGTTCATCTCCAGGACCTGGTAGGGTGTCTCGTACACAGTAAGTGGTCCCACCCTTCCAGGGCCCAATCATGTTGGTTTCAGTGTCAACTACTGCCTTCATCAAGGCTTGGATATTTCTGATGCAATGCTAACTTCTCTTTTAAACCTACCATGCCTCACATCTTTGTCATTCCTACTCCTAGCCTAAAACTTAATGTTCTCTGCCAAGGTGAAATCTCCCAATCAATTTCCTGCATTGTTTTTTGATTATTCTCCCTACCTAACACCTCAAAATTCTGTTTCTTCCCAATTTTCCCACTGCTCTCTAAAACAAATGCCTCTGTGTCTTCTGCCTTGCCTAGAGCACTCCTTCCACTTCCTGGACCTCAGTGGAAGCCAGCCCTTGCTGGAACCTGGTCCTCACCAGGACCTGGCCCTCACTGGAGCCCATCCCTCACTGGAATCTGACCCTGGCTCAGGATACCTGCTCCTTTGTTTCTCCTGCAGCCCTCCTTCATGGTGCTGATTATTCTCAGGCAGGTTGCTTATCCAGACTACCTAATTTATAAAATCTGACTAACTCATTACCCTTGTAAGCTTCCTCCCAGTTTCCACTAGTCAACACCTCTTAGGAATGTAAGAGCCAAGTTAATGTAACTGCAGGAGGTAAGGGGAGGGAAATCTGTGTGTTGCAAGGTCCAGCACCCCCTTCCTATGTGGAAAGTCTCAATGCTGGCAGATTAGGTTGATTTACTAAGAAAGATGTCAGCTTCTTAAAATGCAACAAACAGCATTTCAGATTTCTGATAAGACTTTTGGAGTTTATTTACAAAGGGAAATGACATCTCTTTACAGAGAAGAGATCTGGTAGTCACCACCTACAAAGAGATGAAATTTAGGATCACTAGTGGGGGACAACTGGACATTGCACATCTCTTAATGTGATGTAATAGGAAGTTCCTGCTTCACCTTTACTTTTGCCAGAAATACTTTAAACATAACCTGAACATAACTGAGCCTTTAGACCAAGATTCCAGTTTATGGGAAATACAGAAGACAAGAGAAAAAAGGTAAACGACATTACCAAGACAGAATCAGACGAATTATGGGACATTGTACAAGACAACTCATTTGGTCTTTTAAAAAAGTTAACATCTTTTTTAAAAAATGTAAGAGCATTTCAGTAGAGTTGAAAGAGTACTTAACAAACTAGGGCAATGCACAGACCTTTACTGGATCTTACAGGAAAAAATGAAACAATAATGAAAAGCTTTTTAAAGGATAAATGGAGAAATTTGAGCACGGACTGTATATATAATTACGTTATTAAATTATTGTTGACTTTCCTAGGTATGATAAGAACATTGTAGTTTTGTACAAGAGTGTCCTTATTTTTTAGGATATAAAACTGAAGTTATTTAGAGGAAAAGTGCATGCTATCTGCAACTTCCAAATATATAAAACACATAATCAGCAACAGGGGAAGCAAACATAGCAACATATTAGCAATTACTGAACCTAGATGGTGAGTACCAGGGTGATTGTGGCACTGGTGTTTCAGCTTTTCTGTGTGTTTAAAATTTTTCAGAGTAAATTAGAAGAAAAAAAGAAGCTGGTGTGAAGCCTTGAGTCCATGGGTGACATTAGGGTGGGCCACCTCAACCACAAAGAACCCCTAAATGTGTTTCTTTAGGTCTGTTTTCTTGGATTAGTCAGATTTCTCATGGAGAATGCTCTAGTCACTTTCCTGAAGAGTAAAGTCTAACTCACCAACATTTTTGCAAGAGGGAAAGATGGTATGACTCTTTCTCTAGAGGGAGAGATGGAGAGACTCCTCTCTCCAGAGGAGTCTTCTAACTTAATACATAAGGTTTTACTTAAATACTCCTTTCCTGAGTACAAGGACCATGGCCCTCAGCAGTACCTTGTTTATCCAAGTCCAGAGATCCATTTTTTCTTTGTTACCCTCTCCAGAGAATAAATTTCCATTTTTCTACTGCTTTGGGGGAAGGACAGTGGAGCTGGAGAGGCTATCTGCTTCCCAAACTGATGTTCAAACAATGGACACATTTTTAGCCTCACTGTCAACCACACTTCCAGAAGAATCTGTTGCTGCTGATGTCTGAGCTTTTGGAGAGTTCAGGGAGTTCAGTAGTACAAATTAGAGGGTTTATTGGCTTTCTCCATTGTTGCTTCAAAATTCATCTTCTTGAGTGTGTCCAGTTGCCTCTACAGGAATCTTTCCAGCTTCCAAAATGTCTTTTGTCTCCTATTCTATTCTTTTTGTGGCTTTATATTTTTTAAATAAACTGTACTTTAATGTCATTTTATTGGGATTTCAGAAAAAAACAGAGGCTAATGCATGCAATCAATCCATCATCCTTTACTAGAAGCTGATCTGTTATTCTTTAGTATTTTCCTCTCTATACTAGTTTGCAAGTTATTCATTCTTTGTATTCTTTTAATGGGTTGTCCTTAAAATTTTTAATATTCTTGCTTGGCTTAGCAAAGTCTAAAGATAATCAATATTTCCATCTTTTTCCCAAATAATGCAAATTCTGCAGAATGCTTTAACTTTAACCTCTCCTTTCCTATTTTCCATGCTACTTTGGTTTAATATCTGAATTCCTTATTGTTTATAACACTTCCTCCAAAGTAGCCTCTTTATCAATATATATTTATTGAGGCCCCTTACCATGTGACAAGCATTGGAAATACAGCAGTGAAAAAGACAGACTACATGAAATATAAAAATATTTTACTTTAGGTTGACCTATTTGAAATTGCCAACATTTAAACAAGTTTTACTTATGAAAAAGACAATCTCATATGGTTTAAGTATATGTGTATTCAAATAAGTATAGACATATTTACATAAATACATACAGAATTGCTAATGCATTTTCAATTCACCTAAACATTTACTAATTTTATTGTCTGCTGCTTTCAAGTCTATTTGTATCCCACTCCTCTCTAGGTTCTGGTTCCTTTTCTACCCTTAGCAGTTCTTTCAGTGAGAATCTGTGAATGATACACTCTCTGTCTTTCTTTAAAATTAGCTTGTTACTATTGAATAATAGTTTACTTGAATATAATTCTCAGCTTGCCATTAATTTACCTTCAGGCTTTTGAAGATGATATATTGCTGGTAAGTCAGCTGTTGGTCTAATTATTTTCATTTGTAGATGATTAGCCTTTTCAGTTAAGACACTCTGTCTTGGGTGTTCTGCAGATTCATGATGACGTGTCTTCATTTGGATTTGTTTTAGTGTAGCCTACTCAACACTCAGGATGCTTCCTGCAACTGAGGATTCAGATCACATCTTTCTTCAATTTTCAAAATTTCTCAGGCATCATCTTTTGAATATTGTTGTTCCAACATCTCTCTATTCTTTGTTGAAATTCTAGTAGGCATATATTAGACCTTCCCATTCTGTCTTCCATGTCTCTTACCTTTCATTTTGTATTTGCCCTCTCTTTGTTTCTATGATTCTTCCTGGGTGATTTTTTTCTAAGATAGACCTTCTAGTTTACTAATTCTCTCACCAAATATAGCTAAATGAGTTTTCATTTTATTTTAATTACTATACTTTTCACTACTAGATTTTGATTTAATTATCTTTTGGACAACTAATGTAAATAGTCTTTCAAAATAAACAAAAATGATTACACAGGTAACTACTTAACTTGTTTCACTATTTTAATGCTCTGTTAAGCATAAACACCTTTCTTTTTGAAATACATTTGAGATGTAACATGTTTCTTATTAGGAAAATGGAGACAACTGTAACTGAACAACAATAAAAAAAGAAAAAGAAAAAATGAACTTCAATTAAGGTCTGTTGACAGAAGTGTAAACCATCTAGACAAATTTCCCGCCTAGATGGAGGCGTAGGTAGACACACTGTGCCTCCTCACACAACCAAAAGAAGGACAACAATAATTTAAAAACAAAAACAACCAGAACTGACAGAAAATCGAACTGTATGGAAGTCTGACAACCAAGGAGTTAAAGAAGAAACATCCATCCAGACCGGTAGGATGGGCAGAGATGGGCAGCTGGGCAGAGAGGACTCACGGCCAAGTGGTGGTGGAGGACTGGCATGGGCAGGGTGGTGGCTGGCGGACCCAGGGAGGCAGTGGATTGTAGAGTGGGTGGTCCTACATTCAAGTGTGCATAAACCGGGAGGAACAACTGGGGAGCGAGATGGACCTCAAAACCCAGGGTCCCAGCTCTGGAAAATAAAGCCTCAAATCACTGATTGAAAACACCTGTGGGGGTTGAGGCAGCAGTGGGAGAAACTCCCAGCCTCACAGGAGAGTTCACTGGAGAGACCCACAGGGTTCTAGAATGTACACAAGCCAACCCACCCAGGAATCAGCACCAGAAGGGCCCAGTTTGCTTGTGGGTAGCAGGGGAAGTGACTGAAATCTGGCAGAGAGCAGAGCAAGTGCCATTGTTCCCTCTGGGACCCTTCCCCACATACAGCGTCACAAAGCAGCGACGTGGGTTGCTCTGCCCTAATGAACACCTAAGGCTCTGCCCCTTATATATAGCAGGTGCTCCAAGACAAAAAAAAAATGACCCAAATGAAAGAACAGATCAAGGCTACAGAAAAAACACAACTAAGCAATGAAGAAGTAGCCAAACTATCAGATGCACAGTTCAAAACACTGGTAATCAGGATGCTCACAGAATTGGTTGAACTTCGTTGCAAATTAGATGAAAAAATGAAGGTAATGCTAAGTGAAATAAAGGGAAATGTACAGGTAACCAACAGGGAAGGGAAGGAAACCAGGACTAAAATCAATGATCTGGAACAGAAGGAAGAAATAAACATTCGACCAGAACAGAATGAAGAAACAAGAATTCAAAAAAAAGAGGACAGGCTTAGGAACCTCCAGGACAACTTGAAACATTCCAACATCTGAATTACAGCAGTACCAGAAGCAGAACAGGAAGAGCAACAAGTGTAAAAGTTATTTGAACAAATAATAAAGGAGAACTTCCCCAATCTGGCAAAGGAAATAGACTTCCAGGAAGTCCAGGAAGCTCAGAGAGTCCCAAAGAAGTTGGACCCAAGGAGGAACACACCAAGGCACATCATCATTACATTACCCAAGATTAAAAATAAGGAGAGAATCTTAGAAGCAGCAAGAGAAAAGAAGACAGTTACCTACAAAGGAGTTCCCATCAGACTGTCAGCTGATTTCTCACAAGAGACCTTACAGGCAAGAAGGGGCTGCAAAGAAGTATTCCAAGGCATGAAAGGCAAGGACCTACATCCCAGATT
>CM052543.1:75715923-75772065 GCA_028533065.1 Trachops cirrhosus | reverse complement strand
CAACAGGGGAGTGGGAGGAGGAGAGAGGGGGGAAAGGTACGAAGAATAAGTAGCATAGATGGTAGGTAGAAAATAGACAGGGGGAGGGCAAGAATACTATGGGAAATGTAGAAACTAAAGAACTTATATGTATGACCCATGGGCATGAACTAAAGGGGGGGGGAATGTGGGTGGGAGGGGGTGTGCAGGACAGAGGGGAATAAAGGGGGAATGGGACAACTGTAATAGCATAATCAATAAAATATATTTAAAAAGAAGAAGTATAAACCATCTAGAATAGGTCTGTAATAACCAGTGACTACATTCTACCATTGTTGCTGGTGTGCCCTGAGAGGGAAGTCGGAAACTGCTGCCACACTGAGGGAAGACTGCTGCGTCACCATTTACACTGGAGTTATTGGCATGTTAGCCTGAAGGAGAACAATTTGCAAGAAACTGTACTTACTATTTAGAATGAGGAGTCACTAATGTTCCTTTAAAGAATATTTGCAACAAGAGAAAGACTGCCTATGACCCCTTCTCATTTGGTGCACATTGAGTTCTTAGTTGAGATCTCTGCACTTGTTTATGTGTTTAAAGCAAAACTACTGCTACACTTTCATTAGAGAGTAAGATACTTTTTAACCTTTACAAATACACATTTAATTTTTTTTTACTCTACATCCAGGTTATGTTAGCAATTCTTGGATTTTTTTTTTTAAAAAAAAGCCTAAATGGGTAACTCTCTTTTGAGCCTGCAGTTGTCTGTGAATACCGTGATACTAAGCAACAGAGAAATAGTAAAGAAAAGGGAAGTGCCAAGAAGTTCATGTGGAAATAATCTGGTTCAAAATACTTCACAGGTGCTATTGGCCCTTCGTATTGCACCACAACTGGAGGTACAAAATTCAGGTTGCCCTTCTATTTGGTGATTCTGAGTTTTGTTTTATTTTTTTTAAAGATTGTATTTATTTAATTTTAGAGAGAGGAAGGCAGGGAGAGAAACATCTATTGGTTGCCTCTTGCACATCCCCAACCAGGAACCTGGCCTGCAACCCAGGCATGTGCCCTGACTGGAAATTGAACCAGTGACCCCTCAGTTCACTGGCCAGCACTCAATTCACTGAGCCACACCAGCCAGGGCTAAGTTTTATTTATTTTTTTATTCTCACCTGAGGACATTTTTTTCATTGCATTTAGAGAGAGAGGATGGGAGAGAAACATTGATATGAGAGAAACATGGGTTGGTTGCCTCCTGTACATGTCCAGACCTTTGTACCTGGACTGAGGATCGCCTGCACCCAGATGGGGATCAAACCCACAGCTGAGGTATGTGCCCGGACTGGGATTCAAATCTGCAATCCTTCAATTACTGGATGACACTCCAACCAATTGAGCCACACCAGCCAGGGATGGTCATACTAAGTGTGATTATTTTAACAAATGATCCACCAGGTTTCTCCATTGTTTTTTATTCTTGTACAGTTTAGTAACTGGTAAATATTCTGGAGGGTGATAGTTTGAGGCATCCTTTCCCAATAATTATTCACCTACTTGTTTTAGCATTCATTTATGATCCTAGCATGAATCAAATATGACCTGAGGATTGCAAAATAGTGATTTAAAAAATATCATTCCATCTACATGTGTATTTCTTCTGTAAGTACAAACCTTTAGGGATTTTGCTTTCCAGTCCAAATACTTGAGTCAAAAATGTTTACCCTGAATCTAACGATGACAAAACAGTCAAATCCAGAACATTTTACAAGACATTTCCCTTGGACTCTTCAAAAACAAGTCAGTGTCAAGGGTTGGGGAGTACTGTTCTAACTGAAAGGAGAAACAGTGGCATAGCAAACTGATGAAAAATATTGGATACTTAATTTAAAAAGAAAAAACATCTATAAAAGGCATTTTGGGAAAACTGGGGCAATTTGAATATGCAGTATATATTAGATAATATTAAATAATTATCTTGATTTTCACAGGTGTGACATTGGCATTGTGTTTATGTAGAAGTGTCCTTATTCTTAGGAGATACATGTTGGAGTATTTAGGATGAAATGTCATGCTGTATACAGTTATTTCAAATGGTGCCACACACAAAGTACGTGACACATACACATATACAAATACTGCCAACCAACTCAAACATTTAAAAAACTAAAACTAGAATGTAGAATGGGTTTCTGGTCAAGATGGTGGCATAGGTAAATGTGATACTTGCATCCTCCCACAAACAAATAAAAAATACAACTAAATTACAGAACCACCATCATCCATAACTGCCTGAAATATGGCTGAAAAAAGTCCTACAACTAAGGGTATACAGAAGAAGCCACGTTGACACTGGTAGGAGGGGCAGAGACGTCGACAGGCTGGTCCCACATCCAAGTGTGGCAGATAAAAATCAGGAGGGATAGCTTAACTATGGAGGTTCCCTCTGAGGAACAAGGGGCCCCAATCCCATATCAGGCAACCCAGCCCAGGGTTCCAGTGCTGGGAAGAGAAGTCCCCATAACTTCTGGCTGTAAAAACCAGCAGGGATTGTGGTTGAGGGAGACAGAGGGCTTCTGGAGTCCCAGGCAATTTCTCTTAAAGGGCCTGCACACAGACTTACTCAGACTCACTCCCTCTGAGTTCCAGTGATGGGGCAGCAGCTCAAAAGTTCCAGGGACATACAAGGAGAAACTGAAGTGTCTGGCATCAGGATGAGAGCTAGAGGGGCAGCTTTCTGCCAGACAAAAGTGTAGATAGAGGCCACTGTTACATTTCTGAACCTTCCACCCACAGAGCCACAGAGCCAACAGGTGGGAGCCATATCTGAGTCTCCATCAACCTGGCTTACACTGTTCTCCAGCCCTGGTGACTCCCTGAAACCCCACCCCATCCAACTTGTGAGCCCACTCAAGCTATTTCCAGTGTCTTTCCATAAGAATGACCTGTTTTGGCTCATGATTCAGACTTTCCTAAAATCTTTCAAACAAGCAGCATCTAACCTCAGCATGCCCCATACCTTTTGCTAAGTGGCCCCAGACCTAATACTTAGCAGCAGCCAGCCTTGGTACACAGCTTGGCCTCTCCTGGGCACTTCCAAGCCCAGCACAAGTAGCAGCCATCTGCAGATTACTCTGTATCTCTGACTGGGTAGCCCCAGGGAGAACACAAGCAGTGGCTGACCTTGGCCTGCACCTCCCAGAAGGCCCCAGAACTAGCACTTCCAGTGGACAGCTTTACATCACATCTAAGCACCACCCAACCACCTCTACAAGAAACACTTTCAAGGGGCAGACTCAGCAGCACCAGAGCCCCACTAAAGTAAGTCCTGCTCCATGGGGTGGGCCCCTGAACAGCTGATGCTCCACCATGGATGTAGCCAGTCCTTGCAGCTGATAGCCCTTGGGGTAAATCCACCCACTGATGTGCCAACAGCAATCTAGGCTCAACTACAATAGGAGGGTGTACACAGTCCAAGGTTGTGGGGGGTGCGGCGCACCTGGAACATCCAGGTCGGGTGAATGGAGAGACTGTGTTATTGAACCCTACAGGACACCTACCACATTAAATCACTCTGCCAAGCCTGGGAGATGTAGTAGCTCTGCCTAATACATAGAAATAAATACAGGGAGGCTTTCAAAATGAGGAGATGAAGAAATATGTCCCAAATGAAAGAACAGAACAAATCTCTAGAAAACGAACTAAACAAAATGGAGACAAACAATCTACTAGATGTAGAGTTTAAAACAGTGGTTATAAGGATGCTCAATGAACTTAGGAGAGATAGGTGAACTTAGAGAGAACATCAGCAGCATAAAAAAAAGGACATGGAAACCATAAAAAAGAACTAGTCAGAAATGAAGGATACATAACTGAAATGAAAAATAATTTACACGGAATCAATAGTAGAGTAGAAGCTCAGAATCAAAACAGCAACTTGGAATATAAGAAAGCAAAAAATACCCAATCAGAACAGCAAAAGAAGAATAAAAAAATGAGAATAGTGTAAGGAGCCTCTGGAACAATGCCACATGTATGAACATTCATATCATGGTGGTATCGGAAGGAGAAGAGGAAGAGCAAGATATTAAAAACCTATTTTTAAAAATGATGATGGAGGCAGTATGAGCCTCTGGCATCGGGAAAAGGAAGCATAGGTGCAAGGGTGGAGCTGGGGGCCACAGCAGGTGGCTCGCTGCTGCTGTGCACTGCTCAGCTGTGGGTGGGCTGTGGGCTGGGTCTGCGCCAGGGACAGGGACGGGCAGCAGCAGACTGCAGGTTGCTCACCTGGCTCTGCTATGATGCCTTGGCGCACTTCACACTGGGAAAGAATATAGCAAAGCTGATGCAAGATGGCTTAATTTTGACCCAATCAATCATTGTTTCTTTGGAAATTCCAACTGTTATTCTGGATGGGTCTCTGGCATTGGTCCTTATTCACAACATAGTCAAAGAGAAATATTACTGGCATTGCATACAGATTATTCTCTCTGTATGTGAATTGTATGGTGGGTGGATGACCTCCTTCCTGGACTGGCTTATGTGAAGCCCCAACTTCAACACCAAAATTGGCTCTACTTTTGGGTCTATTTGGTATTTTTCAATAGTATGTGAGTTCTGATCCCATGGGGCTGTTAGTGTGCAGTTAAGGGTAGAACTCAAGAAGATGTATCACAAAGGAACTGACTCAGGGAAAAAGTTCCAGCTTTAGGAAAAAAATTTCAAAATCATAAACATTATTTTCTTGCTTTATGAGCCAAAATGGATCAAACCTTTTTGTTTGGAATATACATTCCAGTCTATACTTTCTTTTATATTGTTATTCCTAAACAACCTACTTCAAATTGATTGTAAGGTGGCAAGGTCTTTTTTTTTTAATTTACTTTTCTAATTAAATGGCAATATAGGGAACAGAGAATACATTTTAATTTGTAACAATCACATAGCTAATTATAAATTTTTATGGCTAAGATTAATTGTTCTATATTAATATAGCAAATGATCACAATTAATTAATTAAAATAAAAAATAATGACAGGAAACTTCCCTAGCCTGGAAAAGGAAATAGACATGCGACTCCAGGAAGTGCAGAGAATTCCAAACAAGATGAACAAGAAAAGGCCCACACCAAGATACAGCATAATTAAAATGCCAAAGGTTAAAATAAAGACAAAGTGAATTTTAAAAGCAACAAAAGAAAAGTAGCTGGGGCTTCCATAAGATTGTCAGCTGATTTCTCAACAGAAACTTTGCAGGCAAGAAGGGATTGGCAAGAAATATTCCAAGTGATGAAAAGCAGGGACCTACAAATAAGATTGCTTTACCCAGCAAAGCTATCATTTAGAATTGAAAGACATATTAAGAGCTTTCCAGACAAGAAAGAAAATTCAAGGACTTTATCACCACCAGAGCAGGATTACATAAAATGTTAAAGGGCCTTTTTTAAGATGAAGAAGACAAAAAAATATGAACAATAAAGTAGCAAGAAATATGTATCTATCAACAATTGAATCTAAAAATGAAAATAAATGAACAAACAGAACAGAAACAGACTCATATATACAGAAAACATTTTGACGTTTGCCAGATGGAAGGGGAGTTGGGATGAGTGAAAAAGCTGAAGGGATTAAGAAGTACAAATTGGTAGCTACAGAACAGTCATGATGATGTAAAGTACAGCATAGAGAATATAGTCAATAATATTCTAATAACTATGTATGGTGTCAGATGAGTATGAGATTTATTGGGATGATCACTTACTAAGTTATATAATATCTAATCACTGAGGTGTACCCTTGAAACTAATATAATATTGTGTGTCAACTAATTGAAAATAAAAATTGATTTAAAAACAAAGAACCCTAAAACTATAAGGTGTCATCAGTTAGGGAAGCATGAGTGTGTATTGCATCTACCTATTGTATTAATCCTGATTCTGTCAGAAAAACAGAAGCTGCTCTATGAACTTCAAGTGTGAAAGGCTTCAAAAGAAAGTTAAAGGGTTTTTAAAAATAAAAACTGTTGGAAGGGCTGGAAGAGTGGCATCTCAGCTTGTACTTGAAGGAGTCATTCTCAAAAGCTCACCTGTAAGTGGCTACAAATGGGAAGCTCACATGATTGTAACCCTGTGGCCCTAGCCTAATTGTAAAGAAGACTGATTAATATGGAATCAGTCTGTGTCCAGAGCAGAGAAGGGTGAAGGCAGTTGAGGGCATTCAGAGTAATATTGGAGATGTGCAGAACAGCCTACTATTGTTCGCCCCATATCCTCTCTCTTCTTCTGGAGTAACATAACTCTTTTCAACCTGGGAATATAGTCATCCCGAATAAAGACTACATTTTCCAGCCTCCTTTCCAGCTAAGTGCAGCCATATGACTACGTTCTTGACAATGGGATGTCAGTAAAAGTGTTAAGAGAAATTTCTGGGATATACTGTTAAATGGAATAAATATGCCCTCGTTTCCTTCCTCCTGAGAGATAGGAGTTGATGGCTGGAGCTGGAACAGCTGAAACTTGGACATGAGACTCTTGTTATAGATGATAGTGCAATAAGGCAGAAGGAGCCCTGGTTGGCTCATGTTTACATGAGAAATACAATTGAATTTTGTTTAGGCTATTCTCTCCCATCTCCCTCCCCCTTTTTTGTCGCTTGTAGCTAAGCCTAATGATAAGTAATGCAAACTAAGTCTAAAAAAATGAATATAAGTTCACCAAGGAATAGAACATTTCACAGACGAACGGCATGTACAAAGGCTCAGAGTTCTAAAAGAGTTGGTGTGCTCAGAGAATGTCAAGGGTTTTGTGTAGTGGGACATAAGATGGAAAGTGGATTGAGATGAGCCACAGCAGAGTCTAGCCTGAGTTGGTAGG
This sequence comes from Trachops cirrhosus, assembly GCA_028533065.1. Classification (NCBI taxonomy): domain Eukaryota; kingdom Metazoa; phylum Chordata; class Mammalia; order Chiroptera; family Phyllostomidae; genus Trachops; species Trachops cirrhosus. The sequence goes on along the minus strand of CM052543.1, from coordinate 75,765,218 downwards.
ACTACAGGAGAGAGACCCCTTGGAGGCTATGAATGCCATCAAGGTGAGAGACTACTGGGCTGTAATGTGACTGATGGTGGAAATAGGGAGAGGGGAGCGACTGAAGATACATTTAGGAGCAAAAATCAGGATTCTTTCAATGTGTGTGTTTTAGTATATGGAGTGGGCATGTCATCAGAGGAAGATCTGGGCTTTTTGGCTTCCCCTCCTCAGAGGTCCTGTTCAGCCTTTCTCCATGAGGAGAATCCCACTCTTACCCTAATTCTTTGGTCTGGACACCCTGGTCCAGATTCCTCTCACCACTTCATCTTTACTCCATCTGACTTCCTGCTTGTTCTAGGATTATTTCGAAAGGGGATGTGGGAGAGTCTTTAACCCTGTAAATGCTGACTCTCCCATTCTGCCTGAGTAGCTTGTAGTGGAGCTGTCAGGGGCTGCTCAGTGTCAGGCAGGCAGCTGGACACTGTCCCTGTCTGGTTGGGGCACAGTGGCTCTGGGCAGTTGAGTAAGAGTGGGACCCTCAGCTGACAAGCACTTGTATCTACCGGTGGGCCAGCCTTCTGGTGAGTGTGAAGGTTGAAGGTCAGAGGGTTTGGGGTGAACTGGGTGAGGAGTTTAGCCCCACTCCTTGTAAAACTTTCCAGGAAGCCCTTTTCTACTGTGACAGCCCGCTGATAGGAGGACACTCTAACCCTGTGGGTGCCGGGAAAGGGCAGGAGTTGAGCACTGGGAAGCAGCTGAGGTCATACTTCTTTGAAGCACTACGTGGTATTTACTCAAAGCACTTGTTGCCAGAGGCCCAGGCCCCTGGAGTATAAAGTGGAATGCCTGCCCTCTGTGCCCAGACTGAGCAGGTGAGCTGCTGGGACAGAGGGAGTCCTAAGGGAGGGGATGGCAGGGGTCCCTGCAGGGAGCGGGGGTGGGAGCTCAGAGCATCCTCATGGAGCCACTCTGGCAGAGTTGCTTCTTTCCCCTTGGGGGAACCTCAGTTTTCCCAGCCATGAAATGGGAGGCAGGAAGATAGGAGAACAAGGGTTTGGGGTAGATGTGGCCTAGGGAACTCTTTTGGGGTCTGGGGAGGGTGGTGGTGGGGGAACCTTTACAAAGTAGTTTGGGCTCCACACTCCATGTAATGCAACTGAGGTGAAAGAGGAGCCCTCCCCAAAGATGCCCTTTTCTTCACAGCCACACTCACTCAGGTCACTCCTCTTGAGCCCCAACAGTGCTGTGCTCCCTACACCCCAAGGAAGTCTTCACAGATTTTGAGTAGGTTGTCCCTGGAGCAGGGTCCCCTGGGTCAAGTCTTTCCTTTGTTTCTTCATCTGACCCAGGCCTCCATTCACCTTCCTTCTCAGAGTACGTGATAGCAGGCATGGCTGTGGTTCTGACCTGGGCTCTGGTGCTCCTCTCAGGTGGGTCTTCAACCTTCACTTCAATGTGGAGGTGAGGGTGGAGGCTGGACTGAGGGGGCGTTCTACCCTGAGCGGGGGCCCCAGACCCTAATCACCCTGTCCCTTTCCATAGCACTCTCGTCCACCCAGGCACAGAAAGGCTTCTGGGATGCCTACAGGCTGAGCAGTGGGGACAAAGGCAGGGTGGAGCAGGCCCAGCAGCAGAAGCTGGCACGGGAGCACGCGTGAGTCCCCAGGGCGAGCGGTGAGGGCGAAGAGAGGAGGCACGCATGCCGTGGGTGTTGCGCTGCCTCTGACTCCTCACTCCCCACGGTCAGCACTGGATCAGAGGAACCAACCAGTGCTTTCCGGGCTTTCCGGGCCTTCCGGGGCCGTGCTGCGCCCTCTGCCGGCAGTATTCCCACAACCTGCTTTGACCTCGCTTCAGCTGTTCACCCTGAGGCGTGGGATCTGGGAGCAGTGGGCGGGGAATCCCCATCCCTTCCTCTGGAGTAAAAAGATTGTAGGACAGTCCAGGTACGTATGTCCTTCCTTGGACTGTATTGGTCTGGACTTGCATGTGCCATGTTTTCCTTACTGTGTGAGGACATGCAGTCGGGCCAAGGCTAGGACCAGAGCCCCTCTGGGATCACCTCCCTACATCCTTGGTTTCCCCAGATAATCAGTGAGTGATGTCTTTGGGGGCAAAGCAGATGATGGGGGCTAGCAGTCTGACGGCCTGGATTTCTGACCTTTTTCTCAGAAGCCTGAAAGACAGTCTTAAGCGAGACCTCAACAATATGGACAAGTTCCTGGAAAAGCTAGGTCCTCTGAGTGTGCAGGGGAGGGAGCCTCCCAGGGTCCCATCCAACCCAGAGGGAATGCGGCTAGCAGCTGCAGGAGGAGTTGGAGAAGGTGAGAGCGCACCTGGAGCCCTACATGGCTGATGTGCACCAGCGTGTGGGCTGGAGCCTGGAGACTCTGTGGCAGAAGCTGAAGCCCTATACCACAGACCTAATGGAGCAGGTGGCCCTGCGGGTACAGGAGCTGCAGGGGCAATTGCACATGGTCAGAGAGGATACCAAGGCCCAGCTGCTTCGGGGTGTGGATGAGGTGCAGGGCCTTCTTCGGAACTGCAGAATCACGTGGTGCACCACACTGGCCGCACCAAGGCATTGTTCCACCTGTATGCCGAGCACCTGGTGACTGGCATCCAGCACCACATGCAAGAGCTGCACCGCAGCATGGCGCCGCACACCTCTGCCAGCCCGGCGTGCCTCAGCCGCTGCGTGCACGTGCTTTCTCGAAAGCTCACGCTCAAGGCCAAGGCCCTGCATGCGCGCATTCAACGTAACTTGGACCATCTGCGGGAAGAGCTCAGTGCCTTTGCCCATGCTGACGTAGGCAGCGCAGAGGAAGGGACCAATCTAGATGCCCAGGTGCTGTCCCAGGAGGTGCGCCAGCGACTCCAGGCTTTCGGCCACAACACCTTCCAGCAGATAGTCGCCTTCACCCATGCGATTGACCAGGAGAAGGAGGAGCTCCAGCAGCAGTTGGCGCCACCCCCACCTGGTCACAGCGCCTTTGCCCCAGAGTTCCTCGAAGTCGACAGCAGCAAGGCCTGGAGCAAGCTGCAGGCCGGTCTTGACGACCTTTGGGAAGACATAAACTACAGCCTTCATGCCCATGATCTTGGCCATCTAGGGGAACCATGAAGGTCTATATGCCCAGACCCACTTCCCAGGTCCTTATTTGGAGAATCCAGGACCTGAACCCCAAGCATGGTTCAGTCCTTGCTAGGGGCCTATTGGGCAGAGGGTGGAGGACCCTGCACAGTGTAGGTGAGGCCACTGAAGAGGCTGTTGTCCCCACATGCCCAGCCTCCTGCGACTCCCCAATCTGGGTGCATCACACTCACCAGGATTTGCAAGCCCGCTTCCTGTGCTCATTTGGAAATCCTCATGAATTACTCCATTCCGTGAAGGCAGGATTGGGAAGGGAGAAATGCACACTATGTGTGGGTAATTATGTGCAAGCCTGTTTCCATGAAGCTAGAAGCCTGAGCCTCTTCATGCCAGCGCTTGACTGTGATCACTTCTGGCCCCCTGATGGCCCCTACTATAGGTGGTCCACAGAAAGCTGCTCTTTTCTCCCTAGGGCTGCTGTGACAGCTTCTGTTGGGGGAAGAAGAGAGAGAAAGGAAGAAAATGTGATGAGGAGAGCATGTGATTATGTGTATGTATAATCCTGCTGGCCTGAAGCTGAAGGGTACAAATGGTGGGAGTTTTAATGCAAGGGAGCAGATCTCATATTTCTTATACAGCTCTACATTTAAACAGCCTACCAAGCCCTCCAAACTGTGGAGGCTTCTTAAACTCTGGGGAGTATACTATGCACCCTTCCCATCTCTGGCCCCTCCCTCCTGATTCTCAGACTGAAGTCCAGACTTCTGACTCAAATGAAATAGATGCTTATAATGGAAGCTTATTTGCCTGGTGTGACACTCATCTGAACCATGTCTGAAAGCAGTGCCCTCACCACTATCCCCAAATCATGACCATCAGACATCCCAGTCCCTCACTATAATGCCTGCTCACCACTGGATGGTATGCATGAAGTGCTGGCTTCCAAGGTGGCCTCTCCCTTTTGCTCTTGCTGTTCCAGACTTTGAATCGTCCCTTTTTATGACACTGACCCTCTTTTTAGTACCTCCAAACTCTTAAACTCCCCAGTCCCCACATACAGATTCACTTAGGGGCAATGAAGCTCCTCAGGGATCATCTGGGAACTCTGAAATTGGGGGTGAGAGAGTGGGAAGGGTAAGCACATCCTTTCCATCAGTCTTCTAATGTCTTGTCCAGCACCCTTTCCTCCCAGCTCAGCCCACTCTGCACAGGGTTCTCAGCACCGCCACACTCCCTCATGACACAGAACCCACATGAATCTGGCTTTATCGTACCCGCAGACTATCTACCCTGACACCCTAGATTTAGCAACAGAACTGGGAGAAAAGTACCCAGGTAGAGGAGGTGCTGGAAAGGAAAACAGCCCCCCCCAAAAGGTGTTTTTATTGTTAGGAAACTGAGAGGTATGGGTCAGCTGGGGTTAGAGGTGGTGGGGATGAAGGGGTGGGAGTAAAACTGAGGGTTGTGTACTTGAAGATGGAATTTGGGGAGGTGTTTATGAGGACAGAAATAGGGAGTGGGAAAAACAGAAAGGGAGAACATGATTGAGGGACTGAAAGACTAGAGTTGAAGCAGTCTGGTGCAAAAGTGGAACAAAGGAAGCCCAGGTGAGAGCGCACCTCCCCTGGGATGCCAATGGGCAAGCCTGGCCTCTTGATGTCAAGGGTCTTGTAATCAGGCTTATGGCCAATAGTTGGAACCCTGTGCGATGGAGATATTGCGAAAGAGCAAAGCACTGCCCTGGGTCTGGGAGGACGTCCTGCGGGGAGTGACGCCTGAATTGAGGTGGGGGCAAAGCGAATCCAGCTGTGGAAGCTTGGATCGCTTGAAACTGCTCTGTTAAGGGCCCAGAGCCTGCGGCCTCTTTAAGAAAGAGCGGGGGTGGAGGGGCGGGGCGCCGGGGCGGAAGTGCTAGAGGAAGGGGTGTGGCCACGAGAGGAGAGGAAGCCGGAACTTGCGGATTAGACTGTGCACGGTGGCGATGTCGGCCAGTGGGGCTGTGGAGCCGAGTACCCCAGGAGTTGCTGCCACCCCTTCGCCCACCCCGGCCCGGGCTCCGGTCCCGGGACGCCTGTTCCGGCCTATCAGCGCCGAGGACGAGGAGCAGCAGCCCACCGAGATTGAGTCGCTGTGCATGAACTGTTACCGCAATGTGAGACGGGGGCGCGGCTGCGCAGTGGGGTAGGCTTGGGCTGAAGAGGTGAGGAGTGGCGGTCGGCGACCTCCCTTAGTGGGCCTGGTTGGGGACCCGGAGTTAAGGCACCTCTGGGGGTCCTTAGACGGAGAACTGGGGTTTCAGTGGTTTTTTGCTTAGCTTTCTGCTTCCCCAGGGCATGACGCGCCTCCTGCTCACCAAGATTCCCTTCTTCAGAGAAATAATTGTCAGCTCCTTTTCCTGCGAGCATTGTGGCTGGAACAACACGGAGATCCAGTCGGCAGGCAGGATCCAGGACCAGGGAGTACGCTACACTTTGACTGTCAGGGCCCCGGAGGTGAGAGGAGCCCAGAGCAGGTACCTTACTGTCCTAGAGAAGGCTTGGGAGTTGGAGCCAGAGCTCCGGTTCAGGTGGATGGACTTGGGATAAATACCCCCAAGTGTCCAGGCCTCATTTTCTCCTTTATAAAAATGGTTTTGGTGCTGTCAGCTGATCAGGTGAGACTTGTGGAAGTTCTTTTTAAATTCTGTGAGAGGGTATCAAATGAATAGTAGCAGTTAGGAAGAGTACTCTTACCATTTGGGCAGCTTGGCTCACATCACATGCACTGTTCTGCAGGGGTAGCCTGGGCCCCTAAGAGAAGAGAGGAAGAAAGAGCTGGGCTGGGGTCTGATGGAGGGGGCAGTCTAGTATTTCCTGAGGAAAAGCTGTACTGCTGACCTCTCTGGACTGCAAGTTTTTCTTTCTGCTCAGGACATGAACAGAGAAGTGGTAAAGACGGACTCTGCTACCACAAGGATCCCAGAGTTAGATTTTGAAATTCCTGCCTTCAGCCAGAAGGGAGGTAAGTTTAAGATCAGGGTATTTGGGCTGTTTATACTTAGCTGGAATCTTACTCAATTTCTTGTAAAATCCCTGGGGCCAGGTCTATGCCTGTGTATGGATTTGGCCATGTAATCATTGTGATCTTCATTGTTTTAACATAAGCAGAAAACTTAGATAAAACAGTTTGGGAGAGTGGATAGTGATGTGATAGTAAGACTGATGTGCTTATTCGTAGAGTTTTATTATCACTGTTATTAGAGCTGAATGGAACCTTGTGCGCAGCCTCATTTTACAGATGAATGCAAGGCCCAAATACTGTATTCTGCTGTGTATAATGTGCAGCTTTTTTGTCCACAATTTTGAAAGAAAATAAGGATGCGCATTATACATGGATAGTACTAATTCCATATGTATATAAATGTTTTAAATTCTTTTATTTATATTTAGGTGTTAAAAGTTAACTCTAGAAAGCAATAATGATATCCATATGCAAGACAGTACCCTGGAATACAATAATTGATTTTGTTTCTAAATATAAATTTAAAAAAGTTGAATTAAAAAATTGAAACAGCCCTGGCTGGGGTGGCTCAGTGGATTGAGCACCGGCCTGAGAACCAGGGGGTTGCTGGTTCAATTCCCTAGCAGGGCACATGCCTGGGTTGCAGGCCAGGTCCCCGGTTAGGGGCGCATGAGAGGCAACTACACATTGATGTTTCTCTCCCTCTCTTTCTCCCCCCCTTCCCTTCTGTCTAAAAAATAAAATAAAATCTTAAAAAAAATTAAAACAAAAGATTATTTTCCTGAAAATTTGGACCAAAAACGTGGGTGTGCATTTTGCATGGGAACACATTATACATGGCAAAATAGTTAGTGGTAGTTCAAGTGAATTGCCCAGGGTCATACAGGCACCTGATAGCAGAGCCTAGATTTACCTGTCTTTTGTTCTTATTCACCAGCTCTGACCACTGTTGAGGGATTGATCAGCCGTGCTATCTCTGGCCTGGAGCAGGATCAGCCCACTCGAAGGGTAAGCTGGGATATTCTGATTGCAGCAGCTTAAGGAATAATTACTTATATGTGTCTGAATAGAATGTTCAGTTTTCCATGTAAAACTGTCTCTGAATGTTGGAGGACTTTTAGGGGAAGCACATGGTGATACTATAACTTCCAGGATGTTGCACATGGAACAACCTATGTTCTTTCTAGTTCTCTTTCACCAGTGTATTATCAGGCCTCATCTCTGACATGCAATGTAACATTACCTCTGAAGAGCCTTTCCTAATCCCCTTGGGTTTATCTGTGCTTTCTGAGTGTTCCAGTATCTATAGGGTCTGGCAGAAGCAAGGCTTGCTTGTGTGGTTGGTAGGGTGCATGAATGTCTTGCATGAGATGGGCAGCAATTTGAACATTTCACTTAAAATGTCATCGTGTGCTTGAGGGTGATATTGTTATGTTACAGAATTACATGCTTATGATTTTGTAATTAAAAAGGGGTGTTCTTTATGCCAGACCCCGTATTGTACTTAAGACAGAAATAATGCAATTGCATGTTTAGTCATCTGTCTTCCTAACTGGCTGGGGAGCCTCATGAGGGGACACTGATATTTAACCTGGCATGAGTGCCTGGGCTAAATGGTTGAATGAGTGAGAAAATGAGGCTCACTTGGCACCACCCATAAACTTCAAACTATATGCTACCTTTTATTGTGAAGTCTGAGTCTTTCTGTTCCCACTCATGCCACGGTGATGACTTCCTGATGGAAGTGAGTTGGGCCTGACAGGGAGTAGAGGCATATGGTCTATCACAAGGGCTGATGCTTTTACTCTCTGTTTATGTCAGACAAATGAAGAAGCCATAGCTGAAAGAATTGATGAGTTCATTGTCAAACTGAAAGAGCTAAAGCATGTGGCCTCTCCTTTCACGTTGGTGAGTACTGACGGAGTCTGGGTGCCCTAGATTTAGGGGAGGAGAAACCATTAAGACTAGGATTTTTCCACTGTGGTGCCTGAATGGTCTGATGGTAGGTGGAGTACTATACATGACTTGTAATTACTCTTCATCTATCTGTTAGATCATTGATGATCCCTCAGGGAACAGCTTTGTGGAAAACCCACATGCTCCCCAGAAAGATGATGCCCTGGTGATCACACATTATAACCGGACTCCACAGCAGGAAGAGATGCTAGGGCTCCAGGTGAGTGGACTGAAGAGGCCAGAAGAGGAGCAAGGGGAAACTCATTTTGCCGCTGCTGCGCTGTGTACAGTATATTAGCATGTTGTGTTTCTCATCCAGCTCATGTCAAAGATTTAGGATAAACTTTACAATAAAGGATGGCATTGGCTGTGATCTCATCTTAAGCTCTGTTCTCTTGATTGGGGCTTTCTGGCTTTTCTGTTAAACTCATGAGGTGGCAGCTGACAAAAACAAGTCACAACATTTTCCATCACTCCAGGGCAGGGTGTTGGGAGGCTGAGATACATGTGCCAAAATGTGATTGCATCTTCTACTTCAGGCAGAGGCACCAGAAGAGAAGCTGGAAGAGGAAGATCTCAGAAATGAAGTGAGTCACATTGGCTACTGTGGAGGAAGGGGCAGAGTCATGGGCTTAGACTGATGCTGTTCAGTGGCTCTCTTCCTCTCCACCAACATGGGCGACCACCAGCATACCAAATGAATGTCTTTGGCGTGGCAGGGCTCACCTGCCTGGGAGGACTCACTCCCTCATCCCCATGTTGTGTTCCAGGTGCTGCAGTTCAACACAAACTGCCCAGAATGCAACGCTCCAGCTCAGACCAACATGAAGCTAGTTCGTATCTTTTGTCAGACAGTTGGGTTGCTCCTCATCTGACTCAGGTGTGAAGATAATCTTTGGGCTGGGGAGCATTACTCCCTTCATGGAAAACACAGGTTTTCTGAGTAATAAGCCCTTGATGAGACTGCACCTTGGCTTTGGGTTTACAGGGAGAATTAGGCTGTTGTCTCTAGGCTCCTGTGTTTGGACTGGGCCATGTCTGCCAACACTTGTGAACAGGGATCACCATGGGTTGTGACCTTGCCCTCTTCTGGAGGATTAAGTTAGGTGGCTTCTTGTGATTTACTTCCTGCAGTCCTGGAACCAGCAATTGTGCTTGGGTTTTGGATTTGTTCTTCCCCAGAGGGTGGTCCTATTATCATGGAAGCAGATTCCCTTAACTCCATCTTCCAGAAATCCCCCACTTTAAGGAGGTTATCATCATGGCTACCAACTGCGAGTACTGTGGCCATCGGACCAATGAGGTGAGTGGGCTCCATCATTTGGGAAGACTAGCTTGAGGGTATCCTCTGTGCCTCTCATCCTCCCTAAATCTGCTTTGGGGTGAGGGGGCAATGTGGGGGTTGGGTCTTTCTCTTAGATGTAGTGTAGGTAAGGGGCCATTGAAGGGACAGGGAATTGGCCTAGAGAAGAAAAAGATGTCCTAACTTGTTTAACACATCTTAAAGTTTGGTTTTAAGGAATAGGGAGACCCACTTTTTGATTCACCCCTCAAAGGGATCGAAGTGTGGGAGGCAGATTATGACTCAGTAATATTTTTAGGTCTCGTAAAATAAAATGGGCCACCTTGGAGGGTTGTAAATTCTCTTTCCCTGAGTGTATTCAAGCATAAACTGTTAAATTCTTAAGCCAGAATATTATAAAGGGGATCCATATGTTGGATGCAGTTGAAAATCCCTTTTAGTCTCAATAGTCATTTTTTTAAAAGGTAAATTCAGAGTTTCTTGGCAACTTAGGGTAAGTTTGGGCAGGCTACTGGTGCTGGGCACTTTGCTGCTGGCCAGCTCTCGGTGTTTTTGATTTGGATTTCTGCTGCTACTACTGATTTAGAAGACTCAGTGCATGGTAGTCATTAGTGGGCCTGATGGGAGGTCCCGGCCTACCCTCTGAGGTCTCCTGGGCACCAAGTGAGGATTGGGGTCATCTCTGCTACTCCTGATGACTATTGTTTGTGCAGGTGAAGTCTGGCGGGGCGGTAGAGCCCTTGGGCACCAGGATCAGTCTTCATATCACAGACCCCTCAGATATGACCAGAGACCTGCTCAAGGTAGCGACTTCCTTGGGAATGTGACTTGGCTGTAGGGGAAATTATCTTTTTAAATTATGCCCTGGGACTGTGCGGTACTTCCTTACTCCTGTGGGTTTGGGGCGTTTTGAGCAGAGGTCATCCATGGCAGGAAGTACAGATTCAGAAGGCAACCCATAAGCTCTTTCTGATGACTTGGCAGCTTTTTACCTGCAGTGTCTGTAAGGGCTCTTGACTCTGGCCTCTGGTGTTAGGCTACCTGACAGCTTGGAGCCATGACTCAGGGACTCTTTATTAGTTTGGTTCCATTCCTGTGGTTCATATGGACAGGAGTGAGTCTAGCTTTAACTAGCAAGTTAGAAAACTGGGGTAGTTGACTTTGCCCCCAAACTGTTACTGGTAATATTAATTTGGCAGGAGAACTCTGGTTAGCTTTCTCTAGTGGCTCCTGATTTAAAGCTTAAGTTGACCTTTCATCTCATAGTCTGAGACGTGTAGTGTGGAAATCCCAGAACTGGAATTTGAACTGGGAATGGCTGTTCTCGGAGGCAAGTTCACCACACTGGAAGGGCTGCTGAAAGACATCCGGGAGCTGGTGAGTGTAGTGCGTGGCTGCTTCAGCAGTGCGGTTATGGGGAAGGGGCAAGCAGGCCTCACCCTAATTTTGGGGGCTGTTAATGGGGTTTCTTTGCCTTAAAACTGATTTAAGAGACTTAAATATTATTTTGGATTGTAAAGATAAGTTTATGGGAAATTCTGAGTAGAAATTCCCAGGCCTTAACTCTGACACAAAGTAGAAATACTGTGTGGTTTTCATTTTCACTATAAAATGACGGAGGAGGGTTCTTTCAGTGCTTAAAACTCCCCAGCATACATTTATGTGTGTTGACTTAGACCATACATTTATTCTCCTGATGAATCATTTCACTTAATTCTCAGTCATTAGGCATTATGTTTTTGTAAATTGTGTTCCACATTTCTTCTTCAAATTAGGACTAGTGCTCATATTATAAGAGCATTTTTATAGTTTGTTTCATACTGCCAGTTGCCTTGGCAGATTAATCCATATGCCCTTAGCAGTGGCTACCTAGGTCAGAAAGGTGGTATGGGATAAGATCAGGCTTCCCGGACTGGACAGACTGCAGAAGTTTAGCCAGAAGTCGGCTTAACTTCCACTCCTGCCAGGTTTATGGTCAAACCTATCAAACAGAGCCAACATACTAGCAGTTTGGATGACATTTGTTTCAGGTGACCAAGAACCCTTTCACACTGGGTGACAGTTCCAATCCTGGCCAGATGAACAAACTGCAGGAGTTTAGTCAGAGGGTGGACCAGGTAAGAGGACTCAGGCTGGTCAGTGCTTGGGTGGTCCTGGGGCTCCCGTGAACAAGAGCTATATGCCCTTTCTTGTTCCTTTTAAACATTGAACTGTCATGTTGGGATTCTCCTGGTTTCCTATATCCCATGTCACCTTCCTTCTCGGTTTCTTCCTTTATATTATTGGAGCATCTTCTCCAGTAGCTTCCTGAGTCAGTGCATGGGAAGTAAGATTTCTGGGGCCTTATATGTCTGGAATTTTCTTTATTCTACCCTCATAAGAGATTGATTAATGGCTGAGAATAGAATTCTAGGATGAAAATAATTTTTCATCAGAATTTCAGAGACATTGCACTAATGTCTTCCATGTTCCAGTTTGACTATCACAAAGTCTTAAGGCATTTTGAGTCCTGATTTCTTCACAAGTATGTAACCTGTTCTTATAATACTTCTTTGTCCACTGTGATGTGAAATTTCAGGATGTGCTTTGGTGTGGGTCAGTTTTCAGCAACTGTGTTAGGTACTTTGTGGGTCTTTTGAATCTGGGAACTCATGTGGCTCAGTTACAGGAAGCTTTTTAAAATTATTGGGAATTGCTTCCTTTCTGTTCTCTCTGAAAACCCTGGGTTTTAGAATATTAGACCAACTTTCTGGTCTTCTGTAATTTACTTATTATTTGTCTGGTTTAGTTTCTTTGTGTTTTCTCTACTTCAGGGGATTACCTCAGCTTTATTTTCCAACCCTTCAATTGAAGTTTTCATTTCCACTAACATACTTTTATTTTCTAACAGTTTTTTTGGTCTTTGAATACTCTCCCTCTGCCTTTCTTAAAAAAAAAATAGCACTCTGTTGTTATAACGATGTAGTATTTCTTCTTCTTGAGAATGTTAATGTTTTGGTTTTTTGGCACTTTATTTTCCTTGCATTGTTTCCATTCCCTCTAAGTTGTTCTTTTTTTTTTTTTTTCCATGTGATTTTCTGTATTCTGTGTTAGGGGCTTTGCTCAGATTTCTAATGATCATTGATCGTCTGTTTAAAAGTAGACAGCTAAAAAACCTAAGTAGGGGTTTTTAGCTGTCTAAAAGGCATTAGTTTTTGTAAATTGTGCTCCACATTTCTTCTTCAAATTAGGACTAGTGCTCATATTATAAGCATTTTTATAGTTTGTTTCTCTCTGCAATGAGCCCCTTGCGGTGGCATTGGGCTCATTGCAGGGAGACTTAGCTTGGCCATTTGATTAAGGTGGCCCCAGTGCAAGAGTCGTTAGGTCTTTGTTCTTAGGCTGGTCAGGTTCCCATCCGTCGTGCTTCATTTCCTGGTCTGAGGATGAAGGCTTACCTGACAGTGTCCTAAGAGCTGAGTGTGGGAAGAGGACTGGGGCGTGTGTATGTGTGTGTCCAATAGGGTACATTCATTTACTCTCCTGTCTTGATTCCTTTTCCTCTGTCCTCAGCTGGGGCCAGTGGCCCTGATCCATAGTGTGTTGTGGTAATGTCACAGAATCCTTCAGTCTCCTGCTGGGATAGAGGAAGGGCAATTGTTTGCCTGTTTGGAGCAGGAGATGAAATTGGAGATGTAAAATTGTTTCTTAAATAATTTCAAAGAGTTCTTATTTTAGATTCTTCTTACCAATTCATGAAACTTGGGCATACTGCAGTGTAAATTGGCTTGATTTCTCGTCTGGCAGACATAGCGTCTTCCCACTATGTAAAATTTACATACTGTATTTTCCTTCAGATCATTGAGGGTAAAATGAAGGCCCACTTTATTATGAATGATCCAGCAGGAAACAGCTACTTGCAGGTACAGTGGACCTTCCCTGATTGTTTCATGGAAATATATTTTCTCACTTTTCTTCAATATGTATCATTTCTTTAGAAACAGAGACTTGGTTCCAAATGAACTGTTCTTTATGAAAGAACTTCTTAGCAGAAGTAGAACATAAGGGAGAAAGGAGGGAAGGTGGGAGGGATTGTAAATGTGTATCAAGAGGGAAAAAGGATACTCCTAGGCTCCTTCTTCCTATAGTGTAGTTCTTGTCCCCAGCTATAAGTTCAGCAGTGGAGTTTTTATTCTGCAAATCTGATTGTGAAGTGAGGAGAAATGATGCCTTGTCCAAAGTCTAAGATAGGAAAACTAAAAGGCTTTAAGGTAACTGGGGAGATATTCTGGTGATTGATAATAATGTTAACATTTATTGAGCAATTATTTGGGGTCAGGCAAAACTGTTCTAAGGTCTGTCCATGACTGCGACTATTGCTGTACTCTTTATAAGAAGGTGCAGATAGAAAGTTCAGGCAGACCAGTTCCTAATTCTGCCTGGGATTGGTTGGTTCACTTCTGACCCATGTGAGCTCTGTGCTTCCCACTATTTGAGCCTGGTCAAAGGGAATTGGCGGTACTTAGAGTAAAAAACTGATTGAGTTCTTGAGAAAGTGGGAATTGGAAGTTGCCTGGGGGAGGGAAGATAGTAGGATGGTGGCACAGGCACTGATCATCTCTCCTTGGCCTTACAGAATGTATATGCACCTGAAGATGATCCTGAGATGAAGGTGGAATATTATGAGCGCACGTTTGAACAAAATGAGGAGCTAGGGCTCAATGACATGAGAACCGAGGGCTATGCAACAAGCCTGGCCCCACAGCGGTAGCAGTGGACAGTTTCCTGGCCAACCTCCTGCACTACTCAGACCATGGTGTTATTTGTTATGTGCGAGAAGGCTGTGAGTGTCCTCCCCACCAGGCCTTGCTCCTGCGGGGAGGGCACCTCCTCTGAATCAGAGATGTTGGCACACCCTTTAAACAGTTTGTGATGCAAGTGCATGCCTGTTGGGTTATTTGACCTTATTGTGGAGGTTGTAAAGTAGCTTAGGAAGAGACCCAGAAGCAGACCATGAGGAATGTCACTACCACTGTTTTTCAACAAGCCTTTACCCTCTGTCCACGCAATGCTGTGTCCTCTAGAGTTGGAACTCTGAGGTTGAGGAAGGAGGAAGACAGCTACAGCTGGAGTTTAGGTATTGATTTGGGGGTATTAAAAAATACTGACTTTCAAAATGAAAGGAGTCTTCTGAGGGGAGGGAGTCCTGCACAGGTGAAGTTCTCATTAAAATGATGGCTTTTAAATAGCCCTGGCCTCAATATTCACTGTCCTTGTTTGATATGCTAGTAGAATTCAACCTCCTGAAGAAATTTTTCTTCAATGTGGCCCTTGTTCTTTGGAGATTGGAGCTGGCATTTCTTTCATTCCTGCATAGACATGTGAGTGCTCACTTTGTGTCAGGCACACCACTGAACAGTGGACAAAACAAAGCTCTGCTTTTGTGAAGCTTAAAGTCTAGGAGGGAAATCGATGGTGGGGGTGAGGGTGGGATTGATAATAAACTGATATGTAAAATAGCAGTTAGTGTTATGGAGGGATGTAAAAGCAGGGAAGGTGGGGGCAGGTGTTCAAATAGATTAGTCAGGGAAGGTCTTAACAAGAAGGTGATAATTTGACATTTTGGCAAAGCTGAGAAGGAGGTAAGGGAGGGAGTAAGCCATGCAAATAGCTGAGAGAAGAGATTTCTAGGTACAGGAAACTGCAAATGCAAAAGCTCTGAGACTGGAAAATGTTAGAGCCAGTTGGGGGTGTTTGAAGTACTTTAGTCCCACTCTCACAAATGGAGAAACTGGTTCAACCAGAGAGAGAGGGGCTGCCTACAGTTGTATGACTCAGCACCCTGCAGCCAGGGGCCCTGGACTCCCCCGCTGGTGCTCTTTGCACTGCATTAACCCCTGATGACTTCTGCCATACCTGCTTCAAGGTATTTGTTCAATAAAGACCTGTTGATTGAGGTACTGTGGCAAAACCTTAGTGTTTTGTGCTGCAAACTTAACTCCGAAGAACTGCCTGATTAGAGATAACTTAGTAGTCACACTCATGTATTTTCACTGCTCTATTAAACTATTCTCAAAGATCACACAAGTGGGATTTTCCACTTGGAAAATGTTCTCATTTTCTAGTCTTTATTTCTGTCACACTTGACAGTGGACATTTTTCTCCTTTTCTTGGCTTCTGTGATACTGCACCCCTACTTTCCCCTTCAGTTTTAACATTCCTTATGTGGAATCTCTGCCTCCTCCCTCTTTCTTAAATGTATTTGTTTCCAAAGGGTCTGTTTATAGAACATCTCTCCATATTGAATTCTTCGGCATCTTACTACTTCAGTGTGGGACTGATTCCCATACCTGTACCTCAGATTTCTAAGTGAGGGCAAGAGTAAAGTGTTTTAAGAATTTGGAGACTGAAGGTAGCAATGACCCACAGACTAAAGCTACAACACTGAGTATACTGAGCAAGTGGTCTACTCTAATAGATGGACCACATATGTATTTCCCAATGACTTGGGGATCAGAGTTCACCAGGCCACCTGATTGATCATTTGG
The DNA here is from genome assembly GCA_028533065.1 of Trachops cirrhosus. Lineage (NCBI taxonomy): Eukaryota > Metazoa > Chordata > Mammalia > Chiroptera > Phyllostomidae > Trachops > Trachops cirrhosus. The sequence goes on along the minus strand of CM052543.1, from coordinate 75,749,356 downwards.
TCTCTTGAATGACTTTCCCTATGGGATGGTTGTGCTTGGAAGATGGATCCTGATGTCAGCTTCATTTCTGATTGTGAAGAGCAAAAAAATGGCATTCTGGTTTATTACTGAGTCTTGTAAGTTTGGTATGAGGCAATCTCCCGGATTCCAATCAGTTGTTGGGAGAAGATAGCCTGAGTTTCTGAACTTGGAAAGACTGACTGAGGAGGAGGTGCCAGACTATCATAACCCAGCCAAGGTACGGCCTGTTTTGACAGGGCTGTGGCATGGCAGTCTTCAGTTTTGTACTTTACTCCAGTCTCACTTCATGCAGCCTGTTGTGGGTAGGTGCTTACATCTAACAGTGCCCTATCCTATAGCTTCAAGCTTATGGCATATGGTTAATAAAATCCTCAGCAGATGCCCAGAAATCTTCCATCCTGGATTGAGCCTTGTGAGGGTGCTGGAGGTAGCACAGGGGCAACAGGTATGGGAAGGGTCCTGCTCTGAGACCAGGGAAGATGAAACAGTCAAAGCGCCAGCCTAAGAACATGTAGATTCAGTTTCACAGCCATCAGGGTAACTTTTGAGTTTTGTGATTATATTAAAAGGGGGAAGGAGTTCATTTGTGAGGGTACTTCTACTTCATAGTTCAAGCATATTAAACACAGCCATATTTAGCCATTACAGCTGTGAACACGGGTATTGAGTGTACATCTGTGTCATGATAAGGTGAACATGGGATAAATGTAAAGGATAATTGCTAGGTGAAAGTGTTGATGGTGGGTTCTGTAAGACTTGTTATCACTTTGTTAGTATGTTTCCTCCTTTGAATGTCTGTGGCATGTCAGTTGCCATGCAGCATGTGCAGGGAATGGCCACTCTTTAAATTTAGGGCAGTGGTGTTTAAGACACTTGGCTTTATTCTTATTTTTTTTAATGTTTGCATAATTCTCTTTACAGAAAAATGGAAGTATTCTCAACTGTGAAAAGAGCTAGTGTTGGTTCTGTGTGCTCACATTAGGATTCAGAAAGCCCTTAAGTGCTGCACCTCTAATACTTCAACTCCTGGTCAGTAAAATGGGGGTAATGAAGCATCTACTTCATAGGGTTTTTGTGAGGATTAGTGAGTTAGTAACTGTGAAGTACTCTTAGATGTATTTTCTCATATCACAATTTTTAAGTGTCTTTTTCTGCTTTAAACCCTTTCTGGGAAAAAGCAGCTACAAGTAAAATTATTCCCATTTTACAGGTGAAGAAACAGCCTCAGAGAGGTTAGGTACCTAGTAGAAAAAAGTACAGCTTCTGAGAGGCAGGTTTCAAAACCCAGGCCAGTCAGAAACCTGAGCTCTTGAGCATCTTCAGGTCAAGTCCACAATTACTGCATTTGCTTTACTAGATGTAAGCAGAGAGAGGGCAAAGCCCATATCACGCCACAGCACATAAATTCATTTGATCCTGCTTAATTGCCCTGTGAGGTAGACGGGGGTGGGGCATGAGCTTGGGTCTTGTTTAGCAAAGGTTGGGTACTGAGTAGCAGTGGAACTGAACATACAAAAGGACTGATAGGGCTGAGAGGACTGTACTGCTAATGTCCACTGGAGCAGAAATATGAGGCTTTCCAAACTGAAGTTCAATTTGAGATACACCAAAGTGGACTAGCAGCCAAGGCAGGGTTGCATATGGGGTACCCTTGGTGCCCTCCAGCTAGTGAAACCCTATCTTGGTCCAGTGTTCCCTTCTCACAAGCCTTTCCTCCCTGGGCCTGTGCTGTGACCACTCAGTATAGCCCAGTGGTTAAAAGTTCATGCTTCAGGTCCAGAAGATGGTGGCGAGTTTGGTGGGAGCTGAACCCACTTGCTGGTGCACCCAACTGGGACACCTGGCCGATCTTCGGAAAAACGGAGTGAACAGCCAACAGAATCTCAGCTAATAGGAAGTTAAAAAGCCAAAGGTTGCAGAGGATGTTTAAAAACAGACAGTAAGGAGATTTTGTAGGCCATAGGGAAAGTCCCCGGGCCCTGCTCCGGAGACCATGGCTGCTGCAGGAGCATTGGAGGCAAGCTGGATCAGGGACTGTAACTTAGCAGCTCCCTCCCCTACCATACTGAGGACGTCAGACCTGCACCAGGAGAGACCTGGATACTTAAAGTTGCTGGGAGGATAAAGATGCAGTAAGAGACACACTGTTATGGTGTACCCTGGCTGGGACTGTGGTTGCTAGCTGGGACAGTACTAGAGAGACTGGGGAGCCAGATGACACCTGGAGATAGGAGAAGAGATGGGCCACGATTGGCCCTAACCCAGATACAGTTGGTCTGAGTGGAAAGCCAGGCACTTGTTAGGAATGGTCCCCCACAACCAAGAGGAATTCACTCAGAAAAGGTTCTCAGCCACTGTGCAAGGAGGGAGGAGGTGGGGAGCGATTTCCTTCCACTCAGGGTACCTCATAACTGATCAAAGGGGGCCAGCAGGGGCTCAGAGAAGTAGCAGCATCCAGAGAGACTTAGTTCACTAGGGGAACTACACTGCCCTGAAGGGACTCTGCGTGCATGTGGCGCCCAGGCCAACAAAGAGGGAGGAGGAGGGGTGTGATGTGCTGCCATTCAGTACACCTCATGGAATAATCAAAGGGTTGCACAATGATGATTATCAGTGTTGGCCTCGAATAAATGTGTAGAGTGGACGGGGCCACACAGCACTCTGAAGGTGTGGGCTGGAAACTGGGCACCTGTGAATATTGTAGCCCATACTGAGACCCATCCTCGCGGAACCACAGGAAGGGAAAAAAACGAAGTCTGGCCCCCGCTCTGCCAGCATCAGCCAGAAGACCAGCAAAACTGCTTGGCAGATTTAAAGTCAGCAGGAGGCTTTTTTCCCCTTTTTTTTCAAGTGTTAGACAATAAGACCTGGAGCTGTGAGAAGACCAAAGATCCAGAAAGAAGTCAGAAGGCTAACACTAATGGCTGAAGCAAATTTCACTTTACTATCCTTCAGAACTTGCATTTTATTTTATTTTATTTTTTTATTTTTCTTCCTTCTGTTTAGTATTTTTGTTTTGTTTGATTGGTTTTCTTTTTTCTCCTTTCATATTGCATTTTAATTTTTCTCTTTTTCCGTCACTCATTCTAATAACACACTACTCTTGGTCTTTTACTTTTTATTCAGAGTCTATATTTCTTATTATATTATTGTTATTCCAAATCTAACACAGCATCCTTTCCTGGTCTTAATCCAATTTGCCACCTTCCTGAGCTTTATTACTGTTGTGGTTAACTTCATTCTCTCACACACTACGCCAAGTTTCTATCCCTTCCTCTCACTATATCACACCATCTAACCTCACACCATCTAACCTTTGCTTTTCCAAAGTCAGCTCACATTCTTTTTCCTTTCTAATAAGAGTCTTATCTCTTTTTCCCTTTTTTTAAAAAGTGGCTATTTGGGTGAAATATCATAGTTACTGCTGTACTTCTCCAAAGGATCTCCTATCCTCTACTTGTTACTACTTTAAATCCCTTAGAATACTCTCCTGCTGTCTTACTCCATTTTGCCTTGCCCTGCCCTGATCACACACAAGACAAGGTGGGAGTTGTGAATACAAGTAAACCCACTGGAGGGGAGAACCCTCCAACAAGGGAACCATAAACAGGTAAAGCTCAAGTACAACAAGAAAGCCCACACAAACAAGAAAGGGCAAACTTAGAGCATCTAGACAAGGAGATCAAAGAGACCACACCACTGAGTCCCACAGAACTCTTACCATAAAGGTCCACCCTACAAAGACAGCTAGCAAAGCAGAGCATCAGGAAGCACAGAAACAAAAAGAGTCACCTAAAATGGGGAGACAAAAAAAACATACACAATCAAGAGGAATGGAAGACTCCCCAGTAAAAGCTAAATGAAATGGAGGCAAGCAAACTATCAAATACAGAATTTGAAAGAATGGTGATAAGGATGTTCAAGGAACTCACAGACAACTACAAGGAACTGAGTGGGAACTACAACAGTATGAATAAGGAAACAAACTATAAACAAGAGCCAGGAAGAAATGCATACAATTTCTGAAATAAAAAACACTAGAAGGAATTATAAACAGGCTGGATGAAGCAGAGGACTGAATTAGTGAGCTGGAAGACAAGGTAGGAAGAAACAGAGCAGCTGCACGAAAAAAGACTAAAAAAATATGAAAACAGCTTAAAGGAACTAAAGATAACATGAAATACAACAACATTCAAATCATAGGAATATCAGAAGGAGAAGAAAAGGAACAAGGGATAGAAACCCTGTTTGAAAAAATAATGACAGAAAACTTCCTGAAACTGGAGAGGGGAAAAGCCACTCAAGTTCAGGAAGTTCAGAGGGTCCCAATCAAGATGAACCCAAAGAGGCCCACTCCAAGACACACTATAACTAAAACGACAAATCTTAAAGACGAAGAGAGAATCTGAAAAGCAGCAAGGGAGAAACAAGAAATTACACTCAAGGGAGCTCCAATGAGGCTAGCAGCTGACTTCTCAATGGAAATGCTCCAAGCCAGAAGAAAATGGCAAGAAATATTCCAAGTAATGAAAACCAAAGGCCTGCAACCAAGACTACTCAATCCAGCAAGGCTCTCAATCAAGATAGAAGGCCAACTAAGGAGCTTCATGGACAAAAGAAGCCTCAAAGAATACACCTCCTCCAAACCAGCTCTGCAAGAGATGCTAAAGGGACTGATTGAAGAAGAGGAAGAAAGAGAGAGAAACACAGGTACACAGCAGGGAAAATGAACAAGTCCCTATCAATAATAACCTTAAATGTTAATGGATTAAATGCTGCAGTCAAAAGACATACAGTAGCTGAATGGATAAGAAAACATGACCTGCACATATATGCTGCCTACAAGAGACCTGCCTCAGAACAAAAGACCTACACAGACTGAAAGTGAAAGGTTGGAAAAAATATTCTAAGCAAATGGGCAGCAAAAAAACAGCTGTGTAGCAATACTTATATTAGACAAAACAGACTTCAAAACAAAGGCCATAAAAAGACACAAAGGTCACTACATAATACTCAAGGGAAGAATTTATCAAGAAGACATAAACATTATAAACATATATGCACCTAACATAGGAGCACCCAAATATATAAGGAAAATTTTGGAGGACATCAAGAAAGATAGATAGCAACATACTTATACTAGGAGATTTTAACATCTCACAGTCAGAAATGGGTAGATTTTCCAAAGTATCAACAAGGATATTGCAGCATTGAACAATACCCTAGATCAAATGGACTTAACTGATATGAATAGAACCTTGAATCCCAAAGAAACAAAATACACATTCTTTTCAAGTGCACATGGAGCATTTTCAAAGATAGATCACATGATAACAACACAAAACAAGCCTCAACAAATTCAAGAAAATTAAAATCATATCAAGCATTTTCTCTGACCACAAGGGACTGAAACCAGAAACCAACCCCAAGGAAAAAAAACCCAAAACACTCAAACTCATGGAGATTGAATAGTATGCTATTAAACAATGAATGGGTTAAGCATGATGTCAAGGAAGAAATCAAAAAGTTTCTGGAAACATGAAAATGAACTTAAAACAGTACAAAACCTATGGGACACAGCAAGAGCAGTCCTGAGAGGGAAGTTCATAGCACTACAGGCCTACCTAAAAAAGATGCAAACATTTCAAATACACAACTTAACCCTACCTCTACAAGAACTGGAGGAACAACAACAAACAAAGGACAGAGCAAGTAGAAGAAAGGAAATAACCAAGATCAGAGCAGAATTAAGTGACATGAAGACTAAAAGAACAATTCAAAGGATCAGTAAATCCAGGAGCTGGGTCTTTGAAAAGATAAACAAAATCAACAAGCCTTTCAGCAGACTCATCAAGAAAAAAAGAGAAAGGACCCAAATAAACAAAGAGAGAAATGAAAGAGAAGAGATTACAACTGATACCTCAGAAATACAAAGGATTGTTAGAAATTACTATGAACAGCTATATGCCAAGAAATTTGAAAACTTGGGTGAAATGGACAAATTTCTAGAAAAATATAAACTTCCAAAACTGAATAAAGAAGAAGCAGAAAGCCTGAACAGACCGATAACAGTTGGTGAAATTGAAGCAGTGATCCAAAAAACCCAGCACACAAAAGCTCTGGACCTGATGGTTTCACAGGAGAATTTTACAAAGCATTTAAGAAAGAGCTAACCCCTATCCTTCATAGACTATTCCAAAAAATTGAAGAAGAGGGGAGACTCATAAACTCTTTTTATGAAGCCAGCATCATCCTAATCCCCAAACCAGATAAAGACATAACAGAAAAAAACTACAGACCAATATTGCAGATGAACATAGATGCTAAAATCCTCCACAAAATATTGGCAAACTGGCAATACATTAAAAAGATCATACACCATGACTAAATGGGATTCATCCCAGGGATGCAAGAATGGTACAATATTCACAAGTCAGTAAATGTAATACATCACATAAACAAAAGCAAAGACAAAAATCACATGGTCATATCAATAGATGCAGAAAAAGCTTTAGATAAGGTACAGCACCCATTTATGATGAAAAAACTCAACAAAGTGGGTGTAGAGGGAGCACACTTCAACATAATAAAGGCCATATATGAGACCTACATACAGCCAATATCACAATCAATGGGCAAAACCTAAACCTTTCCCACTAAGATCAGGAAAAAGACAAGATGTCTGATTTCACCACTTCTGTTCAACATAGTATTGGAAGTCCTAGTGACAGAGATCAGACAAGAAAAAGAAAAGGCATCCAAATTGGAAAGGAGGAATTAAAACTGTTACTGTTAGATGACATGATAGTGTACATAGAAAACCCTATAGATTCCACCAAAAAACTACTCGACCTAGTAAGTGAATTTGGCAAAACAGCGGGATACAAAATCAATCTTCAGAAATTGAAGGCATTTTTGTATACCAACAATGAAATATCAGAAACAGAAATCAGGAAAATAAATCCATTTTCAATAGCAACGAGAAAAATAAAGTACCTAGGAATAAACCTAACCAAGGAGGTGGAAGATCAGTACTCAGAAAATTACACAATACTGAGGAAAGAAATTAAGAAAGACACAAATAAATGGAAGCATATACTGGGTTCATGGATCAAAAGAATTAATGTCATTAAAATGTCCATACTACCGAAAGCGATGTATAGATTCAACATAATCCCTATTAAAATACTAGTGGCATATTTCATAGATATAGAACAAACATTTCACAAATTTATATGAAACCTGTAAATGACCCCAGATAGCCGCAGCAATTTTGAAAAAGAAGAACAAGGTATGAGGGATCACAATACCTAATGCAAAACTATATTACAAGGCCACTATAATCAAAACAGTCTGGTACTGGCATAAAAACATGACACATAGATCAATGGAACAGAACAGAAAGTCCAGAGATAAACCCAAGTCTATTGATATTCAACAAAGGGGGCAGAAGCACAAAATGGAGTAAAAATAGCCTCTTCAACAAATGGTGTTAGGAAACCTGGACAGCTACATGCAAAAAAAAATGAAACTTGGCCACCAACTTATACCATACACAAAAATAAACTCAAGGTGGATGAAAGACTTAAATATAAGCACAACACCATAAAAGTCCTAGAGGAGAACATAGGGAGGAAAATCTCAGCTATTCTACACAGCAATATTTTCACTGATATGTCCCCTTAGAGCAAGGGACCTAAAGGGAAGAAAAAAAAATGGGACTTCATTAAAAAAAAAAAACAAAACTTCTGCACAGCTAAAGGAAACATCAGCAAAATGAAAGAGGAACGAACCGTATGGGAAAATATATTTGCAAATGATACCTTGGACAAAAGTTTGATCTCCAAAATATATAAAGAACTCACACGACTCCACTCCAGGAAGACATACCACCCAGTTTAAAAATGGGCAAAGAATCTGAACAGACAGTTCTCCAAAGAGGACATAAAGAAGGCCCAGAGACATATGCAAGGATGCTCATTTGTATCACTAGCATCAATAGCCATCAGAGATGCAAATTAAAACCATGGTCAAATGGTTTTAATTGAGATACCACAATGAGATACCACTTCACACCAGTCAGAATGGCCATCATAACCAAATCAACAAACAGCAAGTGCTGGTGAGGTTGTGGAGAAAAGGGAACCCTAGTACACAGTTGGGGGGATTGCAGACTGGTACGACCACTGTGGAAAACAGTATAGAATTTCCTCAGAAAACTAAAAATGGCACTACATTTTGATGTGGCAATTCCACTGCTGGGACTATACCCTAAGAATCCTAAATCACGAATTAAAAGGAATCTATGTACCCTAATGTTCATAGCAGTGTTATTTACAATAGCCAAGTTCTGGAGACAGCCTAAGTGCCCATCAGTAAATGAGTAGATCAAAAAACTGTGGTAAAGTTTCTGGCCAAGATGGAGGCATAGGTAGATGCACTGTGCCTCCTTGCACAACCAAGATAGGGACAACAACAATATAGAAACAAAATAACAACCAGAACTGACAGAAAATTGAAGTGTATGGAAGTCCGACACCCAAGGATTTAAAATTAGACACGTTCATCCAGACCAGTAGGAGGGGCGGAATCGGGCTGGGCAAGGGACGCGGAGCAGAGCTACCAGGGTGGCGTGCAAGACCGCAGTGGACAGACCCTGGGTGCACAAGTGGCGGTGGCTGGCGGGCCCTGGCTGGGGGGTGGCGACTGGTAGACCTAGCAAGGTGGCCATTGTGAAGCAAGGCACTGCGCCCAACTCAGGGTCCCAGCACAAGGAAATAGAGCTTTGGGTCACTGACTGAGAAGGAAGGTCCCCACCGGGTGCACAGGACCACCCACACGGGAATTTGCACCAGAAGGGCCCAGTTGGCTCTCAGAGGGCTGCGGAAGGGTCTGGGGTCCTACAGAGAGCGGAGCAGGCACCATTGTTCCTTCTCGGACCCTGCCCCCACATACAGCGTCACAACCCAGCAACTGGGGTGCCCCACCCAGGTGAACACCTAAGGCCCCGCCCCTCACTACAGGAGCTTGACAAGACCAAAAAACAAAACAAAAAACAAACCAGCAAAAAGATGGCTCAAACAGAAGAAGAACTGAAAGCCCCAGGACCCATCCTTTTAAGCAATCAAGAGATAGCCAACCTATCAGATGCACAATTCAAAGCCCTGGTGATCAGGAAGCTCACAGAATTGGTTGATTTTGGTTGCAAACTAGATGAAAAAAATGAAGGCTACAATAAGTGAAATGAAGAAAAATGCACAGGGAACCAATAGTGATGGAATGAAAGATGGGTCTAACATCAATGGAGTGGAACAGAAGGAAGAAAAAAATATACAACCAGAAAAGAATGAAGAAAGAAGAATTCAAAAAAATGAGAAGAGGCTTAGGGACCTCCAGGACATCTTTAAACATTCCAAACACATGAATTATAGGGGTACCAGAAAGAGAAGAGAAAAAACAACAAGTGGAAAAGATATTTGAACAAATAATAAAGGAGAACTTCCCCAATCTAAACATTCCAAACACATGAATTATAGGGGTACCAGAAAGAGAAGAGGAAAAACAACAAGTGGAAAAGATATTTGAACAAATAATAAAGGAGAACTTCCCCAATCTGGCAAAGGAAATAGACTTCCAGGAAGCCCAGGAAGCTCAGAGAATCCCAAAGAAGCTGGACCCAAGGAGGAACACACCAAGGCACATCATAATTACATTAGCCAAGGTAAAAATGAAGGAGAGAATCCTAGAAGCAGCAAGAGATAAGGAGACAGTAACCTACAAAGAAGTTCCTATCAGACTGTCAGCTGATTTCTCAAAAGAGACCTACAGGCAAGAAGGGGCTGCAAAGAAGTATTCCAAGTCATGAAAGACAAGGACCTCCATCCAAGACTGCTCTACCCAGCAAAGCTTTCATTTAGAATGGAAGGGCCCATCAAGTGCTTCTCAGATAAGGTCAAGTTCAAGGAATTCATCATCACCAAGCCTTTATTTTATGAAATGTTAAAGGGACTTATCTAAGAAAAAGAAGATAAAACACATGTACAGTAAAATGACAGCAAACTCACAATTATTAACAACCACACCTAAAACAAAAACAAGAACAAACTAAGCAAACAACTTGAACAGGAGCAGAACCACAGAGATGGAGATCACATGGAGGGTTAGCAACAGGGCAGTGGGAGGAGGAGAGAGGGGGAAAGGTACGGAGAATAAGTGGCATGGATGGTAGGTAGAAAATAGACAGGGGGAGGGTAAGAATAGTATGGGAAATGTAGAAGCTAAAGAACTTATGACACATGGACATGAACTAAAAGGGGGGAATGTGGGTGGGAGAGGGTGTTCAGGGTGGAGGGGAATGAAGGGGGGAAAATGTAATAGCATAATCAATAAAATATAAATAAATAAATAAATAAGAGAAAAAAAACCTGTGGTACATTTACACAATGAAATACTACACAGCAGAAAGAAAGAAGGAGCTCCTACCCTTTGCAACAGCACAGATGGAACTGGAGAACATTATGCTAAGTGAAATAAGTCAGGTGGTGAAAGACAAATACTGTGTGTATTCACCTATAAGTGGAACCAAATCAAGAAAATAAATAAGCAAGCAAAATATATCCAGAGAAATTGAAATAAAGAACAAACTGATAGTAACCAGAGGTGTGGGGAAGAGGGGTACTGGGGAAAATTAGGGGAAGGGTCGTCAAGGAACATATATAAAGGACACATGGACCTAGCCAAAGATGGTAGGTTCAAGGGTGGGAGGTGTGAATGAGTGCTAGGGATGGGGGTGGTGGGTGGAAAGTAAAGACAACTGTACTTGAACAATTAAAAAAAAATACAGCACAGGGAATATAGTCAATAATATTCTAATAAGTGTATGGCATCAGATGGGTGCAAGATTTAGAGGGGGATCACTTTATCATTTTAATATAAATGCCTGACCACTATGCTGTATGTCTAAAACTAATGTATTATTGCATGTAATGTTAATTGAAAAAAGAAAATTAAAAAAAAAATTCAAGCTTCAATGCAGTGATCTCTAAACCTATTTTGTATATTTTTGAACATGTATCCCACGGTGTGTATTTACAAAGCATAACAATGCCATTTTGACTAATATACTTTAAAACAGTGACAACAATTATACATGAGATAAAAATATATCTAATATTTAATGTAAAAAATATTGGGTTACCTCTTGCACCCTACTTTGCACATTTTTGCTCTCAAGGACCAGCTGTGTGAAGTTGAACAACTTCATTAACCTCTCCCAGCTTCAGTTTTCTCACTTGTAAAAATAAGGCTAGTAAAATTATATGAGGACTGTGAGAGTTAAACAAGATAATTCAGGTAAAGCTTTTAATGCCCAAATGAAGGAAAGTCTTTCCTTTCCCCCCAAGCTTGAATATTAGAATTCAATCTCTGTAGCTTCTCCTATTTTGCTATGCTGAAAATAGATGCAGGTCCTTTTCATTGGAAAGGTTCTCTAAAAGAGCTAGCTGGGGACTATCAATATCAAACATGGGGAAGTTACAGTTTTCCACATTTTTCATATTAGTTATGTTTAGTTTGGAATTCCTGATTTCCTGCCTTGAGTGGTACATGGAAGCCTATTAGAGAAGATTCCTCATCACCTAAATATACTTACAATAATAAAAATCATACTATGTGCAAGATACTGTTTCAAGCACACTATATAGTAATACTACCTTAGTCCTCATAACCATTGAATTTGGTGTCATTGTTATCTCCAATTTGTAAAATGATTTGCCCAAGGTTGTAGAGCTAGGAAGCTATGGAACCAGAACTCAAACTTAGATACACTGAAACTCCAGAGCCTGTTTTTAACCACTACACTAGTGTCCTCCAGAAGGTACCGGGGGCAGAGATCTCGTTTGAGACGTGGCTGTAGCTTCACGGTTACAACAGCGCTTGCTGCGTAGTGTATTGAACTAGCAGATGGATAGACAAACGGAAGAAGCGTGGCTGCGCCCCCACTGGGCTGTAGAGTAGGTCCCGGAAGCTCGCTCGTTCCCGATAAGCCTGGGAGTGCTCTCCCCTGTTGGCCTCACAGTGGCAAACGCCCGCCGCCACTTCCGGTTCTGGCCCCACCTCCCTACTGCAGTCCGTTCAGCGTTTAGTTTCCGGCGCCGAACTGTCTTTCCGCCCTCGCCGCTGCCATGGCGGCAGCTCCGCCACTGTCCAAGGCCGAGTATCTGAAGCGTTACTTGTCCAGGGCAGATGTCGGTGTCGGCGGGGGCTCCGAGTCCATTCTCAAGCGTCGCAAAAAGCGGCCTAAGCCTGGCAGTGCCGGCGGCAAGGGGTGAGTTGGGCCTGGCGGGGGGCTCGGCGCCCCTCACCTCTCCAACGCTTTCCTCGGCCCCTGGCTCTTCCTCCTACGCAAGGTTCGGCCTCGCTCTGCTGCGGGCTCGTCGGAGCCTGCCCGAGCACGGAGCCCGAGCAGACCTCGCTCGCGCCGCTGGGCATTCTCTTCAGTTCAACCCATGCTGTGACCTGCATTATTCGTTTCTCGCCTTTACAGTCTTTAGTTCGCTCCCGTAGAGAATGAATATTGTGCCCCGAGAATAATGGTGGAGCTAATTCAAAGCCTCTGTGTCTGGGTATTTAGAACCCAGAACCTGCCCCGAACCTCCAGTCCCGAGGACTCTGATCCTGAGTCAGAAGCCTATACTCACTTGCTCTTACTCAGTACTGCTACTACTGACAGTAACTAACATTTATACAGTTCTTGTCATATGCCAGGCACTATTCTAGGTATTTTAGGCACGAATTACGTAAACTTTACACTACTACCATGGGGTAGGTGTGAGGGCATAGTGGATTAGGATGAGCACCAAACCCAATATGACTGGCGGCCTTTTAAGAAGAGAGAAATTTGGATACCAAAACTGGCAGAGGGAAAACAACCATGTGAAGGTGGAGGCCGGGATTAGACTGACTGCATTTAGCCAAGGTATGCCTGGGGCTTTAAGGAAATATTCTACTTTACAGCCCACTGAACAGTTGCCTTGCAGATACCTTGTGATTTTAGACTTCAAGCCTCCAGAACTGTGAGAGACATTTCTGTTGTTTTAAGCCATTCTGTTTGCCCTCCGAAATTGATACACCCAGTAAAGTCAAATGTGTCCACAGAGGTGATCCGTTTTCTTTCCTGGTTTGGTTCTTGCCTTATCTTTGCTTTCTGTCTTCCTGCCCCTCTGACTTGTATGGATTCTTTGGAATCAGGCCATGTAGTGAAAATATCTTGAGCTTTGGAGCAACACTGATCAGAGTTTGAGCCCTAGCTGTGCCACTTTATGATCCATGTGGGCAAGATATTTTATCTGTCTAAACTTTAGTTTTCTTTAAAAAGAGAGTAATAGTGATGTCACTGATATCAAATGGTGGTGGTGGTGATTAGAGATGTATAAAGTGATCATGGTTTTTCAGATAATAACTGTACACATCATGGCAGTTATTATTTGCAATCATTCATAATTTATCTATGTAACAAACATTTATTCAATACTTATGCCAGTTACTGCAGGGTGTGGAGAATACCACTCTCCATGAGAAAGTCATAGTTCCTATTCTAATGGAGCTATAGTTTAATGAAGAGACAAGCTTTAAACAACTAATTAGGCAACTAATTGATTTATGCCCTTTGTGGTATATGCAATGAAAGTATTCCAAGAATGTGCAACAGGGGTTCTTAGATGGGGGAGTTAGTAGTTAGGAAGAGTAGTTAGGAAGATATGCTCATGAAAGTTAAATATAAGTATATGCTAGCATCTTAAGAATGAGTAAGAATTTCCCAGTAGAGAATGAGAATAGTAGTTTAGGCAGAGGGAAGGAACTGAGTATGTGAAAACAGACGTGGTAGAACATGCAGGATCTTGTAGGATTTTGAGCTTTATCCTAAAACTAGTAGATAAATGTTCATGGGCTATTATTTAAGAATGTTGCCCTGGCTGGTGTGGCTCAGTGGATTGAGCACCACACTGGGAACTGAAAGGTTGCAGGCTCAACTCCCGGTCAAGGCACACGCTTGGGTTATGGGCCAGGTCCCTAGTTGGGGTCATATGAGAGACAGCTGATTGATGTCTCTCTAACACATCAGTGTTTCTCTCCGTCTCTTTCTGCCTGCATTCTCCCTCTCTAAAAATAAATAAAATCTTAAAAATCATAAGAATTTTAATGCTTTTTGATCTTTTTTTTTCACATTTAGAATGCGCATTGTGGATGATGATGTGAGCTGGACATCTATCTCCACCAGTAAGCCAGAAAAAGAGGAAGAGGAAGATGATGGAGATTTGCCTGTGGTATGTATCTTTGAGCCTGTGAGGACTTTGAAATTCAAGTCTTTCAATCTTGACTCCTAGTGCAGAGTAGATTTGTAAGAGGGTGAATTGAGGGCACAGAATACTATTAAAGAGCTCTTTTAAAATAGTCTTCTTTGATGATGCCTATATACTATCTTCTTTGTTTATGGAGGGGCCCATCAAAATAGAAAAGGGAACTAATCGTAGAGAGAGGCTCAACATCAGTGATGGAGCTGTGATTAGAATTAGATAGGTTCAGTTTGTTGGATGCTATTTTAAAAACAAGGATCAGGTTCAATAATAAGAAACTTTTTCTTTGTTTCTTTTATTCATTGACTCAACTAAACTTTAAAATTTGTATACTCTTGTCTAAGTGATGGAGATATGTAGATTAATAGAACATAGTATCTGTACTCTAGAGGTCATACCCTAAAATGGCAGACTGAGTTTCAAATTATTTCAACAATATGATAAATATTGGAGCTATATTATGTACCAAGTGCTAGTAGAGCATAGGGAAAGTAGCACAGTTTTTATTCCATTGGTAAATTCCGTGAAGGATATCAATATCTGACATGAGTTTTGAAGGATAAGTACCAAGTAGGCAAAAGTGTAGGCAAATAATCTAGCATTGGTATAGTCATGGAACCTTTGCTGAGAATAACTGAGAAACAAGTGAAAAGGAGAGCTGTTTTAATAGGCTGTGTTGTGGTAAAGTTATTAAGATGAATTCCAGATGAGTATATGTTTATCCCCAGCATATTCTACACTTGATTATTTAAAAGATAGTTTGTTAGTAATTAGACAAGAAATAGTGATCATAAGGAATCAGTTAGTTTCAGTCAGAATCACTTAAACCTAATTAACGTTAACATTTGTTTTAATTATTTCATGAAAGCAATATATATTTATTATAGAGTATTTGGGAATTTTAAGAAACTTTAAAGTTTTAAAAAGAGTATAAAAATCACTTATACTATGACTGTCCAGAGGTAATAACTCCTAACATTGGGATGGGTATGTCTTTAATTCATAGATTATGCATACTTTTATTTTATTTATTTTTTTCAAATATAATTGGGATCATACTGTGTACATAGTTTTTGAACCTGCTCTTTCACTTAATAATATATTGTGAATACTTTTGTAAGATTTTAAAATATTCTTTGAGAATGTGATTTTTCATGGTTGTGTAGTAGCTCAGTATACATATTAATTTAAAATGTTTTGTTGCTGGATTGTTTCCTGTCTTAAAACATGAAAATGCAATTTCCAGCCAAGGCGGAGGTGTAAGTAGATACACTCTGCCTCCTCGCACAGCCAAAAGAAGGGCAACAACAAATTTAAAAAAAAACCACAACCAGAACTGCCAGAAAATTGAACTGTATGGAAGTCTGACAACTAAGGAGTTAAAGAAGAAACATTCATCCAGACTGGTAGGAGGGGTGGAGACAGGCAGCTGGGGCAGAGAGGACATGTGGCATGGCAGCAGCTAGAGGACCTGATGGACTGGTGAGGAGGCGGCTGGCAGTCCCACATTTGTGTGCAGATAAACTGGGAGGAACAATTGGGGAGCAAGACAGACCAAGCAACCCAGGGTTCCAGCATGGGAAAAGAAAGCCTCAAAGCCTCTGGCTGTAAAAACCTATGGGGTTGTGGTGGCTGGAGGAATTCCCAGCCTCACAGGAGAGTTTGTTAGAGAGACCCACAGGGTCCTAGAATGTATACAAATGCACCCACCCAGGAATCAGCACCAGAAGGGTCCAATTTGCTGTGGGTGGTGGGGGAATTGACTGGGAGCAGGGCAAGAGCTGAGCAGGTAGCATTGTTCCCTCTCTGACCCCTCCCCTACACACAGAACCACAATGCAGTGATGTGGGTTGACCCACCCTGGTGAATACCTAAGGCTCTGCCCCTTACTATGTAACAGGTATGCCAAGAAATATGGCCCAAATGAAAGAACAGATCAAAACTCTAGTAAAAGAACTAAGTAATGAAGAGGTAGCTCACCTATTAGATGCAGAGTTCAAAACACTGGTAATCAGGATGCTCACAGAATTGGTTGAGTATGGTCACAAAATAGAGGAAAAAGTGAAGGCTATGCAAAGTGAAATAAAGGAAAATGTACAGGGAACCATCAGGGAAGGGAAGGAAACCAGGACTAAAATCAATGATCTGGAACAGAAGGAAGAAATAAACATTCAACCAAAACAGAATGAAGAAACAAGAATTCAAAAAAATGAGGAGAGGCTTAGGAACCTCCAGGACAACTTTAAATGTTCCAACATCTGAATCACAGGGGTGCCAGAAGGAGAAGAGGTAGAACAAGAAAATGAGAAATTATTTGAACAAATAATGAAGGAGAGCTTCTCCAATCTGGTGAAGGAAATAGACTTCCAGGAAGTCCAGGAAGCTCAGAGAGTCCCAAAGAAGTTGGACCCAAGGAGGAACACACCAAGGCACATCATCATTATATAACCCAAGATTGAAGATAAGGAGAGAATCTTAAGAGCAGCAACAGAACAGGAGACAAGTTACCTACAAAGGAGTTCTTATAAGACTTATCAGTTGATTTCTCAAAGGAAATGTTATAGGCAAGAAGGGGCTGGAAAGAAGTATTCCAAGTCATGAAAGGCAAGGACCTACATCTACTCTATCCAGCAAAGCTATCATTTAGAATGAAGCGCAGGTCAAGTGCTTCCCTGATAAGGTCGAGTTAAAGGAGTTCATCATCACCAAGCCCTTATTATATGAAATGTTAAAGGGACTAAGAAAAAGAAGATGATCAAAACTATAAACAGTAAAATGACAACTAACTCACAACTATCAATAACTGAACCTAAAAGAAGGAAAAACAAACTAAGCAAACAACTAGAACAGGAACAGAATCACAGAAATGGAGATCATGTGGAGAGTTATCAGCAAGGAGGGGGTGGGGAGAGAATGGGGAAAAGGTACAGGGGATAAGAAGCATAACTGGAAGCTTGAAAATAGGGGGAGGTTAAGAATAGTACAGGAGATGGAGAATCCAAAGAATTTATATGTATGACCCATGGATATGTACTAAGGGGTGGGGGCATGCTGGTGGGAGGGGGGATGCAGGGCGAAGGGGAATAAAGGGGAGAAAAAATGGGGCAACTATAATAGCATAATCAGTAAAATATACTTAAAAAAGAAAAAATATTAAAATGCTTTGATAAACACACATAAATCATTGTAGGAATCCATTATTTATTCCCATGAAGTGAAATTATGGTCCTTTTGAGCTACAGTCCTATATTGCTTTCCAAAGTGGTGCCAATTTACACTTCTGGTGCCATCTGAGTGTAAAAACTGGTATGAGAGTGCCAGTTTTTCCATTTCTTCAATACTTGAACATTATTAACAACAACAAAAGCTGTGGCAAACCTGTGCCAGCTTGGCAGGTGAACAGTGGTATCCAGTTTCTTTGAAAAATAGTGAAGTGAATAATTTTTCATTTGTTTCTTGGGTATTTCTGTTTTATGAATTTCTTGGTATTTTGTCCACTTTTAGAAAATTGGGGTTTTAATTTTTTCATTGGTTTATTTGATATTTATATAAGTATATATTATGTTTTATGTTTCATAGGTATATTTTATCTTTACCTTTTAATTTATAAGTCTTGACATTGAAAAATTGTAATTTTTATGTGGTCCTCTATTAATTTTCCTCTATAATACTATCTTTTGCTCCTGTGATTGCTCCAAAACCAAAATAGGGCGGCTTTAGCTCCGTTGTCCTCTAAACTGGTTAAAACAGATCTTGGTCATTGAATGCATTTTTATTACTGCAAAACCATCACTACCAGCTGTAATAATGGCAAAATAACTGGGACAACCACAATAGCAGTAGCAGCAAAGAATAATAGGTATAATTTATTGAGCATTCACCATGCACAAGTAGTGCTAAGCTTACATGAACTATCTCATGGAGTCCTGCTAACAGTCCTTTGAAACCTACTTTTGCAAATGAGTAAATTGAGGCTTAGAGAAAATACCTTGCCAAAGGTTACACAAATACTAAATTGACAGAGCTGGGGATTTGG
Organism: Trachops cirrhosus; assembly: GCA_028533065.1. Taxonomy (NCBI): domain Eukaryota; kingdom Metazoa; phylum Chordata; class Mammalia; order Chiroptera; family Phyllostomidae; genus Trachops; species Trachops cirrhosus. The sequence goes on along the minus strand of CM052543.1, from coordinate 75,730,945 downwards.
ATCTCAGTTCATCTTGTTTGAAAGCATGTGCTTTTAATGCATGTGGAGAGGTGTGAAAATTAGGTTATATGAGGAATGATGGTAGGCTCTTGGGAGAAGAGAAGTAGAGAGGTTTTATGTCTTGGGTTTGAATTCCAGTTCTGCCACTTGCTACTTTGTGACATTGAGAAAGTTACTTAATTTATCTGAGTCATAGTTGCCCTTTAGTAGTTTGGAACCTTTCTTTGCAGGGCTATTGTGAGGATTAAGTGAGATAGTAAAGTACCGAACATTGCCTTGCACATAGTTGCTACTCATGCCAGCTGTTTTTGAAAGTCCATTATGTGGAAGGAGGATCAGTTGTGAGAGGTCAGAACTATGGTCAATGGAAAGAAGTTATAGGAAGGTAGATACTGGTCCAATAGAACTAAGAACTTTCTATCATTGTCCCCAAATTGCAGTGAATTGCCTTTTAACATAATGAGTTCCTTGTTAGTGAATTGATTCCTTGACAGGGAGGGACTGGGTGAGTAATCATTTATCAAGGATATTATAAAGAAGATTCCACATTTGTTTGGTAGTTTGGATGATATGAAACATAGTTTTCTCTCTTGAAGATTCTATGATTCTTTGTATGTCTTCATGACTTCTTTTGGTTGGGTTCAAGAATAGCTATCATTGTGACTACCTATAACAAGAAAGGTTTTATAAGGAACCCAAAGCCCTTGATGAGTGATAGGCATGACGAGGAGCCTGCTTGTGTTTTCACTTTGAATGCAATATAATAAAAATAAAGAGGTAAAAATAAAACAGTAGAGGGAATTTAGCTTTTATCTTACAGGTGGAAGTTGTGTACCTGGCAAGTTGATAAAAAGGCTTGTAAGGAATGAAAATTAATCTTTGGAGGGGAATTGATTAGTCAGAGAAAGATCTAGAATTAAACCATCCAGTGGCACTCAGATGTTTATGGAGCAAACATAACTGTGAACCACTAAATCTCTCTTCATGGCTGTTTCGGGTCTGTATGTGCCATGTGTACTAGGAATGGGAATGGTTATAACTTAAAGTTCTCAAGACAGCAGTACTCCTTGGCTGTATCCTGTGGGTTTCCTCAACATAATGTCCTCACTGCCACAGGTGGCTGAATTTGTGGATGAGAGACCAGAAGAGGTAAAGCAGATGGAAACCTTTCGTTCCAGTGCCAAATGGAAGCTTCTGGGAGGTGAGTTTGAACAGGAGCTAAATCTAAATTTCCCATTTATAGGGGAAGCCTTTTTTTTCTTTTCTACATTTTTTTTGAGGAATGCATAGTTTGTTTTTATTAGTCAATTTGTCATTGATCCTGAAAAATATAGCATGAAATAGAATTCAGAACTTAACTACCTTCAGAGGTAGTAAGACATGGGAACTGAAAGTCCAAGTATCCCACTTTTTCTTATATTTTGGTATTAAGGTTACTGAGGTCAGAAAGTGAATCATTGGGGACCTTTCAGCACCCATTCTTCTCTGGCCCAGAATAGGTGAGTACTTAGTATACAGGCAAGACTTTGGAGGAGTTTACGAGCATCTGAAGAGCAGAGTTTGAAGACTTGAATAACTTCTGTCTTCTTTCTGAATGAAGCAACTCATGTATGGGTCAAGGACCAATGTTTTCTGTCCTTTGTGTCAGTAAATCTTTATTTGTTTTTCCCTTAAATATTGGTATTTTACAGGGCATTATTCTCCATGTGCCCATTCTACGTCATCTCTGTGGGCCAATAATTTAATTCCGTATTTAACAAAATGTTTGAGTTCTTGAGTTGGACAAAGGGCATTTGTCATGTCTGAGCAGAGTTGAGGCCAAGTCTTATTTACCTTGCTATTCCTCCAGCCTAGCATAGAGAGGGGCACTGATAAATGTTTGTTGAATTGCTAAAAGGTATTTGATTCTTGTAGCCTGCTCCTCCTTGGTAAATCATCACTTGAGACTTGGAAGTGATTTCCCCTTTTTCAGCAACTTAGTAGGTAGTCCTATTTACTGCAGGACACAGACTAATAAATAGTCCCAGTGAGTCAGAGCCCTGGATGCAGCAGTTATTTGAGCTCTGTGGCCAGTGGAAGTGTGCTGATATTTTACCCCTTGTGTTCATACCTTCATAAATGAGGATCTTGCTACTTGATAGTTGTTTAACTCCAGTTCACCCTTGATGCTAATTTGTTTTTCACAGTGTCTTATACTCTGTGCCTTCAGGTTAATTATCCTGCAACTCTGATTTGAAAAAAATGCACAGCAAAAGTGACAGTTAACTATAGATTAGTGATCACCATTTTCTCAGTTAATGTTCAGTGCATTATTTTGTTTTATGAATGAAAACTTTACTAGTATTCTTTCATTTGAATCCCGTTTTACTCTTTATAGTTTTAAAAACTTTTCCATTACAGTTGACATTCAATGTTATATTAGTTTTAGGTGTACAACGTAGTGGTTAGACTGTTTTAATCATTATTGCCTGCCTCATTCTGTAGTAGTGTTTCAGTTTTTTCCATGGTCCTTTTTTTCAGAGACAGTCTTTTGGTCTCCATCTCTGTAGGTCCAGGAAGTGACATACACACACACACATACACACAAATAATTCTTTTTGTTTTGCCTCATTCTCACTGCTCCATCCTCATTTGTTGCTGGAAATATCCTTACTGATCTCTGACCCTTACTTTCTTATTAATAAATGACATGGGATTTATCAACCTCATGATTAGATTTATTGTCAGGTTTCCTACAGATATCAGTACTTTTCTCTGAGGGGTGGATTCTAATTATTTAGGCCTGTTCTCCAAAGTGAAGGAATTGAATAGGCTTAATTCATCCATTTAACAAGTAAGTATTCATTGGGTCCTACCTGGCTTTTATTTGTATTTGGGCCATAGCTCTCAATGGTAAGTAACAGAGGGAGAGGAGAAACTAGATTTTGGAAATGTCCTGAGTTGCTATAAACACTCTTTCTCCTATGCTTTTGAAAACTGAAAGTTTCAAATTGTTTCCTCAACTACATTTTTTTGATGATACTAGAAATTTATTAAGTTGCATACCTTTTTTTTAAAGTCACATACTTTAAATGAGTGAATTGTATGGTATTTGAATTATAATATCCCAATAAATCTGGTACCAGAAGTAAATGAGACAGGGAAATCTGAAGGTTGACAGGATAGGAGAGATGATGATTTATTGTTAGTTTTTTAGAATTATTGTTAATTTTTTAGGTGAGATAGTGGTGTTGAGGTTATGTTTATAAAAAAGAATGTTAATTTATAGAAATACTATATTTATGGATGCAATAATTTAAAAATTACTATCATGACCCTGATGTATCACTTCACTTTAATGCCACCCTACTCTTAATACCAAATTCCTTTTCCAAATTACCTATCCTTCCTCTCTCCATTTCTGATCTTACCATTCTTTTTTGAACCCATTCCAATCAGGTTTTTGTCCTCACTACTCCAGTGTTACAGCCACTGGTCACTTGTAGCCCCTTGTCAACTTGACTTGGTTGCTCTTCCTGATTTTCTTTCCTGGTTTCCTCTTATTTCAGTGGTTGCTCATTCTGTCTCTGGCTTCATTACCATTTCAATTTCTAAATGCTCGAGTGTTCTGGGATTCTTATATAGCTTTTTAAAATTTCTGTATACCCTGAATATCTGGATGATCTCATGGCATTAAATACTCTTTACATGCTGATGTCTCCCAGATTTACATATTCAGCCTGGGACTTGATTCTGAATTCCAGACTCATATACCGTATGTTAATTTAATAGGCATTTCAAACTTGACATCTCCAAAATTAAAATTATCTCTTCCCATTCTCTACAGTTTTTCCCATTTTAGTAAATGGCAACTCCATTCTTTAAATGGCTCAGGCCAAAATTTTGGAATCCCGCTAACTCTCTTCTTTTTCTAATACCCTACATCAATTACTTCATCAAATCCTGTGTACTATCTCATGTGAATATATGTAGATAACTCATTCCCTGCTTACACTTCTCCCTAGCTACCCCCATTGTCTCTTACTTGGAGGACTGCAGCAGCCTCTTAAGTCACCCTTCTCTTGCTTCCCTACCATCTATTGTCAAAATAGAAGCTAAAGTGATTCTTTTTTATAGGTATATTTTATTGAGCCCTGACTGGTATAGTTCAGTGGATTGAGCACTGGCCTGTGAAACAAAAGGTCACCTGTTCCATTCCCAGTCAGGGCACATGTCTGGGTTGCGGGCCAGGCCCCCAGTGGGCAGAGCTTGAGAAGCACATGCACATTGATGTTTCTCTCCCTCCCTTTCTCCCTTGCCCTCTGTCTAAAAATAAATAAAGTCTTTAAAAAAAGTATATTTTATTGATTATGCTATAACAGTTTTTCCTGTTTTTCCCCACTCTGCCCTGCACCAGCCAACCCTCCAGCATTCCCTGCCCCCTTAGTTCATGTCCATGGGTTATACATATAAGTTCTTTGAATTCTCTGTTTCGTATACCATTTTTAACCTCTCCCCATCTATTTTATGCCTACCAATTGTGCTTCTTATTCCCTGTACCTTCCCCCTCATTCTTCCCCTGCCCTTCCCACTGAAAACCCTCCATGTGATGTCCATTTCTCTGATTCTGTTTGTGTTCTAGTTGTTTGCTTAGTTTTTGTTTTCATTTTTTTTTTTTTTTTTTTAGGCTCAGTTGTTGATATTTGTGAGTTTGTTGTCATTTTACTGTTCATAGTTTTGATCTTCAATTTCTTAGATAAGTCCCTTTAACATTTCATATAATGAAGGCTTGGTAATGATGAACTCCTTTAACTTGACCTTATCAGGGAAGCACTTTATCTGCCCTTGTATTCTAAATGAAAGCTTTGCTGGATAGAGTAATCTTGGATGTAGGTCCTTGCCTTTCAGGACTTCAAATACTTCTTTCTAGCACCTTCTTGCCTGTAAGGTTTCTTTCGAGAAATCAGCTGATAGTCTAATGGGAACTCCTTTGTAGGTAACTGTCTCCTTTCCTCTTGCTGCTTTTAAGATTCTCTATTTATCTTTGATATTGGGTAACTTAATGGTGATGTGCCTTGGTGTGTTCCTCCTTGGGTCCAACTTCTTTGGGACTCTCTGAGCTTCCTGAACTTCCTGGAAATCTATTTCCTTTGTCAGATTGGGGACGTTTTTCTTCATTATTTGTTCAAATAAGTTTTCAACTTCTTTCTCTTGTTCTTCTCCTTCTGGCACCCCTATAATTCAGATATTAGAATGTTTACAGTTGTCCCAGGGGTTCCTAAGCCTCTTCCATTTCTTTGAATTCTTGTTTCTTCATTCTGTTTGTTTGGATGTTTATTTCTTCTTTTTGTTCAAAATTGTTAATTGAGTTCTGGTTTCCTTCTCGTTGATTTGAGTTGGTTCCCTGAATATTTTGCTTTATTTCACTTTGGGTAGCCTTTGTTTCTTTCTTCATTTTGCGTCTCCACTCAATCAGTTCTGTGAGCATCCTGATTATCAGTTTTGAACTCTCCATCAGATAGGTTGGCTATCTCCTTGTTGCTTAGCTCTTTTTCTGGAGTTCTGATCTGTTCTTTCATTTGGGCCATATTTCTTTGTCTTGGTGAACCTGTTATGTTGTAAGGGGGCAGGGCCTTAGGTATTCACCAGGGTGGGGCAACCCTCTTTGCTGCTTTTTGGTGCTGTCTGTGGGGGAGGGGTCAGAGAGAGAACAATGCACCTCGTTTACTCAGCTCTAGATCCACTTTCCAGTGAACTCTTGTGTGAGACTGGGAGTTTCTCCTGCCATGGCAATCCCTGCCATAGTTTACAGCTAGCTTTGAATCTTAGTTTCCCATTCACACAGCCCAGCCTTGCTCAGGCAGTCCACGGTGGGACCTCTCAGCCAGCCCCTCTCAGCCAGCCCCGCCTGCCTGGTCTGATGCTGCCTGGCTGTCTGTATCCCTCCTACTGGTCTGGTTGAATGTTTCTTTAATTCCTTGATTGTTGGAGTTCCATGCAGTTTGATTTTCTGGTTGTTTATTGTTTTTAGATTGGTTATTATCCTTCTTGTGGTTGTGCGAGGAAGCGAAGGGTTTCTACCTATGCCTCCATCTTGACTGGAACTCAAAGTGATTCTTTAAAAGTCAAATCATCTCACTTCTTTGCTCAAAACCTTCCAGTGGCTTCTCTTCTCACTAAGTCCTCACAGTGCCTTAAGTCCCTACACAATTTGGCATCCTATTGCCCATGACCTCAATTTCCTACTTTTCCCCTCCCATACTCTGCTTCTGCTATCCTGGCCTCTCTTAGAATGTTCAACTACATATTTTTAAGGAGTGCACATGGACTCGAGTCCAATGGATCTGGATTTGAATATTTACTCCACTAATTACTAGCAGTATGACTGGCAAATTACTTAATCTTTCTGGGTATCAATTTTCTTATCTATAAAATGGAGTAGTATTTCTCTGCTAGGCTTGTGAGAATGGAATGAGGTAATCTGTGTAAAACATTAGCATGTAGTAAGGGATCAGTAAATGCTCATCCTTTTTTTCTGGTGGTCTCTCTCCCTTTAATGAGGAGTACATTGGCATGGATTAAATAGTTGATAGCATTCATTTTGATATGTCACAGGTTTAGTTAACTTGTCGTTTTAAAGAAGAGTGAGTACAAACTATAAGCTGTCTAGGCAAAATTTCAGTAGGAACTTTTGATTGGGAACTCTGCACAAATAAGATTTTGGGAAGAACATTGGGTTGAGAGTTAGAAGACTGGGGTTGTAGTCTGTCTCTTCATCTTGGAGCTGTGATCTTAGATGAGAACCATTCAGCTCCTTGGATCCTCTGTTTTCACGATTGTAAAACAAGATGCCTGCCCTGCTTGCCTTACAGGGTATAATATGAGAAAGTATTTAAAGGGCTTTGCAAATTTAAGACTTGTTAGGGCAAATAAACGAGATTATTTTTAAGATGTTCCTGGGTGCTGGTTTGCTGCCCCTAAGCAGAGGAGCTGTGCAGAGTAGTTTTGGGCTTTCTGAGTAGTTTTGAGATGTATGCTGCTGGGGCATCTTTTGAAACTTTGGGTACTGATGGTGACAGCATCTGTAGGAATCTGACTCTGCTGTTTGTGTTTAGACCACAGAGAGGATCTACCTTCACACAGACATTTCCATCATGACTGCCCGGATTCATCTCCTCCTAGGAGGGTCCGTCACGACACCCCAGATCCTTCTCCTCCTAGGAGGGTCCGTCACGACACCCCAGATCCTTCTTCTCCTAGGAGGGTCCGTCATGACACCCCGGACCTTTCCTCTCCTAGGAGGCCCCAGCATGATTCACCGGATCTCTCTCCTCTCAGGAAGCATTGTCGTCCTTCAGGTGTATCTCCTAAGAGGGCCCATCACAGTTCCTCAGATATCTGTCCCCATAGAAGGGCCTGTAACAGCTCCCCTGACACTTCTCAACCAAAAAGGACTCTTGATTCTTTGGATTCATCGCAGATCAAGAGGCCCTATCGTGACTCCCCTGATTTGGCACCTGGTGTTCCTCATTCACTGCCTAGAACCAAAAGCAGTAAAGTCCCAGAAAAAGCCTCTAGCAAAAGTTCTTCACATCGGAAGGGGCCAGGACTCTCTCATCTCTCAGTCTCAAAGAACAGCAAATGTGAATATGATTCGGACCTCTCTCCTCCACGAAAAAAGCAAGCAAAATTCCATTTCAGAAATAAAGGACATGATTTTAAAGGTGAGCATTGATTGTTCATGTGGGAAACTTATTCTCTAGGTGCTTTATTATGGATCTTTTGCTTGCTTTGTTACATATTTATGTCTTTAGAAATGAAAATGGAGTTTGGAGAAGTTTTAAAAGCTGTAGGGAAATGGTGAGGATTGGACTGAAGAGAGTTAAATCATTACAGTAGGAGGGAAGGAGTTAATTTTTTAAAAACCCTCACCTAAGGATATATTTATTGGTTTTTAGAGAGAGGGGAAGGTGGAACAGAGAGAGACAGACAGGTATCAGTTGGTTGCCTCCCATACATGCCCTGACTGGGGATCAAACCCACAACCTAGGTATGTTCCTTGACCTGGGATTGAATCCTCAGCCTTTTGATGTATGGTGTGATGCTCCTACCGAGCCATCTGGCCAGGGCAGAGAGAAATTTTTATATATCCTTTTGTTTATTCTCCCTACCCCACATAAAAGTACTATATTTGTCATAGAAGCTTCAGAATGTCTAGAAATATATAAAGAAGCAGGAAAAAGGTCATACAAAATTCTGTCATTCAGAGATAATCACTGTTAGTGTTTGTAGCCAATGTTCTTTTAGTCTTTTCTCTGTTCATTTTGATGTAGTTGAGCCCTCTCTATGCCCATGTTACACATGTTACACATGTAACATGTATATATTACATATTTTCTACTTCCTTCTCCATGTCATAAAAAACATGTTTATTAATATAATTTTTATTGGTGTTGTATTACATACATTTACTTAACCATTTTCCTGATACTGCATATTTTAGTTTATTTCTAAATTTTGCTTTAGTAATTCTGTAATGAACATCTGTGTACATAAACTGTTACCCATTCTGGGTTATTTCCTTCTGTACTTCTAGATAGATTTCTTGGAAATTAAGTACTTCTAGATATGTTTCCTAGGAACTAAATAGAAATTGATTTACTGGATTAGAGGGTTGTGTTTAAAGATCATTGATACATATTGCTAATTGTGTTTTTGGGAGGTAATTTGTGATGCTTATGTCTACATTTTGGGCCTATGTGGTAAAGTTTTTCATACATCTTTTGTCCCTAGTTACTGTTTTAATTTTTAAATTCAAATATATTCTTATCCTTTAGTCTGAGGACTTCAGAATATATCCTAGGTAGTTTTAATTTTCACCACACCACTGATACTTGAGTGCAGGTTATTTTGCCTATTCTATGTGTAGATAAATATGACATAGAAGATTATGTTGTGATCTAGCATACTAATCACAGTCACTAGTAACTTGGGAATGGAATCCCATATCCTGTCTGTTGGTTTTAAAAATTGTATCTGACTTTGCTCTTCTCCCATTTCATCTGTACTTGTGTTTAGGTTAGTGATACAGGAGGACTAAATGAATGTTGAATGTTGACCCAGTAAGTTCTTTTTTAAGATTCTGACAAGCAGATTACAGTCTTGGTTCTTTAATTCCTAGGCTCTTCACCCAGCCATAGGGAATTTCATTCAAGCTCTTCACCTACAAGACATCAGAGTCACATGTTGGACTCTTCTTCCTACCCAAGTGACAGTTGGAAAGCCTCTGATTCAGATCTTTCTCCTCCACGGAATAAACAAAGGTCAGGGCACCAGGATTCTGATTCAGATCTGTCACTTCCACGGAATAGACCTAGACACCAGAGCTCTGATTCTGACCTCTCTCCTCCAAGGAGGAAACAGAGGGCCAAATCTTCTGATTCCGATTTGTCTCCACCTCGAAGGACTCAGCCTTTGGGAACAAAGGTAGGAATTTTCAGGACCCATATTTTCCTCTTACAGTGACTCCTATCTTCTAGCTCTATACAAGCCCCAGAGATACAAGCCAGAGGAGGAAGGGGAGGGGAGGGGAGGGGAGGGGAGGGGAGGGGAGGGGGGAAGGGAGGAGGGATAGCTTGGTGGTATAGTAAATCTAGGTCAAAGGACCTCTAGGAGTCTTTCCTTCTCTCTGAAGGCGGGACTACCTCTAACCTAGCCCAGATGAACTTGCAAATACCAGAGTTCCTAAGTAGCTTCTGGCTTTGCATCATCTTGTTTCCGTAAATCTCATTTTAATAGGTCTAGAAAACTTCCTATTTTCTTAGGCATAAACTAAGAACTATAGTTTACAGAGTGGAGTTAGGAGTACAAAGCTTGCATCAAATGTAGCATATATTCGAATCCTTTTCCACTTTCTATCTGTGAAATTTGAGCAAGATACATAATCTCTCTAAGCCTCCGCTTCTTTATTGGTAAAATGTGGATAACAGTATGTACTTCATAAGGTTATTGTGAAAATTAGATGAGTTGGTGTAAGTAAAACTTTTAGCACAGTGCCTGGGACAAAGTAAGCATTTAGTGCAAGATGATGATGATGATGATGATGATGATGATGATAGTGATGGTGATTATTAGTTATTATTAATTTGAGTGCAGGTCACTGTATTCAGATTTAAAGAGTGGCACTTAAAATATAAAGCTACTTTTAGAAATCATGTCACCTGGAAAGTCAGTGTTTTGTTTTATTTGAAATCTATGATGTAGTCTGAGTTACGGAAAAAAATGAACCCTGGGTTCCACATGAACCCTGAGTAATTGTGTTGTACAGAACACCAGTACTAGTAAAGGAGTCTTATTCCAGTGAGTTGGTTAAGGAACAGAATGATAGTGTGCACATCTTACTCCAATGCAGACTTTTTAGTGTAAGTCTGCTCTGTAGCCTATGTGGTCCTGCCTGGCAGGGTAGACTAGCCTGTCCCTAACCCAGGAAGCAGGCTTCTTCTCTTTTGGGTCACAAAGTAAGGGCTATGTTTCAACTGGACCCCTTGACATTTTATGTATCTGTTTAGTCCATGGACAATTTAATATTGATCAAATTTAGAACATGGCTCAAGGATATCTGGATATACTGTTATGTTCCATTTGTGGGTGGGTTTGTTATCTTGATACAAGGTGGAGTTGAGTAAAAAGTTTTGATTTGGTCATATCTTTTCATTATCCTTAAATATATCCACAATTTAAGTATCTTAGGTTTGAATTTGTATTTTAAATGGAATATTTTATCACAGGGATCTCTACTGGAGGGCTTAGCTTAACAGGTGTACAACCTTTGGTGTCTCTGGGCCACCCTGGAAGAAGAGTTGTGTCGGGCCATACATTAAATACACAAACACTAATGAAAACTGATTGGCAAAAAAAAGGTTTTAAGTAAATTTATTATTTTGTGCTGGGCTGCATTCATAGCCATCTTGGGCCACATGTGGCCTGTGGGCTGTGGGTTGGACACCCCTTAGGTTTGAGTTTGTATTTTAAATGGAATATTTTATAGTGTGAGTCTCTACGGGAGTGCTTAGAGCTTGAAACAGGTTTCTGGTCAAGTGGCCTGAGAGTGAGCCCTCACGTATGCAGTTTATATGCTGAAAAATCAGAAATACAGATGCTTAGCCTACTCTTTCATATCTTCTTGGTTTATGTTTTTGTTTACTCTTAAACTTGATAGTACTATTGATTTTCCATCAAATTTAATTTTATTCCTTTTCTATTTTGTGAATCCTGTGGCTAATAATGCGGTTACAAAGTTAGAGTTTTTAATTTGGTTATTGCGAATCTTTAGACAAAAATGCACTTAACTGTGTATACCCATAGAGCCTACTGCTGCTTTGTCACATTAATGTTGGATGCTCTCTTTTCCATTGCACAGGCTGCACACATGTATTCTGGGGCTAAAACTGGGTTGGTGTTAACTGACATACAGCGAGAACAGCAGGAACTCAAGAAACGGGACCAAGAAACCATGGCATTTGAAGGTAAAAATGTGAAAGTGCAGAGATCAGTTGAGGTTCATGTAGTTTTGCTTTTCCTTTTTAAATGTAGCTTATTGTACCTGATATTTTAAGCTTTTAACTGCTGTCTGGTATTATACATTATTTTAACTTCTCAGTGAAACATAATAGTTTTCAAGATCATCACCAATATGCACTTAGGTATTACTAGGAACTACTTGTAGTCTGGCTGCAGAAGTTCTTATTTAGTATCAGAATTCTAAGTGGTTGATTCCAGCTATTAAAATATTATTTCTGATTTTGATACCTGATGTTTATCTTTAAAGGCATAATTTTCCTTTGCAGGTGAATTCCAATATGCTGAAACCATATTTCGAGATAAGTCTGGTCGTAAGAGGAATTTGAAACTGGAACGTTTACAGCAAAGGAGAAAAGCAGAGAAGGACTCAGAGAGAGATGAGCTGTATGCCCAGTGGGGAAAAGGGTAAGGAAGCCACTGAAAGGTAAAACAAGACTGCAGTGACTGGAGGGAGTTATTTCCCTGCTCTTCTGACCAGTTGGTTTATGTTCTGCCTTTAATGCTGTTTTCAGGAATTGGAAACTCATTGTGTTCAGTCTCCTTTCTAAATATTGATATATTTTCCACTGCCAGTGGTATTCTAGGAATTTTACCCTTTTCATTATTTGGCCTAGGCTGCTAGAAAGAGGAGGTTGTTCAAATGTAGTGGTGTGGTTCATGTAAGTGCAAGAGTAAAAATGCTAAACAGTATAGCAGATGCTCTTGATTTTTTTTTGCTCAGGCTTGTCCAGAGCCGGCAGCAGCAACAAAATGTGGAGGATGCAATAAAGGAAATGCAAAAGCCTCTGGCCCGCTATATTGATGATGAAGATCTGGATCGGATGCTGAGAGAACAAGAAAGAGAAGGGGATCCTATGGCCAACTTTATCAAGAAGAATAAGGCCAAGGAGGACAAGAATAAGAAGGGTGAGCCATCAGGGAATCGTCAGAGATGGAGATGACTTATGTGAAGAGAGGATCATTAGGGTGATGGTACAAAGCTATATGCAAAGAAGGCTTTCCCATAGAATCCTACATTCCTTGTCTTTGGGAGTTTAGGTTCAACTTAATATTGAGATTTCTGTATAATATTCCCCCCCCCCCCCACTGAATTGAATTATATAGATAACTGATGTGTTTTCTCTTTTTTTCTCATTAGTGAGACCTCGCTATAGTGGCCCAGTACCTCCTCCCAACAGATTCAATATCTGGCCTGGGTATCGCTGGGATGGAGTGGACAGGTACACCTGAATATTTCCTATACTTTTGTTTTTTCTTCCATCTGACCCTAACCTTCTCTAACTATAAATCACTCTACACTCTGCTTCATTCTCTGCTCTAATGACAAGGATAATAATTTGTGGTTTGCTTGCTTCTGTTCCTGAGGTCATCAAATCCCATTTCCCATGCTTAGAACACTGCTCCTCCTTTTTTCCTTTTCAAAGCTTAAAAACCTCTGGAGAAAGAACTCAGGTGGTCCAGATGGGATACTGTTTGTTTTTGAAATTGTCACTTTCAATAATATTTTCGAAAGTTTAGGGGATGAATAATGGGTGGTAGACTAGAGGCTTCTATGTGTTGTATCTAAAACGTAGCCCTTGAGCCATTTCTTCACTGTCTTAGGAGTGATTACTTGTAGAACCTCACTGACCCCTACCACCTTATCTTCTCACCTGCCTGCCTATGAACCCACATGCTCTAACTTCCGGTCTGTTACCATGGATGAACTATATGTACACCTATTCAAAGTCAGTCCCTCTACTTACATGTTGGATCCCACCTCCTCTTGCTTACCGAAAGACATTGTTGTTCAAGCATCTAATACAGTGATTCTCAAACTTTTTGATCTCAGGACCCTTTTACATTCTTAAAAATTATTGAAGACCTTGAAAAACCTTTGTTTGTGTTGGTTATATCTATTAATATTTCGAATATTTACCACATTTAAAATTAAACAGAAGTTTAAAAGGCATTTAATTCATTAAAAAATGATGAAGGCATTATATTAGCATACTTACCATATTTTTAAAGAAAAATAATTATATTTTTCAAACAAAAAAATAGAAGAATTGAATTAGTTTACATTTTTTAAAAAGATTTCATTTATTTTATTTCCAGAGAGAAGGGAAGGGAGGGAGAAGGAGAGGAGAGAAACATCAGGGAGAGGGAGAATGTGAGAGAGAAACATTGATTGGTTGCCTCTCACATGTGCCCTGACCTGGGACCACACCCTCAGTGCATTCATGTGCCCAGACTGGGAATTGAACCAGCAATCCCTCACTTTACAGGATGATGCCCAACTAACTGAGCCACACTGGTCGGGGCAAGGAATTGGTTTACATTTTGAAAATCTCATTCATGTCTGGCTTAATAATAGACAGGATTCTGCATTTAGTCTGTTGTAATATATTTCGTTGAAGTATAGGAAGAAAATTCAGCCTTATATAGAGGTGATTAGAAAACAAGAATGTATTACATTTTTTGATATGCACAAAAACCTCAGTTTCTCAAAGGTTATTTGTAATGTGGAATCTAAAACTATACCGAGCCCCCACTGGTATGGCTCAGTTGGTTGGGCGTCGCCCCACAAAGCGAAAGGTCACCTGTTCAGTTCCTGGTTGGAGCACATGCTTGGGTCTCGGACCAGGTTCCCAGTTGGGGTGTGTGCAAGAGGCAACAGATCGATGTTTCTCTCACACACTGATGTTTCTTTCCCTCTCTTTCTCCCTCCCTCCCCATCTCTTTAAAAATAAATAAATTTTTGAAAAATGAAAACTATATCAAAAAGACTTTTAATACTGTTACATTAAAATTCATTAGGGTTCACCCCTCCCCTACTTTGGGGTGGATATTTCACCCCTCCATGACTTTATAACATTGTGCACTACTCACTTGGAAAATATTATTTTGCTGGATTTTCAGACCTTCCCAATATTGACATATTTTATTATATAATATCAAATAATCATTTGTTAACATTGCCTCTCATCTCATCACAAAAATCTTTAAAAAATAGGACACTAAAGAGTTTGTAGTGATGGATACAAATTTTTCAAAATTCTAATTTATACTTGAGAGTTCAAATTTGGCAACAAATATGATCAAGCTGTTTTCTTTGAAGTAAAGCACAATAGCCTTTTTGTAGATTCCATAAGGTTTTGTACTTAGAGGATCATGTCCTGTATGAATACAGTTTTACATCTTCCTTCCCAACCCATATGCCTTTTGTTTGTTTCTTGTCTTATTGCACTAGCTAGAACTTCCAGTGCAGATGTAGAATAAAAATAGTAAGAGCCTTGTTCCTAGTCTTCTTTTTTTAATTTTTAATTTTTAATTTTTAATCTTTTAAAAAATATATTTTATTGATTATGCTATTACAGTTGTCCTATTATCCCCCCTTCATTCCCCTCCACCCTGAACACCCTCTCCCACCCACATTCTCCCCCTTTAGTTCATGTCCATGTGTCATAAGTTCTTTAGCTTC
>CM052543.1:75689821-75715423 GCA_028533065.1 Trachops cirrhosus | reverse complement strand
CGCAGTGTAGTGACGCTGTATGTGGGGGTGGGGTCTGAGAAGGAACAATGGCGCTTGCTCTGCTCTCTGTAGGACCTCAGACCCTTCCGCCGCTTTCCACAAAGCCAACTGGGCCCCTCTGGCACCAATTCTGCTGTGCACCCCTCGGGACCCTCCTCTTCAGTCAGTGCCCCAAAGCTCCACTTCTCGGTGCTGGGACCCTGAGCTGCGTGCAGTGCCTTGCTTCACAATGGCCACCTCGCTGGGTCTGCTGGTCGCCACCCCCCAGCCTGGCCTGCCAGCCATCACCACTTGTGCGCCCAGGGTCTGCCTGCTGCGGACTTGGGCGCCGCCCCAGGTGCTCAGCTCTCTGCTCTGCGTCCCTTGCCCGGCCGGACTGTGCCCCTCCTACTGGTCTGGATGAACGCGTCTATTTTTCACTCCCTGGTTGTCGGACTTCCATGCACTTCAATTTTCTGTCAGTTCTGGTTGTTATTTTGTTTCTATATTGTTGTTGTCCCTATCTTGGTTGTGCGAGGAGGCACAGTGTGTCTACCTATGCCTCCATCTTCTCAAACTTACTTTCTGATTATTTATTCATTCATCATCGTTTCTAGTTTTGTTTTTGACCCAGTGAAAATGAATATTTCTAGAACAGATCTGTAGTATGTTACAGTTCCAAAAACCCATAAGGTTAGTTAGTCTTAACTCCCATTCTTTAAAAGAGAAACTGATGCCCAGATGATTTGACAACTGACCTAGAATCATTAAGGCTGGAATTAGAACCCTGGGCTCCTAATTCTCTAGTCCAAAGCTCTTTCTATTGTGAGTTTTCTTGCAATTTGTTGTTTTAAAATTTTATTTAGGGTTTTGTTTATTATTCTTATGTCCTTTGTGTATATGGTCATATTAATGTTGATGCTCTGTAAGTACTTACTACCCAAGGCAAGAAGCAGTAGTTTCCCTAGTGCTCCAGAATACCATGCATGCTTCTAAGGATGGATATGGTGCCATTCATAATAAGCTTCCCTTTTCCTAAATCCTATTACTTATCCTACTCATCCCTTCGGGAAGGCTTTAGGAAATAGGGAGACCTGTTATCCCAATTAGTTCACTGACACTTAGCATACATGTTATAACTTTAAGTAGCTACATAGTAGGTGCCAAGGTCTCACAATTAGTGAGAGACAGTCCCTGAGTTTCTATCTAGAGGAAAAGACAAAGTAAATAAATTCAGTGCTACTTGCTAAGTATTAAAAGAGAATTTTCAAAGTGCTTTGGGAGCACAGAGGAAGAGTAAATTCAGCCTTGGGAAAATATGGCTTAGTCTTTAGTGATGTCAGTTACCAGTCAAGATAAGGAAAGGAAGGATGTTTAGGAAGGGGATCATGTCTAAGCATATGGAATGTCATAGTGATATAGTGTCATAGTGTTATAGCATTAAATGTGAAATGGAGTTGTATGAGATGGACTGGAAAGGTAAGCAGGGCCTGGTCACAGAAGGCCTTGGAAACATTTCTGAGGAGCTTGGTCATCACATTAGAGACAAAGGGGAACCATTGAAGGATTAACAGCATTTAACGATTTTACTTTATTTTATTTAATTTTTTTTACAGATTTTATTTATTTATATTTAGAGAGGGGAAGGGAGGGAGAAAGAGGGAGAGAAACATTGATGTGCGAGAGGTACATTGATCTGTTGTCTCTTATGTATCCCCAGCTGGGGACCTGGCCCGTAACCCAGTCATGTGCCCTGATATGGAATCGAACCGGCAACCCTTTGGTTCGAAGGCTGGCATTCAGTCCACTGAGCCACACCAGCCAGGGCCATTTTTCTATTTTAAATGAATGAGTCATTATGGCAGTAATTTGAAACATTTGAAAGGTTTGGAAGTAGAAAGACAAGGTTGTTGCCGTAGATCAAGCCAGTAGATCAAGCTACAGGGATGAAGCTCTGTACTGTGGTAGTGATACTGAGAATGAAGAAGAGGAAGATGTGGAGAAGTATTTAGGGGATAAGGTGGCAGGACTTGGTGACTGATTTGTGGAGAGGGAGAAATCACTGGATTTGGCAATAGGAGAAGTCACTGATGATCTTAAATTGAGAGACCTCTGTGACACAGTGAAACCAAAGCTAGGTTCTAATGTGTTAAGGAGTGAATGAAAAATGAGGAAGTACAGACAGTGAATACAGACCCTTTTAAGAAGTTTATGTACAACAGAGAGATGCATAATATTAGAAGGGAGTTGAAGTCCATTCCTTGAAACTCCTGAATTGGCTTTTATAACACCTTACTCCTCATTCTTTTCTCTTACTATTTCTTCTTGGCCACCTTTAAGAGCTTCTTTTCTTCTGTACATCCCTTAAATGTTTCTCAGGGCTCCATCCATAACCCTTAGCTGTTCTCACTTATGTGCTTTCTCTGGCCGAATCTTATCTTCATTGTGTACATGATTTCCAAATCTGTATTTGCATCTCATTCTGGTATATCTGGCTGCATATTATATTCCTCTGTCGATATGTACTTAAGGCACCTTAAATACAATGTATTTAAAACAACTCATCAGCTTCCCCTACTCTAAAACTTCTCCTACTTTTGTATTCTATTCTGGTAAGTAGTAGCCTCATTCATCTAGTCACTAAAATTATTAACCTGGGGGTCAAACTTAACTTTTTCTCCTTTGTTTTTATATACCTGGTCAGTCACTAAGTCCTATTATGTCTTTTCTCTTTCTCTCCCTCTTTGTCATTGCTTTCATCATCTGTTGTCTATACCATGGCATCACTTTTCTGTCTCTGGTCTCTTCCAGAGTTTTCTCTTTGAAGTGCAGTTTATGCCCCTGTTTTAAATGTCTCCCTATTGGATGAAATCTAGGCTTTTTACTTTGGTCTACAAAGCTCATTATGATTTTGCCTCTGCCTACCTTTCTAACTTTGTCTTGTGCTACTCCCTTTGTCATACTTTAGACTCCAGCCATACCAGTTTGCTTTTGAATCCCTGCATATAGTAGGCTATTTCTTATTTTTGTGCCTTTGCTCTTGTTGCTCATGCTTTACTCTGTCTGGAAATGCCCTTCCGATACTTCTGTCTTTCCCTGCCTCCAACCCTCTGGTTAATTCTGTCTTTTAGACTTAGCTTAGGGTCTACCTCCAGGAAACCTTTCCTGACTATATTTGTCCATTTCCCTCCCAAACTGGGTAAGATCTCCATTCTGTTTCTGTGATACCCAATATGTACTTCTACCATAGTTTACGCTTTTTATTTTAATTACTTGTTTAAATGTCAGTCCTCTACTAGTCTGTGAGTTCATCAGGACAGGTGCTGTGTCATACTCATTTTCATGATACAGTGCCTACTTAGTATGTAAAGAATTTACTAAATGTTTAGGTAATAAATGGATAAGGTATAAGATGTAGACATCAGCTGAGAGTGAGTTGGGCCTTTAGAGAGTGGTAAATGTTTGAAACAGTTGTCAAATAGGAGAAAATGATCTAAATGAGTACGAATAAAAGGATGAATTATATATTTTGCCCTTCTGATTCTATTGCATATGCCTTAAATATTTTCACATGCCTTATTTTCTAATTCATTAGATTGTGAACCCTTTTCTTTTTTTAAAAAATAAATATCCAATTCAGAATTTTGGCTGATTAGTGTCTTTTGATTACAGATCCAATGGATTTGAACAGAAGCGCTTTGCCAGGCTCGCCAGCAAGAAGGCGGTGGAGGAACTTGCCTACAAGTGGAGTGTTGAGGACATGTGACTTTTCTGGGGCTGTGGGCGTGGTTGGGTTGTGATAGTAGACACAGGACAGCCAGGTATCCAGCTGTAACAGTTGTCTATGCTAATAATCAGGCCCACACAGACCAGCAACTCTTTGAATGCTAGTTTTGACCACTGGCATTTGAGAGGAAGAATATTTGAGACCTCATGTTTGGACTGAGGCACCTGTAATTTCTCAAGTGTGCCAACACTGGCCGTTGTTGCTGGCTTTCAGAAGAAACATTGATTTCTCAGTGTCCCAGGGTTTGTTCTTGGTTAGGTTTTTTAATAAACATACATTTATTTTTTTAAAATCACTTTGTTAACTGGGTTTTCTGTTTTTGGGAAGAATATAAGCTAATAATGTGGAACCCCCAGGAATCGTGGAGGATAATGGCTGGATTTGGGTTTTTCATTAATGTAGAAAGCAGAATAGTAGTCTCCCCTCTTATCTGGGGTTTTGTTTTTTGTGGTTTCAGTTACATGTAGTCAACATATTTGAAAATACTAAATGGAAAATTCCAGAAATAATAACTTTTAAATTGCCCATCATTTTGAGTAGCATAATGAAATGTTGCCCTGTCCCACTCCATCTTTCCCATAATGTGAATCATCCCTTTGTCCAGCATCTCTGTGCAGTATATGTTATCCACCTGTGAGTCACCTCGTATCATCTTGGTTATCAGATCAACTGTTGTGGTATTGCAGTGATTATGTTCAACTAACCCTTATTTTACTAATGGCCTCAAAGCATAGGAGTAGTGATGCTGGCAGTTTGGACATGCTAAAGAGAAGTTGTAAAGTGCTTTTTTTAAGTGAAAGGTATGTATGTATGTATGTATAGGAAAAAACATGGTAGGTATAGAATTAGTACTATCTGTGATACCAGGTGTCCACTGGGGATGCTCAAATGCATTCTTCGCAGATGTGGGGGCACTGTGTCAGTACAAAAGTTCACAATGGTAGAACTTTTCACTTAGAAAATAAGAGTTAGTGCTAAACTGGACTTAGGAGCAGACATGGTTATTTGGAGATCTGATAAAAGTAAATTAGTGGGGAAGTGATGGGTAATGGTGCTCAGAAAATTGGCTTATTATATGGACAAAGTCAAATCCCTACCTCAAACCATATAAAACAAAGACAGATTCTACAGTGATTAAAGACCTAAATGAAAGGTAAAATGCTAAAGCCAATAAGAAAAAACAGAGAATGTCTTTGTGACCTTGTGTTAAGGACAGATTTGTGAAGAAAGCACAATCCCCAAAGCACAATCCATAAGATTTGATAGCTTTGACTGCTTCATAATGAAAGATTTCTAGTCAGCAAAGCATCCTGTAGTTAAGGCTACAAATGGGTGTAATTTAGAAGAAAATACTTGAAGTGTCTGAAACTGACAGGAGATTGCATTATATAGGGATTGAATATAGAAATAACTACTGTAAATGGGGAAGAACAAACAATAAAAATGCATAAAGAATATGAATAGGTAAAATCTAAAGGAATAAACAGAATGGCTAATAAATATGTTGCCTAATCTGTAACTAGAGAACTGCAAATGAAAACATTAATGAGTTTATATTTTATTTGTTTGGCAAAAATAAATGAGACTGAACTGTCACAGGGAGTGAAAACTCATGGGAGTTTCAACTGGTTCATCCATTCTGGGAAACACTTAATTGAAATAAGTAATATTTGTGACGCCATATTGCATAGTTTTTAAGAGTGTGCTTTGGTACTATACTGCCTGAGTTTGAATCCCAGCTATGCTGTTTCTAAGTGCATGACCATGATGAGCTACTTAATTTCTCTGTGTCCTAGTTTTTTCATCTGTGAAATGGAGATAATAGTACTTAACTTGTAAGTCTATTGTGAGCTTAAAAACAGTGGCTGGCACATAGTATGTGTCACAGAATTGTTAGTGGTTATTATCATGTCTTCCTTTTCAAGTGTCTGTAGACAGCTTCCAAGGTGGCTCCCAGTGACTTCTGATTCCTGGTATTCAGGCCCTCTGTAGTTCCCTTACACTACAGGGGTGCATAACTGATAGGATGTGTGAGAAATGTGTGACTTCTGAGACTAGGTCATAAGAGACATTGAAGCATTTGCCTTTAGGACACTCAAGCCAGCCCTTTGGAGAGGCTTTTGTGGAGAAGAACTGAGGCCTCTCACCAGTAGAGAGCACCACGTTACCAGCCGTGTAAGTGAACTAGCTTGGAACTGTATCTTCTAGCTCCATTCAAGCCTGAAGATGCATCCGCACTGATCAACAGTGTGACCACAGCCTCATGAGAGATTCTGAGTCAGAATTACACAGCTCCAAATTCTTAACCCAAAGGAACTATGAGATTATAGATGTTTATTATTTTGTTAAAAACAGCTTTCTTGAGATATAAGTCATGTATTATAGATTTTACCCATTTAAAACATATAGTTCAGTGACTTTGAGGTATCAAAGAATTGTGCAACCATCACCAAAATTAATCTTGAACCATTTTGATTACCCTGTGGATATAAGAAACTTTGTATCCTTTAGCAGTCACTCTCCATCTGTCCCTAACTCTAGCAGTCCTAGGCAATCACTGTTTTACTTTGCCTATATAGATTTACCTATTCTAGACATTTCATATAATATGTGAATGGGACTGTCACATAATATGTAGCCTTTAGTGTATGGCTTCCTCACTTAGCGTAATGTTTTCAAGGTTCTCCCATGTTGTAGTATGTATCAGTACTTCATTCCTTTTTGTGGCTGAATAATACTCCCTTGTATGGATATAGCACATTTTATTCTTGCATAAAGTGATGGGTATTTGAGTTGGTTCCACTTTTTGACTATTGTGAATACTGCTGCTGTGAACATTTATGGACAAGGTTTTGTATGGACATATATTTTCATTATTGTTGGAGTAGATTGCCGCTGGGTCATATGGTAACTCTTTTTAAGCTTCTAATTTGAAGTAATTTGTTATACAGCAATAGATAATTAATGCATTAAGTGTGTACATACCTTACCTCAAACCAGTTCCATCCTGGCTAGATCCTTCAGAGAATTTGCACAAATCCACAAAGAGTTACATATAAGGATGTTTTCCTTTGTATAGTTTGGGTATGTATGCTCAGAATTGCTTTGAGTTGAAAAAGAGCCAGGATTTAAACATCAGACTCCCTGCAGTTCTTTCCTGTCTCACCCTGGTGGCAAGGTGAGAAGTAAAGCAAGAGTCTAGGGGACTGCCCCCGACCCACAGTGGAGTTCTTATCAGGGCTTCTCATAGCTTTTGTAATGAGAGTCTCCATAGTGTACTTGGTGCTGAGTTCTGCAGTCCTGGAAGAATTGCTTGCTGGGAATTTCAGTTTGGAACTTGGCTATCAAGACCCTGAATGTGCTAGAGAAGCATTTACCTTTGACTTTTTTACCAGGGACTTGGGAGTAGGTAGAATCTGTGAAGAGAGGAATGCGTGTCTGGGGAAATAATAGTAATGATTTTTAATTGCTATTTTTTATTATGTGTTTACCATGTGTCAAACATATGTTAAGTGCTTATGTACCTCACCTCTGTGGTCAGGGAGACATCAGAGTCTGTAAGTGGCTGTAGATTCAGGAAAGCCAAATTTCTAGATTTCCCAAGAAAAGTGGAGTAGGAGTGTCCTGTCAGGGTAAACTCTTTCTCTTGTTCCCTGCTTCCATCATTGGGTTGGAGGGAGTAGTTAGGCCTTCATACTGATTACCTCTCTAGACAGAGAGCTTGGGCACTTTACCTTGGTTACTATGTCTCCATCAGACTTGGCAGTGCTCTTCCTACCCAGGGTGGTCATCTACTTTGGCCAGGTTGGCTTCTGATGCTGATGGGTAATGGGTTGTTGCCAGCCAGGGGCAGTGTCCTGCACCATCTGGATATGTTTGTTGCATGAGGTAAAAATACTTCTACAAATCAGAATCTATACCTGTGAACCAACTAAGGCATGCCAAATAGAAGGGTGCTGTGCCATCTGCACGCTTGTTTTGCCTTTCATTTGTGTATCTGCCTAAACTAGACAGTATATTTTCAGGTAATTTAAAATGAAAACATTTTTTTCTCTGGAAGTGAAATTTTAATTTATTTTATCTTTGTTTCTTTTCACACTCCTCAGTTATCATGCTAAGACCCAGCAGAGAGGGTGCAACACCTGCAGCCAAAGTCTAGGGCAATGGAGAGCATTTCTCAAACACCCTGTTAGGCAGCTTGAGGCTAACGCCTAAAGAATGTGGTCTTGGAAAAGAGGAGCTTGGACATATGTTTGGTGGGGGGAGAAGAGCTGTCCTTGTTCTTTTAAATGACCTTGGGCTGTCATCCCTGGTCATTTAAGGGTAAAGGCGTTCTTTCTTTTTTTTTTTGGTGGGGGGCGCTTTATGACATTTTTGTATCTTGTGTTTGTGTGTGTGTGTGTTCTTTCATCTACCACTTTGGATAGGATGATGGTTTCTATAACATTCTGCACATATGACTGGCTTTGGGTTTGAGCTGGGCCTTCTGACCTTTCAGGGATGAGTAGTCAGAGGGATATAGAGGGATGTAGAGGGGCCATTCTGAGCCCCAAGGGAAGCAGGCTTTAAAAGGGGAGAAGCCAGGAAGGATAAGGACAGGTAAGTGGAATGCCTGGTTCTAGAGAAACCTGGTTCTTTTACCTCCTGGCTTGCAGTTAGAGTTCATGTCTCCCAGGGATGCACAGGGGAAGAGGCTGATGGAACAACATGTAGTCTTTTTTTTTTTTTTTTTTTTTTTTTTTTAGAGGAAAGAGAGGGAGAGAAACATCAGTTGGTTGCTTCTCACATGCCCCCAACTGGGTACCTGGCCTGCAACCCAGGCATGTGCCCTGACTGGGAATCAGACTGGTTTGCAAACTGGTGCTCAGTCCACTGAGCCACACCAGTCAGGATTAATATAGTCCGTCCTTTATGAAAACTTAAGTGAGATGAGAGGACTAAGTAAATCTGAACTAGACGAAGGTCCAGGATTCTAAAACAATTAGTCCTTTGCTCTGTTACCTTCTATAGCTATGACTCTGAAATGAATGGAAGAATGAGTTCTGAAGTTACTACTGTGGGAAATAGGGCCCTCCTCTGGCCCCTTCCCCCATGGCTACCCAGCAGGTTGCCAACAGTTCTGCTTACTCACTTGATCTCATTTGCCTGGCTGCTCTTGTCCTGGTCAGGTTGAGGACTTGACTTTATCTTGGTGCTTGGAAGTCACTCTGATACTGGCTCATCTACCCCATTTAGTCCAGATACACTATTGGTGCTATTTTTCTGCCCTGAATGTGAACTAGGAACATCACTTGACCAAGAGGAGGGTTCTGGAAGGAAATCTGAAGAATAGTGATCATGTAGTGGTCTCCTAAGGGGAGCAAGGAAGGGTGCAGAGAGGTACGTTTTTGTGGGAAAGTCAGGAAATTAAAGGTACGCATTAGGACCCTGACCTGGGCTCCTGTGTGGCTGGCTGTACTTGACCAAGCCTTTTTTCATGGGACCAGCACACCCAAAATATACCAGCATTGCCTTTTCCACCACTCTGACTTCAAGAGTTGCCTCCCCAAGACCAGAATTAAAGGGTCCTTAGTTTGGAATCCCTGTATATGCTCCCAGCCCCTTTTGGATCACCTGAGCTCTGACAACCTGGACTACAGGGCTGATAGCTGATTTAGCCCAATCGAGGAGGGCAGGCTAGAATGGGGTGGGTGATATGGTGCCCTCCCAGAGGGGTTCCAGATTACCACGTAGCCACGTGTTGCCTGAAGGGCTCTTGGATAGAGCCAGGGCTTTGCTGCTTATTGTTTTCTCTTGGGTTGGTGGTTCTCCCCCCTGGTATCTTCCTGGGGGACAGGAGTGCCCCTGGGTAGGGTGAAGTGGGTGGGTTGGGAATAGAAGGTTCAGGTCCTGCGTTATGCAGAGTGCTACTCTTCTATCCCATTACCCTGTACCCCACTATGCTAAGTCTCACCTGAATGGGAGGGCCTCTCCCCATGGTAAGTCACAGGCTCTATCTTCCAGGGCTTGTAACATTCTCCCTGTGTTGTACTGAGGGGAGCTATTGAGCTCTGTAGTGCTGGCTGAAGAAGCTAGGGGGGTTGTATAGAGAGAGGAGCCTTGGGAAGAGGCTCCAGGCTGCTGCAAAGCAACCCCCCTGTGCTGCTTCCCCATAGTGGGAAGTTCACTTTTGCCCCTTTGTTCAGAGGGGTCCTTCTTGTCTTCCCCTACTTAATGGGGAAAGTCAGTGGGGGTCAGTCTCCTAGAGTAAGAGGGCATCAAAAATTAGGCAGATGATACCTTCTAGCAAATTACTTAAATTCTCTGAGCCACCATTTACTTATTTACAAATTCAGGATAATACATCCCTTCCTGGGTTATTGAAAGGATTTGAAATAAAGTATGTAGCCTAGTATCTGGCATGTAGTAGGTGTTTAGTAAGTAGTATCTGCTCTTAAAATGTTAAGATGTTTCAAGAGCTTGTCTGCTGCATCAATGGCATGTGTCTCTCTTGATTCCATGCTAGTCTCACTCTGGACGTTACCTGAACTACCAGGATGGCGGTTCTCTGACTGTGTTTGGAGAGTCAGTGCCTAATGTTGGGTGGGAATGAGTGCTGTGCTATTTGAAGAAGGGCAGTCTCCTGTCCCCAGGAGAGGGGGTGTCTGGAACAGTGGGAGTAGTAGTGATAGGCCTATTCAGTGATTCTTCCCATCCACCTCATGGCAGCCCATTCCCTCACTAAGAGGAGATGTGGGTTGGTAGTGGTGGTGGTGGAGTCCAGGTAGAACCCTAATTGAGTTTATTTGGATCAGTAAGAACTAGCTGGGGGCCAGGGGTGGGGGCGGGGCGGGGGGCTTTCTCTGAATTTAAAGGTGTTTCAAAAACAGGTTTTAGTGACTAATTAAGGGTTTTATTTTTGCTTTTGTTTTTGCCTTAAAAGTAGTACCAGTTGGGAGAGTGGCTTACAGTGGGGACGGTTAGTTCCATACTCACTGATAGAAAGGCCAAGGGTTTGGGGCAGTTGCTCTGGGGTCTGTGTTTCCTAAGGGGCAGAAGAAAGAGTTGACTCCAGGAGCAGAAAAGGGTTAGAGCACAGGCAGGGGTTCTGTTTCCTTCCTGCTTCAGAAGTTGCCAGGAAACACCCACAGTTGCCAGGACCTGTGGAAGCCCCTCCAGTGCCTTGGGGACTGCACTGGCCAAGCTTAGATTCAGCATTTGAGGTTCAAGGGTGGGAAACTGGAAGAGGATGGGCTGCTGCCCTTTAAGAAGCAGCTTTCTGGCTGGTGAAGAAAGGGCATTTTTGATTGGCCAGTATAAAGTGGAGGAGTCAGGGTAGGGTGTGTGGTGTCCTGCATGGTGGGGAAAGGAGCTGTCAAGAGCCGTTGTACCTATAGTTGATTTTGGGAGACTCCAGCTGTAGTGGGGAGGGACGATGACAACTTTACAAGGGAGGACTGCACTTGAACCACTGAGGGCCAAGCATACCCCGATCTGGAGCAGTACCCAGGACAAGATGTTTCCTGTGTCCTTTGCCTGTCAACATGCAGTAGAGGGGCAGAGAACAGGGGCTTTGGGGTCAGGTGAGAAGGGGGATGCCACACAGTGAGGTGAGTAGAGAACACTCACCCACAGTCACAGAGCCCACAGAGATGGCTGAAGGGGGGCACTTTGATCCACTGGCTATCAGGATCACGTTGGCAGTAACTGTTCAGCCCTGTCTTCTGTCCCCTAGCTCCTGACTTGAGTCCCTGTGCTTTGGCATATTGGCATTGGTTCTGAGATCTGGTGACTTAGGTTACCATGGTCTTCCTCACTGAATATGAAAGCTACTTCCTAGCTTTGGGAGAGGAGGCAGCTGTGTCCCTAACAGCAGACTTCTGTGACCAGCTAAACTAGGTGAAGGTGATTGTGGAATTACTCAGGCCTCAAGTTCAACTCACTGTGTCTGTGAGAAGTGTGCATGCACATGTGTGTGCATCCAAGCTCTGGCCCTTAAGATATCTGTCTTTTCCTGCCCTTATCTCCACCCAACACACACACAAACACCAGGTTTTGTGCTGAGACACAGGGTTGGGCTGCATCTTGTCAGCTGTATAGATCTGCCAGTAGCGGACACACTTTCAGAACCTGGAATCACGAACAGGAATCTCAGAGTTGGAAGATACCTTAAAGGACTTTAATTCACTGCACTTTTCCCACACCAATGAATTCTAAAGTATTTTCCATTGGTTTACTAGCTGTACTGCTGCCCTAACCTGCAGTGCCAATTATATTAATCTTGGAATCAAAGTTGGACAGGGCCTTTAAGAGATCTAATCCTCACACCCATACCTGTGCCGGAATCCCCTGGCAAGTCACATTTCCGGGAAGTGCTGCTCCCATCCATGCTCCAACACTCCCTCTCACTGCCTCCTGGGACATACGTATTCCATATTTGGACAACTGTAGCTATTTTCAGTTGTGTTTTCCCATGGCTTCACCATTTGTCTGAATTATTCATCTTGAAACCTACAAAAACAGACTAGTAACCCCTCTTCTACCTGACAGCATTTTGGATGTGTTGGGATAATTTTTTTTCCCATGCCCTACTTTCTTCCGTTACTGAAGCCACAAGGTTAAGGCAATAGGAGGAGAGTTTTGTATTGAAATTTTAGAACTGAAGTAGACACGTTTTACATAATAAGGTAGTAGCAAACTAATCTTCCTACATAGAAAGTTTAATTATGTTTATAGACAATTCACATGGGCTCTCATTCCCCCCTTCTACCCCCAATGCAGTGAGAGAACCAAGCATGTCCAGCTGGAGGCTGACATGAGAGGAAGAGGTGATGGAAAGGGTGAAGGACCGTAGGAGAGGACCAGGGTGGTCAATGGAGAGGGTCTGGAGGCATGCCCATAGTGAACCTTGGGGGGTGGTCTGAAGTGTGGTCTCTGAGTCATAAAGCTCAAGGACAATGAATAGGCTACAGGAACTATTCCTGAACTCTACCATTCTGCAGGTGCTGTGTGGGTTGGGATACATCACATGAACCTGAAAGCAGGGACCAAGGGAATGATCTCTGGGATTCATTGTGCTTGTGTATTGGACAGTACGACATTTCTTCCCTTAATTGTGGCACCTCCTTTATGATGAGGAAGTAGTGTCACAGTTATGTTGACATTAGAAGAAAGCTGTTGGGCCTGACATTTTTCTAGTTCGTTCAACCATCTTTTGAATGCATGATTTTGAGACCCATACTATCTTCTCTGAACTGATTCCAGTTTGCAGCTGCCAGTTTTAAAGTATAGCAGCTGGCTTGGGTCCTAACACTCAGGATGTTCTGATTAGAGTACAATAGGACTGTCACTTCCCTCCATTGAGATATTGTATTGTAATCAAAATATTTGAGATTGGATTACTTTGCATGGTGACCACACCCCACCACTGGTTCCCACTGAACTGACTATGGTTGGAAGTTTCCGTGGCTCCTTGATACATACTGTGGGAGGGAATGGAGTGGATGGAGCCCGGTTACTTCCACTGCCTACCCAATATAATTACCTTCAGCCTCTAGAAACCCCATTCTCTTGTTCTATGTTTTCTCAACATGCAGGGTAGTGGGAGGTGTAGTTTTTGTTGGTGCAGGAGAGGAGGGGGCTCGAGTGGGGATTCTCTGGCTCATTCTTGCTCGTGAAGTTCATATTTGTGGTCTCATGCTGGAGAGGATTTTCACTTCAGAGTCACAATTTGGAAAGTCTTGATATTGACTAAACAGAAAGTGTTGGCAAGGACAAACTCTAGCAGCCACCTGAGGTGCTGGGTTGTGTGGCATGGGCTAGAAGGGCCTGTGTGCCTTTCAGGAACTCAAGAGTTCAGAATGTAGACCTGTGCTACTTACTGCTCTCAGTGTTGGTTCTGCTTTCAGTTCAGCCTTTCTGAGTTTTCATGGCACTTTGCACCCAACATTCATCATGCTATTTTGTGGATTGTGACCTATTTTTCGGGATGCCCCTGAAAGCACCTTGATGGAGATCTCTAGTCAGCTGGGCTGATTGTCATGGCCACAATGCCACAATGAGGTGAATGCTTAATCAATACATGGACTGCCTCTCAGGTACTCATGGAGTGTCTCTGCCAGCCAACCCAGTCCCAGGGAGGTTGTGGCTTTCGTGGGAAGTAGGTAGGGAAGCATGATTATCCTAGTATTGACAGAGGAAACTGAGGACAGGACTGTCCTCCATGGTTAGGGAGGAGGCAGTTGAAGGACAAAGCCCTGTCTACAGCATGTGTCAGATCTCAGCATTCTGTCTGGGTCCCTTTCGATTTGACCAACCTGCCCTTTCCCAGCACTCAAGACTTCTCACTTCCCTTGGTCGAATGCCACCAGTTCAGGCCTCTGGTTTTCCAAACTGCTGCTTCAGCCCTGTTCTTCCTCTCCCTAGCAGAACTGTACTCATCCTTCAGGGCCCCACTCAAATGTTGTTTCCTTTGTGGAGTTTTCCCTGGCTCCATTGTTACCAAGGATGGCAGAATTAAATGCTTCCTCTTTGAGCATGCTTCCATAATACTTGTATGTACATAACTGTAGTATAAATTTCTTTGTATTATAGTCAGTTGTGGTGTGTATGCTCCTTCTGCCCAACTTTGAACTTAATAAAGGCAGAGACCACAATCTCCAGCATCTGACACAAAGCTTGGACTATAAAAGAGACACTCAATAAATATTTGTTGAATTCACCAAAATGCTAGGTTGAGGTTCCATTGCAGGTAAAAACTGGGCAAATGTGAACTTTCGGGACTCAGAAGTGATGTGCAAGTGTAGGTAGGATGTCTTTGAAATTTTTCTAAGGATTTTGTGATATTTTTCCTTTTCACAAGAATCCTCTCCTGCATGGGCAAAAGGGGACATAAAAATCCCATTTGGCCCCAGCCACATGCCTGGGAAGTCTTGGCATTAGGCTGGAGGGAAAATGGTGGAGGCATGGGACTGAGGCCCAGGGGCTGACCACCCAGATCCTGAGCTGCTTCCGTGTGGGGGGCGTGACTTCCTCTGACTCCAGCAGGGCCTGGCTACAGGCTTCACCTGGGAGGGGGAGCTGGAAGGCAGTGCAGGAAAACCTGTATGCACCAGCTTGGTTTCTTTCGTCCCACTCGTCTGACAAGGCTTTGTGGAGTGGGGCTGTTACTGCTGTCTGAGTCACCAAAATACCACAGTTGTTGGTATCTGATGTAGATAGTGTGCATTTGTATATTACTTGGCAGCTAATTTGCATTAACTTCTCCGAATAACAGAATATATAGATATTCCCTGATTTCTATGACTCCGTTTCCATCACACAAAGAAACACAGTGTCCCCTATACCTTTGTATTCAGGGATTCCAACCCAGATGAGTGGAGATAAAGGGATCCCCCTAAGAGCCTTGCATCAACCAGGCTACAGCATGAGAGGAAGGGGTATAGGAGTCCCACAACCCTGGGTCTGATTGTTCTGACTTCTTTCTTCTGCCTTCAGGTACGGTGGGAGATGGGGAGGAAGGGGAGCTTTTGAAATGTCTTTTTAAGAAAAATTTTTACTATATTTTTTTAAGGGGACTAAATGGTAACTAAATTGTCTTAATTTATTGATTTTGAGATTCAGGCTAGGAAGCCAACTGGGAGAAAGTGGGTGAAGGGTTGGGTAAAGAGGGGAGAGAGGCTTTGTAGCCTAGGTGGGTTTTGTGGAAGGGCTGAGGTCACACCCAGGGCCATACAAGGCAACCACTGGTATGGGGCTGCCCTCCTGCAACCACCTTGAACCCTTAAGGAATACTCTGTGTTGCCATCTGCTGGACATATGTAGAACTAGCACTTTATGCCCTTTAATCTTACCCTTTTGCTGGGTCTGCTCTTCTATCTTCTTTCTGTTCCTTCTGTCAAGTATTTTTCCCCATGGGAAAGACCTGCTTTACCTTTCTCCCCATGGGAAAGACCTGCTTTACCTTTCTCCCCATGGGAAAGACCTGCTTTACCTTTCTCCCCAGGCAGGACTATCAAGATGCATGTGTTCTGGCCCAGGGCTGGGGGTTCTGAATTTCCTCCTGTGATGACTAAAAGAGAGTAACTTCCCCTAGGGATGGGTGGAGAGAAGGTTACTTGTCTCCATGCATGGAGTTTTTCCCCCTTCTCCCTAGTCTCTCTGGGATCATGAGGAGACCGTTTAATTTTATTACTCCAGTCGAGGACACTGTTGAGAATGAATGGTGTTTGTGTGCAACTTTGTGTGCTATTTATTAGTAATTACGCCGAGACAATAGGTATAAACCAGGACTGACCCAGGTCAGTTACTGAAATGCCTGGTGATCATAATTCTGAGGACATGCTGGCCTTCCTTTCATCCCAAGGTGAGGCGTGGAAAGCTCAGGTGGCCAGCAGAGGCTGCTGTGACACTAGCTATGTATGCAGGTCTCATAGTCAGAAGGGCTCCTTTTGCCATTCAGAGGCCTGGGAGCAGAGAGCTGACTGTGGTGGGTGAAGCTGGGTGTGGTAAGGACTGGGGTCCCCTGAGTGAGGAGGTAAGAGAAGTCAAGTCGGCTCATCTGGGCCTGGTTTACAACGTGAGAAGAAGGCTGTGTGCTCCCTCTCGTTTGGGATGTGTTTGGGACACATCCCAAAGCCCTGGTGCCCAGTTTCTCAAATTCTCCCTGTAATTCTTGGTTTGACCTGTGCCTTTCCTGAATCCTGGCAATTTTTGTCCTGCCCTTTCAGGCAAAGACTGGCAGGTGGGTTCCTG
This sequence comes from Trachops cirrhosus, assembly GCA_028533065.1. Lineage (NCBI taxonomy): Eukaryota > Metazoa > Chordata > Mammalia > Chiroptera > Phyllostomidae > Trachops > Trachops cirrhosus. The sequence goes on along the minus strand of CM052543.1, from coordinate 75,698,925 downwards.
GTCCTATCAGCTCCTGAGGCCAGTGTCTTCCTAGCTGGATTAGCACTTGGATAAAGGGCTCATGGGTCAGCTCAGGGACACCCTGGGGCCAGAATGGACACCAGAAATGCCTGAAACCATCTCTGCCTGACCTTGCTGACTGACTTACAGGTGGGGAATGCAGAGCAGGCATGGAGTCCTCGGAAGGAAAAGGGCTCTTCTCTCACGTACTCTTATCTCTGGCAGCAAGACCTCATTTCCTTCTTTCCCATCCAGCAGACTTCCTTCCTTGACCTCTAAGTGCACAGCTGGGAGATCTTGCTCTCTCTGGGAGGATGGGGTCCTTCTCCGGGGGAGAACCTGTGTTGCAGAGTGGAGTTTGGTTCCCCTGCCCCAGGCTGTGATGGCCTGGCCCAGGGCCGTTGGCTCTTATCAGTCTCCCTCCCACCTCTTCTCTCCCTACTCATGTAAAGGGAGAGGCCAGTATCTGACTTTGCAGAGCATGGGTTGGTGATCATACCTTTTGTCTTCAGTGATGGTAAAAGGGGATGTGTTCTAAGGCTGCAGGAAGAGGTGCCCTGCCTAAGCAGATAATTCTGGAGCAGTGATGAGTATCCAAGGCATTCCCTGGGATTACCATGGCAACACAGAGGCAAGCGATAGTGGTGGAAAGGTGGGCCTGCAGCAGCACCTCTTCCAGGCTAGACCTGATTCTTCCTGTACTGGTCCGAGAGGGGATTGGAGGTAGGAAAGGGAGGCAGAAACCCACTGCTATCCTGATAGAGGGCAACATGTCCTGTATCCTGTCAAGGTCTGTGAGGATCCCAGCCTGGACAGAGGGTCTGTTGGTGTGTGGAGAGGTGGTGTCTCTGGAGTGGGGCAGATTTGTTTTCTTGGTCTGTCTGAGGAATGGCCATGGGTCTTAGACTACGCCAGTTTGCTTTTCTACCTGGGGCCACTGAGCCATCAAAGTTAACCTAGACTAGTAACAAGGGATCAATTACTGGCCTGCAATGTGCTTTCCAGTTTCCCCTTGCAAAAATCAGCCTGTTCGGGAAGAAAAATGAAAGTGCTTTCCATGATCTCTGGCCCACTGAGCCAGTGTGGTCTCCCCTTCCCCACTTCTTTGCCTCCTCCTCACTCATCTCTACTCATTATGCAAGGCTGGATAACCCCTTGAATGCCAGGGTTAGGGAGTTGGTGGGGGTTGCTCTTCCCTCCTGCAGACAGGCCCTCTTCCCAGCACAGTTCTCAGGAGCACAGAGCAGGCCAAGTCCAGTGCCTGCCAGCCTCTTCTGTACCTCCCTCTGGCTGGCAATTCTGACTTTGATTAGCATGTAGAAGGGGAAGAAAGCAGGAAAATAGAATATTAAAATCTTAATTCAATTTAAAACACTGTCATTCACAGGCATGCCAAACAGTGAGATGACTAATTATTATGCAAATGAGGCAGATAGAAAAGTGATTAATAATTGCACAAATTAAAAATTATTGTAAACATCCTGTGACGAGTGATAAGTCCAATGGAGAGATGAGGGCGGTGGGCTGGGGAGGCCTTGGTGGAGCTGCTCCTGCATCCTTATTTTCTCATTAGGGGATTTAATTAGCACCTGATGATGGGGCTCAGTGCTGCCAGGAGGTGAGGTGTGGGTGGCCCAGGCTGGGCTGACTGAGCAGGAGTGGTGGGGAAAGGCAGGCCAGCTTCCTTGAAGGGATGGGTGATGTGCAGAGCTTCTCTGTTGCTTTCCACTAGGCCAAGGGTGATGATGATGAGGAGGTCTCTGGGTGGGGGATGGTGGGCACATCCTACTTCAGCCACTCATTTCTTCAGGTCTAGTGAAGGGACACACGGAGCATACTACCATGCTGGAAGTTCACAGTGAGGGTGGACACGTGTTGGCTCCTGGTTACCCTGGGTCCAAGTTTTTCCCTGGCTTTGGGTAGGGATGGGGGCACAGAAGAACTATGTCAGAGTCCTGAGCTGAGTAACTTGCCTTCTCCATGACCAACCTGAGTCCAAGCTTCCGCCTGAGAGGGCATACATAGGAGCTGCTTTGGCTTGAGTTGACTTAGTTGCTCCAGGCTGGGGCAGAGGTGGCTGAGCTCCTTGGGCCCAGTAGCACCATTGGTGCTTCCCAGGGCATGTAGCCATCCTGAGTCTCATCTGCTGGAGGAGGGCACAGCTGCTTCCCCCAGGCCTGGAGACCTGACCCGGTACAGGTAGGGCAGGGCCAGGCCTAGGCTGAGGTGGCTCTTCTCCAGTCACCATGGGTCTTAGGGAGATGGTCTTCCATAGCTAGAGACCATGGAAGAAGCTGCCATTCAGCGGGGCAGTGGTGCTGGAAATGGGGAAGGCTGCTAGGAAGGGCTGAGGTAGAGAGACTCAGAAAAGAGGATAGGAGTGGGGAATAGGGACAGTAGCGTTATTCAAGCCTTTATCTTTTCCTCAAGGATCCTGGATTTCCTAATAGCATAACCACCAAGGGCTAAGAAGCTGAGGTTTCCATAGACCAAAGATCCAGCCTGTGTGTCCCAATTTTTCTTCCTGAGACTAGAACACAATTATATTTGCCCCCTGACAGGGGTTTGGGAATGAGGAGGAGTTACTTCTGTTTCAGGGCTCGCCCCATTAGTCCAGCCTTAATAACTTAATAACCTGCACACAGTCTGGCCATCATACCCAGCACAGCCTAGTATTCCCCCATTGCGGTGTCCTGTCTTCTCTCTAGCCCCGGGATTTTCTCTAGTCCCATTCTGATTTCTAGAGGAGGAGGATTTTCTTCCTGCTTGTACCTCAGTGATACCTGCCTGAAACCTCCCAGTCTCTGAAGCCTCTTCCTTCTGTGCGCTATTTAACCATAGGCACCAACATTCCGGTCCTCATTCTCTACTTCTGCTCCTTGACCACTATTGACCCCTGCCCTGTGCTACCCTAAACTCATTTTGTTCCATTTTTTCCCCTGTCTTGGGTCTTCCAGGGCTCTTCTGAGGCAGTAGAGTATGGTAGGATGAGCACTGATTCAGTGTGACCTCAACAAGTGGCTTTACATCTCTGAATCTGTTTCCTTGTTACAAAGGGGAAAAATACCACAGCCTCATGAGATTTTTTACTTATCCTTTCCCATAGTCCTCCATCTATTCATTCAAATGAGATGACACTTTTTTTGTACCAAGTGCTGGGGATGCTAAGCTGCAGTCTCAAGGTCTTAAGGGAGATAGACAAGGGGACAACCTGTGCAGAGGCTCAGAGGATGGAGAGGAATAGTTTAGAGACTGGCAAAGAGCATGGGATGACTGGAAGATTGAGTGTGTTGGGGAGCCATGTAGTCTACGGGCCTTTTATTCCATGGAATTTTGATACCATTTTATGGGCTCTGAGGAGACAAGAAGGGGCTTTAAGCAGGATGCAGGCTTAAATTATTATAATTATGTTTAAGAAAGACCATTTCGACAGCAGTGTGGACATGGGTAAGGCAGGAGGAAAGGTCCCAGCGCAGGCTCTGTTGCGGCAACCTGCATGAAAGGTGTTAAACTGTGGTTGTGGTGTTTGGCCCAAGAGCCACAATAGGAGGAGAGAGCTCTGTCATGAGGAAGAAAAGGCAGGACCTGGCCTGTGAGTGTCTGTGAGGGGTGAGGGAGAGGGGGCCATCTAGGATGACACCCAGGTTTCTGGCACAAAAGGCTGCTATTCCCTGAGAAGAGGTATAAGGGGGAGGGGGAGAAATGACGATGTTGCCTAGGGACACTGTGGGGATGAGGGCTTAACTGGATGGAGTCACCTGGCATGTAGTAGGTACTGAATACCTGCTAGTTGATACTGAACATTCTCAAGTTTGGACCTTCGTGTATCTTGCCTTTTTTCTTCTTCCTCAGACCATATCCATATCTTGAAAAAGGTACTGGCCCTTTCCTGGAGCTTGACCCCGGCTTTCCACCTTTTGACCTTTTGGTTGGTATATATCTACGCTTGCCTGCCTGCTTGTATCAGGACTTTATGAGCTTCATGCTTCTGCTACTCAGTTGTGTCTTCCTTTCCATCACCTTCCCTGCAGGATCCTGTGAAGTACAGACTACCCACACATGACCCTAGTATGGACTTGGTTGTTGTTGCCTATCTTCTGCGCTACAATTATGGGGAAGAAGGCCGTTCGTTCTCTGCTGAGTACTCCTGGGCATGCGTTTCCTGGCTCTGGGTCCTTTTTTACATCCTTGTACTCGAGATCCTGGACCACAGGGGAGGCTTTCTTTGTTGTTAACTAGAAACCATCCCAGGCCTACCGAGTCCACCAGGCAGGGCTCCTAGCAGTCAGGCAGAGTTATTGCCCTCTTCAGGGGTGATTTGCTAAACCAGGCTGCACATTCCCCTCAAGCTGCCACCACAACTGGGAAGCACAGATAGGTGATTGCTGCCGAATCAGGCCAGTTGCTTATTCCCTCTTCCAAGGTGGCCCTGCTCTGGCTCCCCTGGCAGGCTGCTCTCCTATTTACCCAATGTCCCTTGTTAAGAGAAGAGTAGCCTTGAGTGCGACACTTGGTGGAACCCATGAGTGCCCCACAGGGAGACCCTAATGATCCTCAAAAGGCCCCAGTTGGTATTATGCCCTCTGCAATCCCAAAGTGCCCTAGGAATGCCCAGGCATGTACTTTTGCTCCCAGTGACACCCCAGAGAGTTTCCCAGTGACCTTCCAGTATGTCCCCAGCATTCTCATTTTGCCCCAGTATCTGTCTACTAGAATTCTGGTAAGGCCCCTGGCACTGGTGGTGACTTTCATGGAATCACAGAACACTCTAGTAACTGCCAGTGAGCTCCCAGTATTGCCCAGGTTGTTTTAAATATACCACAGTGGACTTCTAGTGATATCCCAGTTTGTGCCCAGGAACTCCTGGTGTTCCCCCAAGGATGTTCCAGCATGTTCCCAAGTCCTGCAGGATTTCCAATAGATTCTATCAATTCCCAAATGCCCCCCACCCCCCACCCCATCCACCACCAATACCTTCTAAGGATGGTGACTAGAGGAGGATCTGCTATCCTCCACCCCCTGGGCCCTGCCCCCAGGAAGGGAGAGAGGTTCTCCACTAGGAGGGGAAAGGAAAAGGTTGGGAACTACATTTGATGATGGCAACTATGGCCTCAGCATTTTGTTTGTGTGATAAACTGCAAGGAGGGTAGTATCCTCATGTTATGGAAACTCTTACTTAGAGAGGTGAAATGATTTTCTCCCAGAGTAAACAGCGGCAAGAGGCGATATGAAGGCGGCTCTGTTGGCCCCCACTACACCCTGCCTGTCCAGAGCCTACAGAGGACCAGGAAGGCAGGTCCTAGCTGTCATAGCTGCCAGAGACTGACAGGGTGGGGAAGGGACAGTGTGCTCTGGGTCCCTTTCTTTCCTCCCTACTTTGTCAGTTTCCAGGAAGGAAAGGGAAGGGGTTAAGACTGGTTAAGCTTTCTTTGGAGTGAGGCTGTGGTTCCTGGGAATGTTGTGACTCTCAGGTAACTGCAGGTGTAAGATCTGCCTCCTCCAGTTTTACACATTCATTTACTTTCCAGATTTTATATCCAGTGGCCCAGCAGACCTGCAGACTGGTCCAGATGAATCCAGTTGCAGGGTCAGGCTAGGATTCTGGGCTTACCCTTTGCTTGGCCTGCCCTCAGCCCTGGTCACAGCCCCAAATGCCAGGTTCCAGGCTATGCATCAACCTCCTTGCCCTCACCCTGAGTGAGCTGTAGATGCTCCCTCCATGCTGCCTGTGTCAGCTGCCCATCTGCTTCTCTCCCACTGGTTGCTGTCCCTGGCACTTGAGGCACTGGCAAGGTGACCTTGACAGTGCAGACTCAGCAGCAGGGAAGGTGGGAGCAGCCATGCAGGTGGTGGTGGGGGGGAACAGGGACCAGCCTAGGCCTTTCCATCCCTGATGCAACTGGGTCCCTTTTCCCTTGGGAGAGTGGATGGATGGGCAGGAGGCAGGGAGGTTGAGGACATTGGGTGGGAGGATTGTGTCCCCCACCAAGGGATCTGACCCCCTGTTTCTGCCTGGTGGGTGGGGAAAAGAGGAGGAGTCTGGTCGTGTCTTGGGCAGTTTGGCTGTCCATCCATCTCCTTCCCACCCCACCCTAACCATGGCAGACATCATTGAAAGGCATGTAATGGAGAGCTTAGGGTTTAGGCAGTTTAGAGACATACTGTCTGGGTTCAAATTCCTCCCTATCACAGACTTGCTGTGTGACCTTGGACATACTATTTAGGATCTCTTAACCCCAATTTTTCCATTCATAAAATGTGCCTGATAATGTTATTTACCTGTCACATAGTAAATGCTCAATTAATAACCCTAATGATATACACACTTTTCCATATGTATGTTATACTGCATAGTCATACTTGCACACATGTGTGGTTCTGTATGGACTTTCTATGTGCTCTACCTTCCCCCCTTTGCTCTTTGCTGTTGTTGCCTCTAGAAGGTTGGGTGGGAGGGGAGGTGTCTGCTCCTGACCACTCTGGCTACTCAGGGACTGACTGAGTGCTGCTCTGTAGAGTTAGGTAAAGAGGGGAGAAGGCTTCACCTGGGGCAGGGGCGCCAGAGCCTGGCTGAGAGAAAGGAAGGATAGGGGGGTGGTCCGGGTGTGGTAGGAATCCCAGGGTTTCTCAGGGCAGCAGAAGCTGAAGTTGTGGAGAGGCTGCCCTCCTGCTCAGGCTCACCTCTACATCCCACCAGTGCCCACACCCTGCTTACCCCACTGGAGCCCCAGCAGGGTCTCTGTTAAGGCCCTGGCCAGGGAGTGCCAGCCATTTGCACCCCCACCCCACCTAGGGAGATTTTGGTGGGGGATTCTTAGCTCTCTCAGGTTATACTCCTCCAACTGGTTTACCCCAAGCAGGGAACAATTTGGTGAGAATGGGAGACTTGTGAATGTTGGGTCTCCCATAGGGTGGGCTGCTTCATGGAGTCTGTGGGTCTGCTTGCTGCTTCTGTGAGGTATCAGGGACAGGATGGCCTCTGGAGAGTTTTCTGCAGGAGACAGCCTCTCCCTAAGAACCTTTGGGGTATGATATCTTTGCCTTAGGATCTAGTTTGTGGGTGTTGAGGTTAGCATGGCTAGCCTGAGGGAGGGAGCTTCTCCTATGTCCTTCCTATGCCCCTACCCTCCCTGCAATCTTTAGCCCTGGCAGGGGCTGGGGAGGTGAGGGGGATGGGAAGAGAGATGATCCCTGACCACAGTGGTTGGTATGTTTGATGGCAGTGAATTTGGGACTAAAAATAATGCTGACACATGCCAGCCATGTAAATTTCAGGTAACTGAGGACAATCTGAGCTAAAAATCACTAAAAACATTGACTTGAGACCTCGAATTTGTACCTCCTTTCTGCATACTTCCAATAGGAAATAAATCTCTTGCATCTTTCTGCTGAACATTTCTCAGTAACTTTGAAGTGTCTGTGAGGTGGGCAGCTTACTCTCTTTGGGCCTGGTTTCCCTACAACTGTCCCTGTGAAAGTGGGTGGAACATGTGGAGAAATACTGAGGAAACAAAGCCAGTGAGCTGAGCAGGCCCTGTGTAAGGGAGGGGACCTGCTCCTCCCCTGCCCCCTCCACTGTTGACCTCCCCCCAGTGATGGAGAGAAAGAGCTGAGAGTGTTTATGAACCTCTTTCTTTTTCTTTTCAATTACAATGGTACAATGATATCAGTTAATTAACTGCTAATAACCTTGTTAATTTAAAGTGAATCCTCTCCCTTCTGGCCATCTCAGGGAAGACTTAAGCCGCAGGGAATCAGTAGGTTTGGAGGAAGGGGACAGGGAATGGGCAGAAGGGAGGGTAAGAGGACCTGAGTCGGGGCAGAGCTGCAGCTCTTTGGTCCCACCTGGTTTCCTGCCAGAGCTCCAGGCCTGTAGGAGAAGTTCCCAAAGGTGGAGGGCTCTCCCGTGTGTCTCCTGGCCTTGCAAGTTCAGAAGCACTGGAGTCCCTTCAGCCCCATCACATTCCCAGGCAATGTCCTGTGTTGCAGAGAGGGCGCTGTGGGCTCTGACTCAGGACACTAGGCTTTTACTGTGGTCCTGTGCTCAGCCTAAGGCATCTACCTATTAGGAACTGTCCCTTGTCTTTGGGCTCATGATCCTAGAAACCCAACTTCCTGAGTGTTGGTCATTTCTCCCACTCGCAACCCTTCCAATCTCAGGGATTTGACATATATTCAGAAAGAAAATAAACTTGTCCTGGATGGTTTAGACATTTTTCAAGAGTTCGGTGTCTGAATGAGGTGAATATCAATGATCTTTTTTTAGTTCAAAGGTTTATTCAGTTGACAAACTTTTAAAATGTAGCCCAGGTCTTAGTGATATGAAGAAAGATTTACTTGCGGCCAAGATGGAGGCATAGGTAGACATACTGTGCCTCCTCGCACAACCAAATTAAGGACAACAAAAATTTAGAAACAAAAAAACCAACCAGAACTGACAAAATTGAACTGTACAGAAGTCTGACAACCAAGGACTTAGACACATTCATCCAGTCCGGTAGGAGGGGTAGAGTTAGGCAGACGGGCGGAGTTGGGTGCTGGGTGGAGAAGGGTTGCAGCAACAATAACAACAACGACAACAAAAAGCAGTGGCTTACGGACCCCGTGGCACAAGGCAGTGGCTGACAGACCCAGGTGCACAGGTGGTGGCTGGCAGACCTAGTGAGGCACGCAGAGCGACTGGCTGACTGAGCGGTCCCACATTCGCACGCAGACAAACCAGGAGAAGCTGAGGATCGAGACAGACCGCGCAGCCCAAGGTCCCAGTGCTGGGGAAATAAAGCCTCAAAACACTGATTGAAAGCACCTGTCGGGGGTTGAGGCCGCGGGAGAGACTCCCAGCCTCACAGGAGAGTTTGTTGGAGAGACCCACAGGGTCCTAGAATGTACACAAGCCCACCCACCCGGGGATCAGCACCAGAAAGGCCCAGTTTGCTTGGGGGAAGCAGCAGAAGGGACTGAGATCCAACAGAGAGCAGAGCAAGTGCCATTATTCCCTCTTGGACCCCTTCCCCACATATATATAGTGTCACAACCCAGTGGCTGGGCTGACCCACCCTGGTGAACACCTAAGGCTCCGCCCCTCATATGTAACAGGCGCTACA
>CM052543.1:75650142-75689321 GCA_028533065.1 Trachops cirrhosus | reverse complement strand
GAGAATTTCCCCAATCTGGCAAAGGAAATAGACTTCCAGCAAGTCCAGGAAGCTCAGAGGGTCCCAAAGAAGTTGGACCCAAGGAGGAACACACCAAGGCACATCATAATTACATTAGCCAATGTAAAAATGAAGGAGAGAATTCTAGAAGCAGCAAGAGGTAAGGGAACAGTCACCTACAAAGGAGTTCCCATCAGACTGTCAGCTGATTTCTCAAGAGACCTTACAGGCAAGACGGGGCTGGAAAGAAGTATTCCAAGTCATGAAAGGCAAGGATCTATGTCCAAGATTGCTCTATCCAGCAAAGCTTTCATTTAGAATGGAAGGGCAGATCAAGTGCTTCTCAGATAAGGTCAGGTTCAAGGAGTTCATCATCACCAAGCCTTTATTATATGAAATGTTAAAGGGACTTAACTAAGAAAAAGAAGATAAAGCACATGTACAGTAAAATGACAGCAAGCTCACAATTATTAACAACCACACCTAAAGCAAAACCAAAAACAAACTAAGCAAACAACTAGAACAGGAGCAGAACCACAGAAATGGAGATCCCATGGAGGGTTAGCAACAGGGGAGTGGGAGGAGGAGAGAGGGGAAAAAGGTACAGAGAATAAGTAGCATGGATGGTAGGTAGAAAATAGACAGGGGGAGGGCAAGAATAGTATGGGAAATGTAGAATCTAAAGAACTTATGACACATGAACATGAACTAAAGGGGGGGATGTGGGTGGGAGAGGGTTTGCAGGGTGGAGGGGAGTGAACAGGGGGAAATGGGACAACTGTAATAGCATAATGAATAAAATAAAATAAAATTTAAAAAAAGATGAAGAAAGATTTGTGTTTTCAAGGAGTTCATTGGTTCATGGCCTCAGTCTAGCAGGTAAACAAATAGTTACAACACAAATTATGCAGAGCCCAGGGAAGGAAGTACCTAACTTTGTCGGGTCTGGGAGTCAGAGAAGGCCTTCAGAGGAGGGATATTTGGACTGGGGCATTGACAGACAAGGAGGAGTACTCTGGGCAGGTGACACAAAGGCCGTCCCAGCAGAGGAATGGTTGCTGGGGGAATGGAAAGTGCTTTGATATAAATGGGACACAGTGAATATTGGGACAAGCAGGTGGCTGGAAAAAGAAGCAGAGCCAGATTGTGAAGAGTTGGTAGGATTTCTTCTGAGAGGTGACCTCCCTGGCCCATGGGGACTTAAGCAGGGCATCTAGGGGTCACACTTCATGGCTAGGTACCTGGGGAGGCTCCAAGCCTATAGTGTTAGCTCCCAGAAGGTTTGATAAGGATCTTCCCATCCCCCTGCCCTTCTCATTTTAGAGCAAATGAAGGGTATGGGGGCATGAGTTGAGGGTATTTAGGGGTAGAGATTTAGAGATAAACAGGCCCCCTGGTTTGGTTTCTCCAGGTGGCTTCTCTCCCACATGCTTTGAGACCATTTTGGAGACTGATCATTGAGTCCCCGGGTGTGTATAGGGTATCTGTGCCAGGAGTCTGTTTCTAGGAAGCACCATACCATGCTGCTCTGGGGTGGGTCACCTTCCTTCCCCAAACCTCAGTTCCTGGAAGGAAGTGGAGGTGGTTGGTGTGATTCTTGTTGAGGTGACAGCTGAGGGGGCCTATCCATGTTAGGAGAGATGACTTCCAGGAAGCCCATCAGCCTTCTCTCCCAGTAGGTCATGTCACCACGTTCAGATCCTTGGCCTCCCCCAGCAGGCAGAATCTTTAGCCTTCAGAGTTGGACCTAAACAGTCTGAGCCTCCACTCTCTTGTTCCCTTCCTGCTGTTTCAGTTTTTTTTTTCAAGACAGGCACAAAGCTCCAACTCTTAATGAAACTGTTTGATGGTGATTAATTATGCAGCTGCCTCATTTGCATGCACAGGCTGTGGCTTCCCAGCTTCTCTCCTGCCCTTCTCTGCCAGGAGTGCTCTGTGTGCCTCAGGCACAACAGAGACCTGCTCACCCTCCCAGTCACTCCCCACATCTAGAGCAGGATGAGCCACTGGGCTGTGGATGGACCTGTGTCATGAACTCTTGAACCAACCTAAGCGGGCAGGGCACTTGGGTCTTTTAACCTAGTTCTCCATTACTCAGCAACTGTTTGACCTTAGACAAGCCATTAAGCCTTCTGGTATCAGCTGCCTCTTCTGTAAAGTGTCTGTCTGTCTGTCTGTCTCCAGTGTTGGACACAGTGAAGGTGCTACTGAAGTGTTTTTTTTTTTTTGAATGATAGGCTAAGTATGATGGTTTCTTAGGATCTCTTTAGGATGTTAACTCCAGGATTTGATGGCTTCCCTACTTTTACCAGGGGTCTCAGTTCCAGCTGCTGTAACCAAAGGCCCTCCTCCAACCTCTAACACACAGCATCGATGCAGCATCTACCATGCATGGAATCCTGTCCTCATCAAGGGACCCCCAGAACCTCTTGGGCCACACCCCAGAAGGCCCTGTTTTAGAAGAAATATGGTGGGAAGGGTGGTGACTGCTCTTGGCTTGCACTGTAAGCCCCTCATGGAGTGATGAGGCCACACCTAGTGCTGAGGCCAGGGCTAGGGGGAGGGGACCAAAAGTCTGTTATGTTGAGGTGATTTCAGTGGCAAAGCCCTGAGTCCCTGAAATTCCTGTAGGTGTCAGGATTAGGCAGGAGAAATCTTACTAAGTGGGCTTTGGAAGGGCAAAATTCATACTGAGTTACAAAGTACTGAACTTGAACTGTCTGTCGTTGATGGGGCAGAAGGTGGAATCAGGCTTCCAGGCGCTGAATCTCAAGCTCTGTGATTTCAGGGGACCCTCTGGCTGGGAACCCTTTTCTTATAAAATGTGCATGTGTTTCCATAAACCCAAAAGTGTATTGAGGGCCTTCTGAGGTATTCTGGACCTGAGGTAAAGGACCCCTGGTCAGGGGATTTTAGAAAACCAGGGGAGGAACAACTATAAAGGACAAAGACAAAACCAACTATGGGGTGGAAGCAAGGGAGGGAGGGAGGTTGGCTGGGGTTGGGGGTAAATGGAGACAACTGTAATTGAACAATAATAAAATAATTAAAAAAAAAAAGAAAACCAGGGGGAAGAGGGGACAACAGGTACAGTGATAGCCAGACCGCCTGCCCAGGGCCTGTGTGGGAAGGTTGAGGCTATCCTTTTGGAAAGGGACAGAACTTACCTTGAGGACAGATAGTGCCTGAAGACTAATGAGTGACCCTGGGACCAGAAGGCAAGTAGGCTCTGAAGCTGAAACACAGGAGCTGAAGAGGAAAGGGCCCTGACTTGGCTTGGGGCAGAGGTAGGGATGGAATCAGGTGTGAAAGGAAGAATGCCTGGGCCTTACAATGGTGGGCGAGTCTGAGGTGGGAGCAGTGGGGCTGCATTGAGAAGCTCTCCAGCCTGGGATTTGGAGGGCCCGGAAAGGTGGCTATGTTGATGCTGTGGCTTCTGGGGTTCTGGGCAGGGAGTCTAGGCAAAGCCAGAGAACTGAGATAAGGCCTGGACTTCATCTCATCATTGATTTGACCATCAGGGGAACATGTAGTAGGTACTGACAGGGAGACAGATTTGGAGAGTTTAGGAGCCAGCTTCACTGGGATGGAGAGGAGGGATGGCATTGCAGGGGAGGGCTGCTGCCTGGTGGGGAGACATTAACAGATGCTTGTGGAAGGGAAGCAGCTGGGATTTTAACCAAAGTCTATGTGATTCCAAGTCCCATGCTGTTTATGCTCTGGAATGCAGTGTCTACCTTTCTCCCACCAGTGGGCAGTCAGGTGCTTCCAGAATGATAATCAGAGGTCGCCCCTGTCTTTAGTCTATGGTCACTGGACTTTGGGGATCCTGCTGTTTTTTGTGGAAGTCGAGTTGGCAGTAGCTTGGTTTCTAACTGCCAGAGGAAGGATTGGAATCAGAGCTTTAGGAGGCTGGCCTTTCTTGGCTGAGCATGTTAAACCAAAGAAGAGAGATAGTTTTGGGTGTTGGGAAGCATGCCAGATGAGTAAGGTGGGTAAATGGAGCTTGATGCTGATCCTGCTGCTAGCTGTCCTGTCTGGTAAGTCGCTTTTTCTCTCTAGTGCTCATTTTCTTAATCTGTAAAACTGGACAATTCATTATCCATCCATCCGTCTGCTTTGTTCTTCCTTCCTTTCTCCTCCCTCCCTTCTTTCCTCCCTCCTTCCCATCTATGCATTCAGCCAGCCAGCCAGCAGCTATTTACTGGATGTCAGCACTGTGCTGGTTGCTGTATGTAGCACTGAGGTTACAGAGCAGTGACAAGGCTTACATTGTCTCTTCCCTTGTGGATCTTAGAGTGGCCCAAGGAAGAAATATGTTAAGAAAATAATAATACCTGTCTCCCATGGTTGTTTGGAGACTAGAGTAGTGAGACACTGTGGAAAAGGACTTTGCACTTTAAAGTACATTCTTGCTTAGTGTTTCTGTTGTCACAGAGCCTCAGTCCAAGCTGGAGCCTGAGAGGCCTTCAGCTCATTGAGCCTATGAGTCAATGTTTAATCCCCCAAACCCTCCATTCTTTTCCTTCTTAATCACCTCAGCCACCCACCCCTTCATCAACTGCTCTTCCCTCCCTCTTTCACCCTTCTCTGAGGCTCGCTATGCCTTCTGTGTAGGAGGGAAAGGAAACCGTATCCCAGCCCCAGCAGTGGGGTGGGGAGAACTGTGCTGATTGTTACTAATTAGTAGCACTGAACCTTGGCCAAGCTGGAAAGGAAGATAAAGGGAGATGGTGGGGGCACTGCGTGGATGGTCCTGCTGAGGGTGTTATAGATTCTTCAGAGAGTAGTCCCTCTTCCATGCCATCCCTGGCTGTGTCTAGCCAATGTCACCATGAATGCACAGTGGAGAGGGCAGAGCTGTGGTAAAAGAGGAAGTAGATGGTTCAGAAGGAAGGACTCTTCCAACTGTGGCTTTCTCCAGATTCAGGGGAGGGAGCCTACCTACTCTTTGTATTCTTGTCTCCAGACCTCTCTGCTTGGGCTATCCCCTCTGCAGAGAATGCCCTACCTTCCTCATTACCACATTTCATCATCTTTCCAGACCAGAGTAGATGTCGTCTTCTCCATCAAATCTGTCCTCCCCTCAGCTGGAAGCAGTGCCTTTTTTCTCTTAAATGCCCATAGCACTCACTTTATGCCTCTCTTATCACAGGTGTCCCACTCCCCTTTGACTCACACATGTTGGGTGTGTGTCTTTCCCCAGCATTAGTAGGGAGACCTACATATAAATCCTGTCATCATCCACAGCACCTCACACAGTGACTGACACTTAATAAGTGCTCAGTACAGTTCACCAAAAGGTGCAAGAATATGTCTGAGCCAGTTGGGTGCTCAAAGACCATTTCTGAAAGTGCATTTTACAGAGGAAGAAATTGGGGATCCGAGAAGCCAAAAACGTTTGCTCAAAGCCAAACAGTTAGTAAGAAGTAGAGATAGACTTCAAAGTCAGGCCTGTTTGGGGGCAGTTATTATTTTGGGGGACTTTCATAGACAATGGGTTTGAACAGCTAAATAATAAGTGATAAAAATAACCAAACTAGCATCCCTTAATGGAAAGATACCCTGACCACCCTTTTGATCCATTAATTGGACCAGTCATAGGCATACTGACCCTGTGGGGCTAAGGGGAGGCCAATTTACCCAGGGCCTAGCATTCTTGAAATGTGTTCAAGCTGATCTGACTGGGTTTCCACAAGGTCTTTGGGCTCCTGGGGAGATCCTTCTGTAGAGAAATTGCTGCCTGCTGACCTTACTCTCTTAGCACTATGGCTATGAGAACTGTCTGGACTTACACCTTGGTTTTCAGTGCAGAATATATGGAATGGGTTGGAGGAGGCCACACTGTGGTTTGATATCACAGAGAGGCCCTTTGCATTCTGGTATTTCCTAAACAGCTCTCGTTACCAGTGAGGTTCCTAAGAGCCCACACTAGCACCTCTCTGCTGTGGTTAGAAAATCCTGGGTGACTGATATTCCAAAGTGGTCTTTGACATTTTTTGGTGGCTTAGTGTTTGACTTAGTAGTTTCCAAGACTCAGAAAGGAATTTTTGGGTGGGGGTGGAGGACACATCTTTTTAAAATAATTTTTTTACTTTCCCAGGTGTAGTGGATGTCTGCTTTCTTTGTCTTTATGGAGCCCATTGCCCCTCTTTTTTTGGTTATCATATGCCCTACTTCCTTTAGGGCATTGACCTTTTCTGGTGGGACAGCAGGATGGTACTTTAGTTGGGTGACCTCAGGAATAATCCCATGACTCAGGCCTGGTGAGCATGGTGTCCTTGGCCAGAGTGATTGGCCTTAGAATGGAGGGGGGGAGAAATACACACATACACACACACACATGTATATGTATATTTATGAAATCTCCAAGGTGAAACAATCAGAGTTGTGCCTTAGATTTCTTATGTGGGTGCTGAGAGAGAATGAAGATCTCTTTCCTCTGAGATCATAAGCAAGGATAAGGTAAGCCCTGAGCAGCCTTTGACCATGCCAACCTAGGGGGTCATTCCTCCCATATCCCAAAACCAGGGAGAAAGCTCAAATTTAGTAAGAGAGAGCAATGCAAAGAGAGTTGGAGAAAGGGAGAAAGATCTGACAGTACCATCTAATTTCCTGGTTTCAACCCTGTTCTTCCTAGTTATGTCACCCAATATGCTCCAATGTTGTATTACCAATTTAAATCCATCCCTTGCAACTGAAATAATCCTGAGTAATTACCAAGTAAGGTTATATACATAACACATACATACATGTATATAAAACCACAAACAAAATAGGGAGGACAATTTCAGAATTTAAAACATCTTTAAAATTAAATATATTTAGCTTTATAAAAAACTTACTAATTCCCCCCTGCCCTTTTTTTGCTAGTAGAAAGTTCATCAAGAGTAAATATCTGATTTCATACCTGTGTTTGAGAACCATAGCCAACCCTTTCAAGAGAAAAGGAACTGAGGGTGAAGGGCTCAGGAGAAAACTGAGATAACTTGGACCCCAGAGCAAACTCAGCTTTAGGATTCGTTTCATGAGGGCTGTCCCTACCCTTACAATTACATTGGAGTGTGTGTGTGTGTGAAATCCAAGGTCTCCCACCCAGGCACCCCTCCCACTCCACCAATGCTTGGCTCCTTCTGATAGGTTGTCAGACCTCCAAATTCCTGGGCTGTTCTGGAAACCACACTCTCTGGACAGTGGGTGTGTGGCAATGGGAGCAGGGCAGCAACAGCATGTTCTTCCAGGTTGGCCTGGTGTGAGCCATGGGGGCTTTATCTTGCCATTAATGATTTTCTAAATTGGTGGCAGTGGAGCAAAAAACCCAATTTGTGCCTGGAGCATGCATGATTACTATTGTAATAAACTCAGCTAATAAGAATATGATGTGGGGCTAGGCTGGGAGAGAAAACACATTTCTCATTAGCTTTTGATTAATTACTCTACATAATTTCTTAGTTGTGGTGGCTATGGAGGGGGGTGGGTGTTGCCATCTCCTTGCCTCACCTTAACCCTGGCTGGCCAGGATATTCTAGGGATTGTGGTGTTTCCACAGAACCCAGAGAAGGAGAAATCCCTACTCTCCTCCCACTTCCCTTCTCTCTCTCCTACTCACTCCCTTTCCCTGTCTTCTCTCCCCAACCGCTCTCCAGCCTCCTCTTTCTGTGCCTTCTTCCTTTCTTCTTTTCTCTTTCCCCGCTCTCTTCAACCTCTCCTGAGTCTTCATGGGTTTCTGACTAGCACTTGGTGATGCCCAGATGGCCTCCTCTCACTCCTGGGTAGGTAGGTAGTGGCTGGTTTGCAGGTCCTGGCTCATCTGCCCTGATCCCTGAGCCCAACTTCACTTTAGTCTCTACTCTGTACCTCTCTGGCTCTTGGCTCACCTGCACCTGATGCAGGTCGTTTCTGACCTGGCTGAGTGGCACCCATTCCAGGCCTTCTCAGAGGCTTTATGTGGTTTGGAATTGTTCTTGTCACCTTACCACCTCACTGTATGCAGAGGAGCCTCCTGGCCTGAGGGTTTCTGCCTGTCTCTCCTAGTGCCTGGCAGCTAGGACCAGGCTGGATGGTTCCTCAGTCACAGGTGGGAGCTAGTGCTCCACAGGTCAGTGCCTGGAAACATCTTCACTTTATTTGTTGGCTGGAAATACTGTCATTTTATTTGTAACTCAACAGGTTTCTGTTGACTCCTACTCTGTATCCAGAGCTGTGTTAGGCACAATGTGGGTAGAAGAAAAATGACAGGTGCAGGTCTTGCCATCAGGTCGGGAAGGGTGTTGGGGTGTTGGGGAAGGACAGAATCTTAACACAAAGCATTATGTCCTGTGAGCCCAGCATGTGAGGCAGAGAGAGCAGGGAGGCTTCATGGAGGAGGGGGTCTCAGGTTTGGATCAACAGAGAGGAAGGGACAGGAGACGGAATTGCAGATGAGGGAGTATTGTGAATAAAGACCCAGAGATGGTAATACTTGAGGCAGTTTTGGAGATGTGAAGGTGGCTGTTATATTTTAAGTGGGGATTTCTGTGGAAGGTGAGTTACAGAGGGAAATTGGAGGTCAACCCTCTCGAATGTCAGGCTGAGGAGTTAGGGCATCCGGGATATAGAGTTGGGAATCCTGAAAGGTATTAGGGTATGACGGTGGTCTAATAGAAGTGGCTTGCTAAAGGGATAATGGTGGGGTGTATTAGTTTCCTATTGCTGTTGTTAACAAGTTACCACAAAACCAGTGGCTTAAAATAATACAAATTTATTATCTCACAGTTCTGCAGGCCAGAAATCTAGGTTGGCTTGACAAGCTCTGCTCTATGTTATACAAGGGTGAAATCAATGAAATCAAGATGTCAGCTGGTTAGGCTCCTATGGGAGGCTCTGGGAAGAATCCACCTCCAGCCTCATTCAGGTTGGCAAAGTCCTGTTTCTAGTGGTTGTATTGAGGCACCCATCCCCTTGTTGGTGATAATCTGGAGCTACTTTTATCTTCTACAGGCCCCTCCTCAATTCATGTGGATCCCTATACCTCAGAGCCAGCAACAGGGTATAGGGTCATTCTCATGAGAAAGGAAAACTTCACTTTGGATCCAGCCTAGAAAACAAGAGAAAAACAGCCTAGAAAACAAGAGAAAACAAGAGAAACTCATTGGTCACTATAGTAGGAGGTGCTGGTTATGCAGGGCAGATGATGCATTTGTTTCAGGCAGGATGACTGAGGGGTGACAGCAGAATTTCTACCAACCTGGAACTGTCTTATGAACAGTTGGTAACACTCACCAGAACTGTCAGACCTGGTGATACTATTCTGTGAGCTATTTACATTGAAGTAATAACCAAAGGCTTGGGAGGGCATTAGATCACTGTGTCCAAGGGAGACATGGTAAACAGAAAATAGGCTAGATCTTTGGGTGATGACCAAAGAAGAGGTGGGAGGAGGAAGAAGAGCTAGAGAGAGACGGAGCAGGCATAGCTGGGGAGCTGGACAGACAGGAGGGGAGCTAGGAGAGCTCCCATCAATGTGGATGGTCAGGGTTGGTGGGCAGGGTTAGGAAGGACAGGGGTATGGCAAGAGAGTGGGACAAAGGCTACGAGTCAGTGATGGATTGCTGCAGGTGATGGGTACTGAGAAGAGACTGGGTGGCGTGGGTAGAGGGAAGGAGGGAGTGGGAACATCCATGAGACTCAGTCTGACCCACAGGCATTGTGTGTCAGCCTGTGGGGAAGAATGGGAGCAAGGCCAGAGGCAACTGAAAGCAGAGCAGAGGGAGAGACTGACACTGCTGGAAGGAGAGGGGTATGAGTCAGAAACATGGTCCCCAAAGTGACAGTGGCTGATGAGGTTGCGAATGGCATTGGAAGCTTCAGTGGAGGGAGACCAAGGTTGGATCCATAAACATTTCTGGGTTAGGGCTGAGCTCATAATGGACCCAGTCACCTTGCTTGTGGTAGAGGCTTACATTCTGACCCAGTGCTGCTTCTGGGCTGGAAATCCCAAGCCAGAGCCTGGATACTCAGGCAGAACTGGCTGGGCATGGAGCAATGGGCCTCTTGGAAGCCTTTGGGGGTGGAGGCCTGTCCTGTAGAGACAGAGCACAGGACAGGGCCAGGCAGGGCAGCAAATGTAGCCACAGTGGGGTGACTCCTATTCTCGGACTGTCTGATCTCCCCTGATTATCTTGGGGGCCCATACCTCTATAATACAAAAACTCATGAAGTGAAAGGAATTTAATTATTCAAGGGAGTTTGGGATAATGGGTCATAGGGGCTTCTCACCTTCCCAAGGGTCCTATGGGATCTTGTGGAAGCAGATGAGCACTGTCCCCTAGGGCTCTTGACTCCATTGGCCATGGTCAACCCCAGGGGTCTTCCACATACTCAAGGCCCCTGTGACTCCTAGCTTCCTTGCTACTTCTGACCTTTGTGGGCCATGGTCTGAGGCCTAACTGTCTTTGGCAGCACACTGCTTCAGCTCCCACCAGCCATTTTGCTTGCAGTCAGCAGGGTCTGCCCAGAGGTGGCTCCCACTTTTGGGTGTGGTCCCGTGTTCATAGGGAGGCTCTGAATACACTGCAGATACTCAGCTAATACTGCAGCTGACCTTTGTGGGCACTCAGTGTTGGCCCTTGATGTGTGCATGTCTGTGCATGACTTGTGGGCAAGGGGGTGTCCTCAGCTCAAACCTCTGGGGACTTCAGGGTTGGGGAGTCACGGAGGTGGCTGGGGCATTGGCTAACCAGAGGGGGCACAGAGGGGCTGGCATGGTGACAGAAACTTGGGAGGCCAGTTCCATTCTCAGAGGAGGGCCAGGAAAGGAAGCCCAGGGCAGGAAGCTTGGGGCTCAGCACCATTACCCTCCACCCAAGCAGCCTGCCCTGCCCCTGCTCCCAAAAGCCATCTCCATGTCCCACCCCTCTCCTCTGACTCCCTCCATGGTCTCCCACACTGTGAGGGAAGAGGAAATTTTGCTAGAGATCTATGTAAAAATAGATGTATTTCTAGATAAGCAGTGAGCCTGAAAAATGGCTGAGCTAGAGTCTGCTCCGCTGACAGAAGGTCTATGTACCAGATTCCTCTTCAAAATCTATTTCTCTGGAGATGTATTCTTGCAGGGCTCTGCCGAGCTGGGGGAAGATCCCCTCACTGGCGACTGGGCACCTGCTGCTCCATCCTTTCCCAAGTGACTATTTCCCAGTGTAAGCTGTGGTCAGGTTAGGTGGCAGGCAGCCTGATGGGCTCTGGCCTTGCAGAAAAGTCAAGAGGGATTTGAAAGGCAAAAAGGTCATTCTCCTGCATTACCCTGGCTGGGTCGGAAGCAGTATGATGCAGTGTGACACCCATCTTGGTGGCTGGGAGAGTAAGTGATGGCTATATTTATGTTTCCATCTAAATGCATGGATCAAAGCAGACACTTTAATCTATTCAACAACAGCCCAAGGATTAAAAAGTTGCAGGCAAATCACACTCTTAAATTGGTAATACATTTTTGCTTGTCACTTGACAAACCATTTTAGAGAGTGACTGCAGGCTGAATGTGAGACCTGGAGACTTGAATCTGGCTCCTTCCTGGAGAAGGCCCCAGTACCATAGGGTGTGGCATGTCCCCTCACTTGCTGTAGTCTCTGTGAATCTGCTTGCACTGGACTCCTAGAGAGAGAATGGGAGCTGCTGGGGTATACCAGGCCTTGGGTCATATATCTAGGTCTGTTCTAATCTTCCCAACAGCCTAGCTGGTAGACATGATAACAGTTCCCATTTTACAGACCAGGAGGCCCAGACACGTGGCTTGCCTGAATCACATAGTAAGTGGAGAATGGGATGCAAAGCTAGATGTTCTAAGGCCACATCCAGTGCACCTGTGTCTCTACTGGAGCTGCTGGATAAGAGTAATGTTCTCCTCTGGGGGCCACAGGGACAGCAGAGGAGGTGGAGACTGCTCTGTCACTTGATGTGTAACTATTGGCAACTTCCTCACTTCCCAATTTCCTCATCTGCAAAATGGGTATAATGATCATGCCCACCTGCTGGGGTGGTTGTTCTGAGTAAATGAGATGACATAGCACGGTGTCTGAAGTGTGGTGAGAATGCACATTTGTGCTGAGCTCTGAAGGACAGGACCAGAGACAAGTGTGTCCAGAGGCTGAGAAAGGAACTCACAAGCATGACATCTGAGGACTAGTTGAAGGATCCTGGCTGCTGAGTCAGGTAGGGAGAAGGCTGCCTTCTAATGTAGGCCTGGTTATAAAAAGCCGATTTGAATTGTTCTGTGTGGCCCCAACAGGGGCAACTGGGTCCTTAAGAAGGCTGACAGATTTCTGCTAAAGAGAAGCAAGAACTTTCTAATCACCAGAGTTGGGCAAAGCGGAAGTGATGAGCTCAGGTTTTTGGGAGGTGTGCAAGTTAAAGCACTTGGATGAGCACTTGGTGATGATATTATACTGAAAGATATGCCTGCCTGGGGCAGCATTTAGGTTAGATTTCTTGAAAGGTTCTTTCCAAGCACCAGACACTAAAATTCCATGACAGTAGGGTCAGCTCCCAATCATCTCCAGTAACAGAGGCCAGAAGAGTTGGGTAGTTTACTGAGAACAAATCATGTATTTAAATAAAAATGCATTCGTTGTGTGTGTTTCATGATTTAATTCTACTGATTTATGCTTGGCTCAGATCCCCACTAATCTTAGGATGTGTGGGGTGGCATGGAGGTTCAAGAGTTGGCCAGATGGCAGAGGTACTTAGGCGGCAAGGAGGCAAACTAGCCTCAGGTGAAGGAAGAATTCCTGTCATTACCCAGTATTGGCCAGAGTGATCCATGGGACCAGAGAGCAGTGCCAGTCAACAGAACGGTAGATTTAGAGTTGAGGAGACTTGGGTTTCCATCTGGCTCCATCTCTTCTTACTATCTCTGTGTGTAGCTGAAAGTCACCTAATGTCACTGAGCCTCAATTTCTCCATGTGGGAAGTAGGGAGCCATACCTTCCCTGCTCACCTTTCAGAGGCGGTATGAGAATTGGAGAGAAGCTGACCTTGTGCTCCCTCCATCTGTGGTCTTGGGAGAGCGGCACTGCTCCTAGAAGGGAAGAGGTGCCCTGGACACCCCATGGTCTGGCCTCCAGCATGCTCAGCCCTCGTCCTCTCCCAGTGATCTGTGACCGCACCGTGCCCTAGGCCCCCTCCGCTCTGCGTCAGGCCTGCTGACTCCTGTGGGCTGCGGAGCACCATGTGAGTGCCCGGAGAGGGGTCTACGCTTGGCGCACAGCCAGATTGCACCATCTGCCTGGGTGGAAAAGCAGCACAGGTGTCCAGCTTGGGATGAAGGTAATTGCTGATGGCTAAGCCAGCTCTCTTGTATCTTGTGCTGGAGCAAGATGAGTCTGGGCGCTACCGCAGCGGCTTGTGTTGTCTGCTGCTCTGCTGGTGTTCTGCTCTTTTCCTGCTTCCTTAGCCTGTCCCCTTGTGTGAGCCTCAGAACAGCTAAGCCAGGAAGATCAGGGCATTATTTGATTCATTTTACCAGCGTGCAACTCCAGAACGAGAGAGGTTAAATATCTGACCCAGGGTCCCGGAGCCTGTCAGTGGTGGACCTGGTCTAGCCCTCAGGGTCACCCACCTCTCAATTCCATTTTCCTTGTGTGCTCTCCTGTGTGGGCAGTTCAGCAAACATTTATGTGGGGCCTTCTATGGGTCAGGCAGAAACTAGGCATGGGGTGCTGATTGGGGGTTCTGGCTCTGTTCATGGGAGAGTGCTAGTTTAACCCTGATGTTTGGCCCTGAGGCTCCTAGGTGTACCCCACATCAGTGTCTGCCACCCAGCTACTTGAAGTGTTCCTCCTGCACACAGGTTCCACTTGTTCTCACAGGAGCTGATTCTCCTGGGCTAAACTCCTGGGCTTGTTGTGCTTGGCCTTTCTGAATCTGCTATTAGTCTACCTTTGCAGCTTCGATCTTCCCCTTTCCTGCCCAACCCTCAGTCTGCTAAACAGGTTGGCCATCTAGAATTCTGTCGCCATGACCCAGATGTCACTGTCTCTTTCCAGCTGGCAGCCCAGCTTCTCTAATCCCACTTGTGCATTCGGGCCCAGAGCAAATGTGGGACTTCTTTCCTACAGCTTTCTTTGATTCTCCATCCTTCCTGATTCTTCCTGTCAAGGAGTGATTCCCTTCCCTGTGCCTAGTGCATTTTGTGTTGGCTTTCATGATAACAAGAGGCTGCATGTTATGCAGTTCCGAGTTGTTCCCTGACCCCTTTGTCACTAGACTGTGGGCTCTTCAAGGTCTGGGTCTGGGTCTGGGTCTTACTAATTTATGATCCACCCATTGCCCACAGCATGGTGCAAGCATGCACCAAGCATGCTTTAAGGGAAGCATGCTTAAGCATGCCTTAAGGCACACGGGAGGTGCTTAAGGTTACAAATGAGATGGTATATGTGAAACTGTTTTATAAAGTTCACACAGTGCTGCCACTAAAATTGAGAAGTGCTTATTGAATCAAAACTATGGAATAAGAAGGCTCATTTCAACGACCCCCTATTTTTAAGTTCCACATTATTTTTTTTATCAATCTAAAATTACAGTAATAACAGTAGCTTAACATTTTTGACCTTTTTGTCCCTGCTAAGCGTTAGATGTTATTATTTATTGTTACAATAGGGATATACACATGCACATACATCTTTCAATTTCTGTACATTAAACAAATTATCATTAGGACAGTATTGAAATAATGTCACAAATCTTCAAATGTGCTTTAAGAGAGTCTCAACAAAATGACCCCCATACTCCACCCCCAACTACCTTTGTGACCTCAGGCTCTCAAGGGTCTTTGGTGGATGGAGCCTGTGGTTGGCAAGTGTCCCTGCCAGCAGGTCCTGGCCTAGCAGAATATTCCATGCCTTGCTAGTTCATCCCTTCTTTCTAGGCATTGAGCCAGCAGGACTTTTCTTGCCTTTTGGGGACAGTGGACAGCAAAACTACTTGAGCATGCCCAGGGATGGCCAGCCTCATTATGGAGTGAGATATACACAGGTGGTTTAAAAAGGAGTGTGCATCCCTGCGAGTCTATCATCAAAATTTTTAAGTCTGAATGACACAAGGATTGTTGGATTTCTCTACTTTTGTATTTGTGGAAGATGCAAAGAAGGACTGCTCTGAGTAAATAAACTCAGAAGGAGAAAAATTAAAGGCCTATTTATATGGTGGGCACCATTTTGAGACAACAAGCCAGGAGCGTCGTTTCTGGGATTTTGTGACACTGCCACAGCACTGAATGGAACCACAATCTAATTTCTGAGTTGTTTCAGAAGGCTTGGACTCCTCAGTTTCTGAGTTTTAGCTTTCAGATGTTCTAATCCGTATGTGTCTGTGAGTGTCCCTGTGAGTGCACAGGTGAGTATGGGCATGCACTTCTCCCTGTCCACAGGGGTCTGTGGTGTCCAAGGTGAGGGTAGTGTGTGCGCCCTCTCTGCATGTTCAGTGTTTGTGCAAGTGGGTGTGTGTATAGAGAATATGCACATTGGGGTGAATGTGGAGCTTTCTAGGTGTGCATCTTATATGTTATGTATGAATGTGCATCTATTATGTAGGACTCTATTTTTGAGTGTGAAAATGGGGCAAGGTGTAACACTGGGGTGTATTTTGTGTGAACAGGTGTTTGAGTTTGTGAGCATGGGTCTCTGTGTGTTCCCAGGGGAGTGTGGATGTGCATTTCTCAGCATGTTCCTTTGCCTGGGTGGGTGGATGGGTAGGAGAGGGTCCTGGGTGAGTGTGTGTGTACCTCTGCAAATATACCAGCTCTGCAGATAGGTCCCTGCACACTTTGTATGCCCAACTCCTCTGGCTCCTCCTGGTTTAGTTGCTGCCTCTGGTCCTTGGTGGTTCTTTCTTGCTGGTCCACAGAGAGATCAACACCCTTCAAACCAGCTGCCTCGTTGGCTGCAGCTCACTTGGTTGGCCTTCTGATGTCTGTGGTTGCCATGGAAACCAAAGTAGGTCTGTTTCTGTCTGCCACTGGGTCCCTGGGCGAGGGCAGCTGTGGGCCAAAGCCTCTGTGGTGAGGGCTGGCCAGTGGGAAGAGAGGAGAAAGTGTGAGGGACCCTTCAAGCCTGCTTCTCCTCATACCCTCCTGGGGCCTCTTTTCTGCCTCTGAACATGAGGGCAGACCCCTGCTGTCAGACTAGGGGATCAAAACAATGACCTGAGCAGTCAACTTTTTCCACATACATAAAAAATCCTTACCTGAAAAAAGCAATTCAAGACATATGCTAATTCCACATTATTGTGCATGCCACTTGTACACCACTAATTCAGTGCCTAAAATAGAGTGGCTGTTAGGAGTGCTGGTACTACCTGGTGGGAGAATTCTGTACATGCTTTTGTAGCCTGGTTTTATAATAGGCATCTGCTCTGAGTTCATGGCATTGGGAAAACTTGAACATAACAGTGCTAAGCTTTGAAGAGGTCACAGATCCTGTTTTGTTCAGAAAAACTGAGTTGCAAGCACAAACCTAGCTGTGTAAGCAAAGAACAATACATTGTTAGGGAGTTGCACAACCATAAAGCAAAGCAAGGGGATGATTAATACAAGAGTTGGAGAGTGGTTCATGCCAGTGGTTCATGGAGGAGGGTCACCGTGCGGGGATCTGGGTCTTTTAAGGCACTACTAACATTGTATATCTTAACCTTGTGGAGACTCAGGTGATTGTTACCCTTTTCACTGCACACATATTTTTATACTCTTCTGTGTATCTGGCAATAACAAAATCACCCATCCTGTGCTTGTGGCCCCTGGATTGATCAGGCCATAAGACTAGGTAGGTATGGGGTTCTGGAAAGAGGACAGTGTGGGGGTCACAGTTTTATGGGTTCTGGAGCTGCCTCCAGTACTGACTGGCCTGGAACCTTAAGGAAGCCAGTCAACTTCTGGCTACAGTTTCTTTGTCTGTAGCATGATGAATACATGGACTCATTAATTCAGTGAAGAATTACTTTTGAGCTTTCTTTCTGCCAGACACTGCACTAGGCAAAACATGATGTACAGATGTTACTGCAGCACATGGCAGAGCGTGGTGAGTATGCTGGAAGGGGCACAGACAGGGAGGGGCTCTGGGGAGCTTGGAGTTGAGACAGAGACTTCCACAGGGGCAGTGGAGGAAGCAGGTTTTGAACCGGGTCTTAAAAGATGGGCCAGATTTCAAATGACTGAGACAGGGAAGGAGAAAGTGACAGAAGTCAAGTCTCAGTGCTGTCAAAGGGTGAGGGGGAGTCAGGGAAGAGCACTGATGCCATGTGGCCAGAGGACAGAGGCCATGAAGGACAGGTATGACATAATTACCTGGGCAGCCCTTTGAACAGTAAAAGAAGAAACTCCCTATCCTGGGCTGGGAGGCCAGCTGCGGGTAGGGGTACAGGAGAGGGAGAGGTAAGGCATTGGGTGCTGTTGCCAGTCCCCTTGTCCTGGGTGCAGGTGATCATGTGGGACCAGGACCTTGATGGTCAAGACAGTGGGCCCCACAAGATAATCTGGGTGCTCCCACCCCAGGCCTCTATATAGGGTAGGCTGTGAGGAAGCATCCTTCAGACCAAAACCCTGAAGCTCCCTGGGCACATGAGATCCCCACCATTCCACACACATCCAGAGAAGGCCCATGTCAGCCAGCAGGGGGTTGTGCATGGAAGCTGCAATCTCTGGAAATGTCTGTGGGGCTAGGACAACAGTGGCCAGGATGTCTTGGTGGTCCATCAGACTTGATCTCACCTCATCCTGCCCTTAGCACCCATGCTGACCTTTCCCTGTAACTCTGGGTGCCTCATACTAAGGGATGGGGGCCTGTATTTTGGACCAGAGAAGCTGGGCCCACATCCTGGCTCCATCTCTTCAGAGGTGGGACAAGTCTCCAGCCTTTCCTGATGGGGCTCAGGTAAAAACCCATGGAACAGTAATCACATAATGAACTTTGCACATTAGAACGTATGCTCCTTCCAGGTGGAATGACTTGTTCTTCTCTGACCTGTGCTTCCTGGGCACTTTTCTCAGGAAATCATGTCTTGGTGAAGATGGTGTCTCTCACCATTGAAGTGGGTAAAGTGTTCTTAATGTTGCAAGAGTGTCGTCTTAGGGCTCCAGGCCACCTTCTCCCTGAAGGGTGCTTGAGCGATGACACTGGAGAGCCCCTGGGAAGCACGCTCACCTGTGCTTGATTGGTTTTGGAGCATAGGACCTCTTGGGCAGATGAGCTGTGTGAGCAGGCTGGGAACTGAAGGCTGCCTTTGGTGGGGCTGGACCAAACAAGAGGGGTTTCCCTACACTTTCTGATGCTCAGAATCTGGCATGGGAGATGGAAGAGCTCAATCAGGGACCACACAACTGAGGCAAGATGCTGCTCACCCCAAGGACCACTGCGACTCTGAGGAAAGAGTCTGGTGCCCGACACTCATGGATCCACTGAACACACAGCAGGTTAATCAGGATTGAATGAATACCTTTGGGGCACATTTAATGTCATTGATATTCTTGAATTTGGGGGGTGGTAAGGATCTTCGGAGGTAGCCTGGTGGTGTCAGAGCCCACCATCACTACTCTCAGTGGCAGAGAGCATGAGTTGTGGAAACAGTTAAGTGTCTGAATCCTAACTCTTGTGTGCACCAGTTACGTGACTTTGAGCCTGTTTAATACTCAGTTTCTTCATCTCTAAAATGGGTGCGGTGTTATTATCTGTGTACACCATGTAAGGATTAAATGAGAAGGCTTAGCACTGTGCCTAGTAAGTGCCAGTTATGAGCTCAGTGCAGCAGCAGGTGGTGGCATGGTCCATGAGGGCACTGCAGTGGGAGTGAAGGCGGGAGGGAGGAGTCTGGCAGGAAAGCAGGTGGGTTCAAGATGAGGCTTGTTTGTAAGTCAGGTGGAGGGCAGTAGGGAGTTGTCAGGTCAGTGTTGTGTGCCGCTGAGAGGGAGAAACGAGATCTCTGGTGAAGGGGCCCTGGCTGGGGTAGCTCAGTGGATAGAGCGGGGGCTGCAAACCAAAGGGTTGCCAGTTTGATTCCCAGTCAGGGCACTCGCCTGGGTTGCAGGCCAGGTCCCCAGTGGGGTCATGTGAGAGGCAACCACACATTGATGTTTCTGTCCTTTTCCTCCCTTTCCCTCTCTCTAAAAAGAAATAAAATAAAATAAAAAAAAGATCTCTGCTGAAGAGGAGAGTCATATTTTGCACCAAGCAGGATGTTCATTTGACCCATTGATTCCTTCATCCACTTACTCAGTGAAGGTGTGCTAAGCCTCCACTGTGTATGGAGCCCTACTCAGTCACCAGGGGCGCAGCAGTGACCGAAAAGTCAACGCTCCTGTCTCCAAGAAACTTACTCTGCTGGAAAGCAGTGGAATCCTTTTATCATTCAACGAATGTGTTTGGATCTCTCAACCATTGTATGATTTTGTATTTATCTGCTCTGTGTGTTCTAATAAAATTTCTTTTCAGAATGTTGTAACCTCCCTGGGGCAGACATTGAAGAAACAGTGGTATCAGCAGGGGCAGCCCCACCTGGTTGGAAGACCTGGGAGGAGAGGATTGCTCAGGTCATTGCTGTCAAGAAACTCAGGCCAGAATTCAGGCGAGCAACAGACCCCTTTCCTCCCTGTTCCTGTTCATTCATCCATCCAGGAGCCTGCGTCTCATGGCCAACGTGACTGTGGTTTGGCTGACTCCAGATTTTGCCCACTTCTTGACTATCTCTAGCTTTACCCCTAGCCTGTGGTTCCTAAGCCTTACTCCTAAACTGCCCTTGTTCAGAAAACAGCAATAGTATCAGAACTAGAGGTAATGAGGGTGTTTTGGAAATCGGCCCTCTCTCAAGGGTCTATAATTAATTAAGGCCAGTAGAAGGGCAATCTCGATGATGTGGTCCAGTATAGTACTGTGGTAAATTCTTGGTTCCTATCTGCAAGGATGTTTTACTGGGTGACTTAGGAGACCCTCCCAAGTTGTGACACATCCACAGGGCAATGTCAGTAACCCTGAGAGTGGAGCCCTGTCTTTGGGGTGGTAGATATATTGTGTATTAGTCAGTGTTCCCCAGAGAAACAGAAAAGATAGGAGGTAGATAGATATATTTATTATAGGGATTGGTTCACACAGTTATGGAGGCCAAGAAATCTCATGATCTGCTGGACACCCAGAACAGTCAGTGGTATAATTCACCCTAAGTCAGAAGGCAGAGAACCAGGGGAGCCAGTGTGTGAGGGCGGGAGAAGATGGATGCCATCTCTCTCAAGCAGAGAGGTGGCATTCGCCCTTCCTCTGCTATTTTCTATTCACACCTCAATGGATTGCATGATGCCCACTGACATTGGTGAGGGTGATGGTCTTTACTCATTCTGCTGATTGAAATGTGAACCTCTTTGGGAGATACCCTCAGAGACACACCCAGAAATAGTGTTTTACCAGCTGGGCATCCCTTAGCCCAGTCAGGTGGGCACACTGAATTAACCATTACACATGTTCAGCCCCACTTCCAGCCTGGTTGGCAGCCTAGTAGCTAGAGCTCACTTTATTCATTCTCACAGTAGGACTCATTTTATTCATGCTACAATGCCTGCCCCTATTCTCAGCCTAGCTGCATCTTGCCTGCAGAAATACTTGAGTTAGAAAGGACTCAAGCTCTGGAGTCTGTGGACCAAGTGTCAGTCTCAGCTCTTCCCTTTTCTGTGTGAGCTTGGGTGAGTCATGTAAGCCCCAGGCCTTGGCTTCCACCTAGGTGAGGGAATCGTGCAGATTGATGGAAGGATCCTAGTGATATGGATAGTGTCTGTGGCGCCTGGCAAAGTACTGATCAGGTGACTAGATTCAGTGGCTTTATTTCCCTTTTGGAAAAAGTCAAGGAACACAGACCTTATTTTAAATGTATTGTAGCTACTAAAAGTCTACCTCCTCCAAGAAGTCTCCCAGACCACCACACCCTTCTTCTCTTTTGTCCTCTCTAGTCCTGTGCTGCTCCATAGGTCCCAGGCCCTTGGCTACATCTGCCTGGGAGGCCATGTGCATGGAGAATGTTTACTAACTATGGGTGACAGCAGGGAATGAGAGCCTGACAACAGTTCTGGGGCCTTGGAAGCCAGGACAATATCCAGGCTGGCTGTGGGGACTGGAGGGGAGGGGTGTGTTGCACAGCCATCTCTTTGACTTGCTCCTCCCCCCTTTGTTTGGGGGCCTCCATCCCCTCCCCGATGACCTTGTTTTTTTTTTTTTTTTTTTTTTTTTGGCTCAGCCTTGTCCTGCTAATGAGCTGAGCCAGCTGCTTGGCACCCACCTCTCTGACGTGCTGACTCAGTCCTGTGGCTCCTGCTTCCTCTGCCCTTGTTTGAAAACACCAAGTCAATTGCTCTTCAGCTTCAGGCTGTTCTGGTGGGGCATGGCCCCCACCTTTCTTCTCCCCTTCCACAGGCACTGGGAAGGATCAGGCCAGTGGTCTCTAGCCTTGGCCTACCCTTTGTGGACAGTGCAGTGTGGGTGCTGGGGAGAGGGGCAGAGGAGCAAAGACAGGAATGGGCTATTGGTCCATTAGGGACAAACTGGGGGGAGAGGGGCAGAGTAGCAAAGAGAGGAATGGGCTATTGGTCCCTTAGGGACAAACTGGAGGGAGAGGGGCTAGCACCCTTGGTCTTGGTATTTCCTGGCCCTCAGGATCCTGGAGATGCCAGCCACTGTCAGCTTGGCCCTGGTTGGGAGGGGGTGGTGTGGTGGGAGGAGGACTGAAGCACTGGTGGGCAGTCTCAGATCTGTGGCCAGAGCTGAGAGCCCAGGAGAGGGTAATGGTACTAGAAGGAAGACCTTAGGCCTCCAACAGGTAGGAAGGAAGGTAGGGGAAAAGGAAAGAGTGGAACAGGGAGGGAGGGAAGGAAGAAGGGAATGAAAGCAGGCAGGCAATGGTGATTCTTGCACATATAAGCTCTTACTTAATTTTTGTAAGATGGGCTACAGATACACTCTCAGGGTGAGAGTCACAATATTTAACAATAGTGTGGAACCAGCCCTTACTAACCAGGGTACATGCCAGGCAGGGGCTAGACAGGGTCCTGGAGGCCCCTGTGCCAGAAGTTAATCCTTTGGTTAGTGGGCCATGGGCAGGCAGGGAGGGATGAGTGAGTGGTGATAACTGTTCACCAACTGGAGTGAAGTGTTTCAGTATTTTAACAACATAAGCTCCATAGTGATAGGGCTCCTTATCTGCTCTGCCCATTGACGTGTCCTGGTGCATAGTAGGGATTCTAGTCTTTGTTGAATAAACAGGTACAAGTGGAACTGCATGTCACCTGGAGCTACCAGGTGAGGGAAACTTCACCGGGAAGTTGGCAAAAGAGTAATGGTGAGTCAGGTGCCAGGTGGCAATCTAAGAGGGAGCCAGGGAAGATGTCCCACAGGGCATTGGGTGAAGGCACATTGGGGGCACTTCCTATAAGACCTTGAATTTTGGGGTTCCCCTTCTGGAGATTGGTCTCTGGAGGCACCCAGGCTGGCTGGGTGGGGCTCAGGATGTGGGTGCTGAGGGACAGGGAGACCTCCAGAGAGGCTCTGGGCAAAGCCTGGGATGATGTGCACTAATTCAAATTTTTTTTTATTACTGTGACAGAAAGAGGAGGAAGGGAGAGATAGGTTTAGAAAGCATGTTCCAATCCCCTGGTGATCATGAAAGCATAGAGACATGAAAGGATTTTCTCCCATTAGGAGATGGGCCCCCACTGTGGCAGGTGGAGCTTCCTGGGGGGAGCACCATGTGTTTCCAGGTGGGTCTTCTGGCCTCAGAGTTCTTGAAATGACCTGGGTAAAGGGAACAGGTCCTCTTGCCTTCTTTCTTTCCTTCCTTCTACCAGAGTTTAGGAAGTTTGGAGGGTATGTGGAAGAGTGCCGGACAGGGAAAGGGTGCCAGGAGAGGAGGGGCGTAGAGCAGGAAAGCAGTCCATCCTCTTATCTGTTCTGCCTATTTCTGTTTATCTTCTCTCTAAAAAGGGAGACATTTCCTGAAAATCTTTCAACTTCTCAAACCAGAGGCTTTATACAGACTGTATAGCAGGAGGGAAGAAGGAAGGGGAGGAGAGAAGGCACACAGGAGAGAACAGTAGACTTCGCAAGTAAGTGGGGTGTCTGTGGAATCCAGTCCCAAACATGCACTGATAGCATTAGGGCTCTGGTGGCCCTGGTGGATCTGGCTCATTTTAGGGCTTTCCAGAACCCTGGGGTGAGTCCAGCCTGAGCAGGCCACACTCCCTGTCCCACCCTGAGCGATTTGGGGGCTACTCTGTCATGTGGTCCTTCTCTCTTCCCTACTTGGGTCTCCAGCCAGCCTGCTGGCTTGATGAATTAGCCCCACAGATATTCTGTCGGAAAAGCAAACACATATCATATATATCTTTGACAAGTTATTATTCTCCCTTATCAGGATCTGGGTGCATCCCATGCCTGCCATTACTCAAACTGTGCACCCACCCTGCTGGGGACTGGGTACGAAGCCCACTACTCAGCAGTGCCCCACCAGGTTGGCTGCACCTGCCCTGCATCTGGGGTATGATGTGTGCCTGTGACTTGTGTGTGAGTGTGTGTGCAGAGCTCACACCCATTCTCCAAGCCAGAACCTGAGCATGAGCTGTCTTGGCCCCCTTTGGCCCAAAGGTCTGATTGGACATCTTTCCTTAGGCAGAGGATGGATGCAGCCCAAGGTCAACCTGGTGGCCATTTGGGCCTTTGGTTCTTTCACCGGAATCAGGAGTGGGGGGGTTTTGTTCCAAGAAATATTTGGGCCTCACCCAAGTCTCCTTTGTGGTGCTAGGGGTGGGTGCTGGACCCTTCCCCTTTGGTGCTGGACCCTCCCCTGGCCTGCTGAAAGGACTGACTGCTCTGCCACTTCCTATTATCCCAGAGCTTCTTGGAGACAAAGGGCTGCCTCAGGGCCAACCCGTGGCCCCTAAAATGGCTGAGGCCCAGTGGCTGGCGAGGGTGGCCCTGATAAATGGGATGTGTATGAATATTAGTGCTCTCAGCCTGGCTGCTGGATTGTGATTTATTATCTTTAACCCAGCGTGTTCCCATTTCCCCAGAGGCAGGCTTCATATTAACAAGTCCTCTATTTGGGAATATAAATGGGGCATTTGGAATTGCTCCTGATATCCTGAAGGCTGCTAAGGCACTCAGGCCTTGGGGTGGGATGAAAGGGGAGGGCTGGATATGACTCTGAAGCACCCTCTGGCCAGCCAGGGAGAACCCCACATGCTAGAAGTCAGCCTGATTCTGAGGTGGGGAGATCCCTGCTGCCTTGACTTGGGCTGAGTCAGGGCTGGCAGGCTGTGGATTTCCACCCCTCCTGCCCCTCAGACCTGAGAGCTGTGGGGGAAACTGTCTTCCCCTCTGAGATGCAGCCTTGCACCATTTCAGTACATAGAGAAAGTCAGTAGAAGCTGAGGCTGTTGTCACCTGAGAGCCAGCCCTCCCCCATAGGAGTTTCTGTGCTACAGCAGCTTCTCCAGCATTACTGTGTGCATTCCTGAGGACCTTCCTTTCCTTCCCCTGGCCAGCCCCTCAGGGTGCACTGCATCCTGGAGAGGACAGGAGAGGAGCAGAGGAAGCCTTGCTACAAGCAGGTGTTGCTCTGGCTTCCTGGTTTGCCTGGGCTGAGTCCTCAGGTGGATTTGGTGTAGCCAACTGAGTAGGTGCCTGTGTACAGGCCTGGGTGACACTGCAGGTGGATTCCAGACATATACCTGACTCCATCCCTGCCCTCAGGGGCTCCTGGTCTAGAGCAGGGACAGCTGGGGAGGAGGTAAGAGTAGTGGTCCTGAAAAGCATGCTGGCCCTGCAGAGAGGCTCCCATGGTGTTCACTGTAGAAAATGAGGATGGGGGAGGCTGTCAGCTGAGGGGAGTATGGTGGAGGGAGGGCTCAGAGAAGGCTTCCTGGAGAAGGGAGTGCTTCAGAAGGGCAGACTTTCAATGAGTGGGTGTTTGCCTGAGGACAGGAGTGGGTGAGAGTGTTGGAGGTGGGGCATAGGTCAAGTCTGGGGAGTGCTGAGGACACTCACACAGGGTCCAGTCACTGCCTATGGGCCAGAATCCTGCCTGCTAGGGGAGCCTCCCTCCTGACATTGAATGCCCCACAGATGAAGTAAAGAGGGTTAGTGGGAGTCTAGAGTGGTTTGAACTCTTGGGGCTGTAGCATCCAGGTCTTCTAGCTCCTGTACCTGGGTAAAGTCTCTGATGTTCAGGGGTCTGGTGCTGACACAGTAAGTGTGCCCATCAGGGGCAGTTTCCCACTTAACCTGTGGCTAAGGGCTGTGCACCTGGCCTAGGTGGGTGTGGATGTGTTGGTTGCAGTTATCATTATGGCCACTAGAGGGAAGTCCCAGCCCATATTTTGATCCTGAATAGCGAGGCCCCAGGCAGGGATGAGAGATGTAGGTGGGGCTGCCGCCCCTGGTGTCCAGGTTGGGGTTCCCTGTGCTGGGAATGGGGTGTCTGTTCCATATTCTGTCTGAGTTAAGGCTTACTAGTGCCTGAGCTCTTTAATCCCAAGTTAAGGAAGAGAAATCTCTGGAAATTTTGAAGCTATAGGGAAAAGGCATTTTGTTTGAACATTTAATATCTACGATACTTGTTTTAGTGCCTTTTACAAAAAAAGCTTTGTGAACATTAAAAGGCTTTGTAGAAGACCACATAGCTGGTTGCCAGTGTCACGGGCTTTGGTACCAGACTGCTTGGCTGGAATCTTAGCCCCATTGTCTAATTATTGGGTGACCTTCGGCAGGTTAAATAACATTTCCAAGCCTCAGTTGCTCCATCTATAAAATGGGGATGATAATACCTACATCATAGGGTTTTCTAAGAATAAACACTGTAAGGGTCACGCAATATGTGCTCAGCATATAGTAAGGGCTCCAGTGCAGCTCTTTCATTTTTATAATAAGCAATTACATTTGATTTAGATGGAAGAGTGAAGACCCACATTTAAAGCAAAGACATGACTGTTTCCTTTCATTAATATTTTAAAGACCATCCTCCCCTCAATAAAGTAAAAAAAAAAATTGGAAAAACTGACCTGAACGGTGTGACTCTCAGTTGGTTGGGTGTCATCCTGCAAAGCAAAAGGTCACTGGTTTGATTCCTGGTCAAGGAGCATGCCTGGGTTGTGGGTTCAGTCCCCTGTCAGGGCACATGCAAGAGGCAACAGATCAATGTTTCTCTCACACTGATGTTTCTCTCCCTCTCTCTCTGTTTTCCCCTCTCTCTAAAAATAAATAAATAAAATCTTTAATGAAAAAAATTGGAAAAGCTTCCCCCAACTCTGACATTTTCTAGGCCTTTATACAGAATTAGTGAGCACCAATTTGCACTTTAATTTATGCCTCACATTTCCTGAGGTGTAATTGTTTGTTGGGCACCCAAAGGGTCCCTCTGGGATGGAATGGGGGCACTTGGCCTTCCACCCCCCATGCCACATCATAGGTTGCTGGCACTGTGAGCCAGTGATGCTGGGTCACAGACCCACTCTGCAACCCTCTAGCTCATGCCTCTCCACCCGAGCTACATTAGAATCACATTAGTTTGCTGTGAAAACTACTGCCTGAGTTCCACTTCCAGAGGTTCTCATTCATTTGGTGGGGTCTGGGCCTCAGGCTGATGAAAAGCTGCCTGGGTGATTCCATAGTGTATGCACAGTGGACTGCCACTGCCAGAAAGGTCTTCCCTGGTGAAGGGAGGTGCCCCCGGTCCTCTAAACCTAAGGTCTTACAGAATTCTGTATGAATTTAGGAAGAGAAATTTGGCTTGATATAGGAAATTCCTTTGGATTGTTAGTGAGGAGGTATTGGTTTTAGTCTTGGCTTGGTGGTTAACTGAGTGGACCTTATGGTAAGCTCCCTGCCTCTGGGCCTTAGTTTTCTCATCTGTTAAATGGGATGAGTAGTACCTTTTGGGCCCAAGGGGTCATGTGATTATAATTATCAGATGCAAAAATGAGAGTGAATATGCTTGGAAAGAGTGAAACCAAAATGCCCACAAGAGTTTTCTGTAACTTTTCTTTTCGAGAGAGGGAATATGTTAGTTTCCCAGGGCTGCGGTATCACACAGCACCACAAACTGGGTGGCTTAGACAACAGAAATGTACTGTCTCTCAGTTCTGGAGCCTGAAAGTCCAAAATGAAGGTGTTGGCAGGGCTGGGTCCTTCTGAAGGCTGTGAACGAAGCATCTGTTCTAGGCCTTTTGTCATCTTGTCCCTGAGTCTTCACATGGTCCTCGCTTAAAGCATCTCTGTCTTGGTGTCCAAATTTTCCCTTTTTATAAGACACGTGTCCTGTTGGATTAAGGCCTTCCCCACTGATGGTATTTTAACTTGTTTACCTGTGTAAAGACCTTATCTCCAAATAATGTCACCTTCTGAGGTACTAGGGGCTGGGACATTTACACAACATTTTTAGGGGACACAATTCAGCCCACAACAGGGAGTGAGAGTATGTCCAATGCTTTATTCAGAAAAGAGCAGCAGGAATGATAAGCCATGAACACAGAGGAGGGGCGAATGGGGGGCAGAGACCAGGCCTGGCCTCCATCCCTGAGCAGCCCTCCATGCCTCTCCCTATTTGTGCTCCCTCACCTGTGGACTGGTTTACCTTCCAGGTTATGAGGTGTGGGTGTGGCTCAGGTCCAGGAGGCACCAGGCACATTATAGTCTATGTGGGTGATATTCCTTGAGCCCGACTTTTAGTGTAGGGGTTTTGGGGGAGACATAAAAGAGAGGACGGGGGTCTGAATGGTGGTACCTTTCAGTTACAAAGCAGGTGACATGCTGAAACCTGGCAAGCTCCCCCCTGGCCTTGATGTTGAATGGGAGAGGTGGGAGAGGTGGGAGAGCAGGAACAATGGCAAGAAAGGGCCTCATGTAATATTTAGGCCAGGTGGTTTCAGAGTCTTGTTCTTGTAATTGACAAGCACATGGACTGCCCCCTTCTTTCCTCCCTCCCCTACCTGTACCAGGGATCCACCAGGCAGAGGGTGAATGTGGGGGTGTGGGCCTGCTGCTGGCCGGTTGTGCATCCATATTTATCAGGGGTGAGTCTATGGGCAGCAGACAAATGCTGAATATGCTGGGCAATCTATTTGGGCCAACTGTTGCATTCCTGGCCAGCCCCTGGAAGGAGAATCTGGAATGTCTGCCCAAACAGTGGTACTGTGATTTGTAGTGTTTACCATCTCTGGTGTAAATACTCTCACCATAGCTGATTTCAAGCTATCAACACAAACTCATTGGACTCACAAAACTCCTGCTAAATTGAACTTTGACCCAACACCTTGGGTATAAAGGAAAAACTGAGGCTCAGAGATGGAAGATCCATTAGTGGCTCAGCCGAGCTATGTTGTCAGACTGTGTTGGAGTGTTTCTGTCTTCCTGCTGTCACCACTAATAGTGGGTCCTCTGTGACAGTGTGGGTAGGGAGATGAGGGCGGACCTGCCATCCAGAGGGGTGACTGTGGAAGCTCTGCTACGCAGCCTGTGTCAATAATAACATCCAGCATCAGAGAACACCTTGTAAGTGCCTTCTTACCTGTTATCTCTAAAGTTAATTTCCACAGTAACCCAGGAGGGCCTATATTGTTATTGTATCTTTAGAGATGCGGAAATGTTGGTTCAGAGAGATTGTGTGACTTCTAGGTCACATGACTAACCATTTCTAGGTCACCTGGCTGTGCATTCACTCATGCCTGTGACTTCAGAGGCCAATCCTCATTCCTCCCACTTCCCAGGATGCTGAGGCCATGACACCTTTCCATCAGTTCAGCCCTTCCAGGTGCCTGATGACCCTCCACCTACAGGAGGCCTATAGCGTGGCATAGGTGGGAACCTGTCCTTCCACTCTGACATCTGCCTGGCACAGGAGGCCCCTCTATAAGTGTTGGCTGGGGGGTGAGCTGACCCTTGGACCATGGCTAGGGGCTAACCCTCACCTTCTGCTGCTTTCTGAGGGTGGTGCCTTTGGTGCCTTCGTGCTGGCCACATTCCTCCCAACGCACTTCGCCTCAGCCTTCCCAGAGCTGTCCCTGCAGCCCAGCCTCAGTCTCTCCACCCCCCACAAACCTTTCTCCTGAACCTTGCCTGGAAGGCAAGGCATATGTTCATGTGTATGGTTTTACTGTGATTCCTTTCCTGGTATAAGTTCTCTTTCTGATCCAGGGAAGATTACAGATGAAGTCTCAGCCCTTGCCTCATCTGTGTCTCTCAGACTGGGCCCACTATATTGAAGGGACTGCAACTTCTTTGGGAAACAGGCAGACAGACCAACAGAAGGGAAAAAAAAGAAAGACACCATGTGTTAGAGAAAGAGTGAAAAGCAGATAACCACAGCTGATCAGGCACTGTGCTAAATCCTTACTAACTCTCTGAGGTAGATGCTATTTGATCTCTACTTGAGAGTTGAGGAAACAGGTTCAGAGAGGTTAAGTATCTTTCCCAAGTGAGTGCTTGTCAACCCCATTATGTCTGTTCTCACCCATTATACTACCAGGTGTCCTGGTTAAGGAGAAGAAAGCCAGAGGGAGCGAGATGAGACTGAGAGGTGAGAGAGTAAGAGACAGAGGCTGGGGGCTCCTCCCAGCACCCTTATATACCTCGGGCCGCTTGGGGGCGCCACAGTTAAGAGGCAGCACAGTGTATCAAGGAGGAAGAGTGCCTGATGAAGTCTAAGTCTGTACTAGCCTTCCTGAACTGTGTGGCTTTGAGCACATCCCCTCACCTCTTTGGCCTTTAGTTCTTCACTGCAAAAAGGAAAATTGTCTGCCTCTCAGGGCTGTCCTGATAGTAATAAAAAATAACGAATGTAGAGAAGATTCTGGGAAGATGGTGGAGTAGGAAGCACCAGGAAATCTGTCTCCTTACCTAGAAAAACATTGCACTAGCGATTAAAATCTTTCTGATGTAGATGTAACTCTTGAGAATGGCGGAGTCTTTTGAAGGCTTGCAACCTCCAGGGGAAGACTTGGAGGGTAAGTTGTGGTTAATTTTTGTCAATTTCAACTCTTAGCACAGTAGCAGTTACCCATCCCCCTCCATCTCCCCAGCGACCTCGCAGCGGCTTGCAAACTGCTCGTGGGAATCAGGGTGGACAAAACGGACTGTGTTTTCCAAATATTGGGGATCTGTGCTCTGATCCATGATTGCCACTTCAGATCACAGAAGCACAGACAAAGAAAGAGGTGGCCATTGTTTTAGTATCTGCCCTATTGTTACAAGCTCCTCCCCCTCTGGCTGCAGTGACTGACAGGGGATTTAAAGGGCCAGCACCCTTTTGTTGTCCATTCTTTTTTCTTTTTCCCCTTTTGGGAGCAGGACATTAAAAATTAGGGCATTCAAAAACAATAGTTCATGCCCAGCTAAAGACTCAGAGAAGACCTGAGAAGACCTTAAGTTTACAATTCAGGTGATTCTCAGCACAGAGCCAGCCTAGAGTAAACAAAAACAAAAACAAAGAAAAAACACCCCAAAACAAATAAGATAATAACAAAAACCAGTAAACCATGGGGAGGGGAAGAATCTGATTTCCAGAGTTAACACATTACTAGAGTCAAATATTCAGTGTTCAACAATGACAAAAAAAATCACAGGGCATACAAAGAAACAGGAAATAATGGCCTGTTCAAAGACAAAAATACATAAAACGAAACTTCCCTGAAAAAAATCTGTGGCAAATATACTAGATAACAACTTTGAAACAACTGTCTTAGTGGTGTTCACAGAACAAAAGGAAGATGTGCAGAAAGTCAAGAAAATGATTTATAAACAAAATGGAATATCAATAAAGAGATTTTAAACCTAGAAAGGAACTGAAAAGAAATTCTGGATCAGAAAAGTAATAATTAAAATAAAAAAAATCACTAGCCAGACTAGTGATTCAAAGCCAGACTTGAGCAGGCAGAAGAAAGAATCAGTGAACTTAATGATAAGACAAGGGAAATTTTTGAGTCTGAGAAACAGAAAAAAGAGTGAAGAAAAATGAACAGAAACTAAGGAACTTGTGGGATATCATTGAGTTGATCAACATAAGTATTGTGGGATTCCCAGAAGGACCAAAGAGAGAGAGAGAGAGACAGAATGTTTGAAGAAATAATTGCTTCAAACATCCCAAATTTGAGGAAGGATATGAATGTAAAGATCTAAGAAAGCTTAACAAACTCCAAGTAAGGTGAACTCAAAAGACCCACACTGAGAAGGCCCATTATAATCAAACTTTCAAAAGCCAAAGGTAAAGGAAGAATCTTGAGAAAAGCAAGAGGGAAGCAAATAGTCATATACAAAGGACCCTTAATAAATTGCTAGCAGGTTTATTATCAGGAACTTTGGAGGTCAGGGGTAGTGGGCCAAGATATTTAAAGTGCTATAGAAGAAAAAAAATCTGTCAGTCAAGATTCCTATATCTGATGCACTTTCCTTCAAAAGTGAGGGAGAAATTAAGATGTTGCAAGATGAACAAAAGCTGAGAAACATTATATAAAATAAACTGTACAATACAGCAAGAAGATTTAATAATTATAAACATTTACAAAC
Organism: Trachops cirrhosus; assembly: GCA_028533065.1. NCBI lineage: Eukaryota > Metazoa > Chordata > Mammalia > Chiroptera > Phyllostomidae > Trachops > Trachops cirrhosus. Next base: position 75,657,774 of record CM052543.1, on the reverse strand, counting down.
CTAATGAGAGGTCACCAAAATATAGGTAGCAAAAACTGACAGAATTGAAGGGATAAATAGACAGTTTACAACAGTAGTTAGAGATTTCAGTATTCCACTCACAATAATGAATGGAGCAACTAGACAGCAGTAAGGAAATAGAGGATTTAAACCAATAAACTAGATGTAACAGATGAATACAAATGCTCTACCTAACAGTAACTGTGTACACATTCTTCTCAAGTGCACATGGGACATTTTCCAGGATAGACCATATATCGGGCCACAAATTAAGTCTTCATTGATTGAAAAAGGTAGATATCACACAAAGTATTTTCTATGATCACAGTGGGATTAAGTTAGAAATCAATAACAGAAGGAAACTGAATTTTTTTTAAATTATGGAAATTAAACAACAAACTTTTAAATAACCAGGAAATCAAATAAGAAATCACAAAGGAAATTAGAAAACACTTAAATAACAATTAAAAACACAATATACCAGAACTTATGGAACACAGTGAAAGGGAAATTTATAGTTATAAATGTTTACATTAAAAAGCAAGGAATGCCCTGGATGCTGTGGCTCAGTGGATTGAGCGCTGGCCTATGAACCAAAGGGCTGCTGGTTCAATTCCCAGTCAGGGCACATGCCTAGGTTCCAGGCCAGGCCCCCAGTTGGGGTTGTGCAAGAGGCAACCACACACTGATGTTTCTCTCCCTCTCTTTGTCCCTCCCTTCCCCTCTGTCTAAAAATAAATAAAATCTAAAAAAATTGAATAAAAAACAAATAAAAAGCAAGGCACCAAAACCCTAACTTTTTTGAAACTAAAAGAACTAGAAACAAAATAACAAAGTAAGCCCAAAGCTAGCACAAGGAAGGAAATAATTAAGATTAGAGCAGAGATGACCTAAACAGAGGATAGAAATAAAAAAGCAATAAAACCCTGGCTGGTGTGGCTCAGTGCATTTCGTGCTGGCCTGTGAACCAAAGGGTAGCTGGTTCAATCCCCAGTGGAGGCACATGCCTGAGTTGCCGGGCAGGTCCCTAGTAGGGGGCGCATGAGAGGCAACCACACATTGATGTTTCTCTCCCCTCTCTTTAAAGGAAGAAAGAAAGAAAAGCAATAGAAAAAACAATCAATGAAATCAAAAGTTGGTAGAATTAATACTATTAAAATGACAAAACCATTTATTTTAAAAAATATATTGTATTGATTATGCTGTTACAGTTGTCCCAGTTTTCCCCCTCTACCCCCCTCCATCCTGTACACCACATTCCCTCCAGCAATTCCCCCTTAGTTCATATATATGAGTAATGCATGTAAATCGTTTGGCTACCCCATTTCCTATACTGTTCTTAACCTCCCCCCTGTCTATTTTGTACCTACCAATTTGTACTTCTTAATCCCTGCACCTTTTCCCCCATTCTCCCTCTTCCCCCTCCTAACAGATAACTCTCCAAATGATCTCCATATCTATGATTCTGGTTCTGTCCTGCTTGTTTGCTTAGTTTATTTTTTAGATTCAACAGTTGATAGTTGTGAATTTACTGCCTTTTTAATGTTCATAGTTTTGATCTTTTTCTTAAATAAGTCCCTTTAACATTTCATGTAACAATGGCTTAGTGATGATGAACTCCTTTAGTTTTACCTTGTCTGGGAAGCACTTTATCTGCCTTTTGATTCTAAATGATAGCTTTGCTGGATAGAGTTATCTAGGTTGTATGTCCTTGGTTTTCATTACATTGAATACTTTTTGCCAGTCCCTTCTGGCCTGTAAAGTTTCTTTTGAGAAAGCTGACAGTCTTATGGGAACTCTTTTGTAGGTAACTCTCTACTTTTTTCTTGCTACTTTTAAGATTCTCTCTTTATTGTTAACCTTTGGCATTTTAATTATGAGGTGTTTTGGTGTGGTCCTCTTTGTTTGGGACCATCCATCTTGTTTGGGACTCTGTAAGCTTCCTGGACTTGTTTGTCTATTTCCTTTGCCAAATTGGGGAAATTTTCTTTCATTATTTTTTCAAATAAGTTTTCAATTTCTTATTCTTTCTCTTCTTCTTCTGGCACTCCTATGATTTGAATGTTGGTGCATTTGAAGTTGTCCCAGAGATGGTACAAGGTGGCCATCCTTGTTTTTTTTTTGGATTCTTTTTTCTTCTTGCTGTTCTGACTGAATTTTTTTTCTTCCTTATATTCCAAATTGCTGATTTGATTTTTAGTTTCCTCTACTCTACTGTTGATTTCCTGTAAATTATTCTTCATTTCAGTTAGTGTATCCTTCATTTCTGATTGGTTACTTTTCAATGTTTTCTAACTCCATTTTTATGTTTCATATCTCTTTGTTGAACTTCTCATTAATTTACTCTTTCCCTAAGTTCATTGAGCATCCTTATAACCACTGTTTTGACCTCTGCATCTGGTAGATTGCTTGTCTCCATTTTGTTTAGTTACTTTTCTGGAGTTTTGTTCTGTTCTTTCATTTGGCCATATTTCTTTGTCTCTTCATTTTGGCAGCCCCCCTGTGTTTGTTTCTATGTGTTATGTAGAGCTGCTTTCATTCCCTGTCCTAGTAGCATGACCTATTATAGAAAATTACACAGGTAAGTTGGATGGGGCAGAGTCTTAGGTAATTGCCAGGGTGGGGCAACCTGTGTGAACCAGGTTGATAGAGTCTGTAATATGTCATCGCTGCTCTGTGGCTCTGTGTGTGTGGGGGCTCAGAAAGGGGACAATGCCACTGCCTGGCCTCTAGGTTTTTGTCCAGGAGGAAGCTGTCCCCTGGCACTTGCCCTGATGCTAGACACTTCAGTTTGTCCCTGTCTGCCGCTGGTGCCCTTCCAGCTGTTGCCCTGGCGCTGGAGCCCAGAGGGAGTGAGTCTGTGTATGTCCTAAGTCTGTTGTGGGCCCTTTAAGAGGAGACTTCTGAGAATCCTGCAGTTTCTTCTGCCACCCCAACCCCCACTGGTTTTTACAACCGGAAGTTATGGGGACTTATCTTCCTGGCACTGGAACCCTGGGTTAGGTGGTCTGGTGAGGGGCTGGGATCCCTCACTCCTGAGGTATCCCTCCTGATTTTTATCCATCACATGTGGGTGTGGGACCACCCATTTTGAGTCCTTGTGCCTCTATACTTCCATGTGTCTCTGTGTGTTTCCATGTCTTTGCCCCTCCTACCTGTCTGGATGAATATGACTTCTTTAATTCCTTGGTTGTCGGACTTCCATACAGCTCAACTTTCTGATGATTCTGGGGGATATTTTTTTTGTAGTCTAGTTGTAATTTTTGCTGTAGTTGTATAAGGAGGTGAGCAATGTTTACCTATGCCTCCACCTAGTCTGGAAGTCCCAAAATGCCAATACTATTTAAAGTGATCTGAGGACTCAATGCAATCCCTCTAAAAATTCTAATGATGTTTCTTGTGGAACAGAAAAACCCACCCTAAAATGTATATGGAATCTTGAATAGCCAAACAATCTTGAAAAATAAGAACAAAACTAGAGGAGTCACAATTCCTGATTTAAAACTTACTACAAAAGCCCTGACTGGTGTGGCTCAGTGGACTGAGTACTGGCCTTTGAACCAAAGGTCACCCACCAGTTTGGTTCCCAGTCAGGGCACAAGCCTGTGTTGCAGGCCAGGTCCCCAGTAGGGGATGCACAAGAGATAACCACACATTGATATTTCTCTTCCTCTCTTTCTCCCTCCTTTCCCCTGTCTCTAAAAAAATAAATAAATAAAAATCTTTAAAAAACTTATTATATAGCTACAGTAATTAAAACAGTGTGGTACCGGCATAAAGACAGACACATATGAGGGGGAACTTCTCTCAAAAACCAGAATTAGCTCCTGGAGGGTGGGCCCATTATAGTACAGGCTTCCCCCGACTAGGTGAGTGTTCTAGGAACCCATCTGTATCACCTATGATAATAAAAATCTGAGATGAAATGTAGGACCAAAGTTTCATGACACTGGATTTGACAATGATTTTTTTGGATATGACACTAATGGCATGGGTAACAAAAAACAAAAAGACAAATTGGACTTCATGAAAAGTAAAAATTTTTTGTGCATCTAAAGATGCTAACAGAGAAAAAAGGCAACCCAGAATGGGAGAAAAGATTTGCAAATCAGTACTAGAAGTTCTAGCCAGAGCAGACAAAGATATGAAAGACATCCAAATTAGAAAGGAAGAAGTAAAATTGTCTTTATTTTCAGATGATAATACCTTATATACAGGAAACCCTATACCAAAAACTGTTAGAATTAATCAAATTCCGTTAAGTTCTAGGATACAAAACTAACATCCAGAAATCAGCTTCATTTCTACATGCTAACAATGAAATATCTGAAAAAGAAATAAAAAATCAATTTCATTCATATAGTATCATAAACAATATAATATTTAGGAATGAATTTAACCAAAGAGGTGAAGGATCTATACACTGTAAACCATAAGACTTTGATGAAAGGAACTGACGAAGATGCAAGTAAATGGAAAGATATTCCATGTTCTTTATTGGGAGAACTGATATTGTTAAACTGCTAGTAGTACTAATAGTACTACTAAAAGTACTGAAGGTACTCTAAGCCATCTATTGGTTCAATACAATCCCTATCAAAATTCCAGTGATGTTTTTCACAGAAAGAGAAAAAAAGTCCTAAAATGCATGTGGAACACACAAAAGAATAGTTAAGAGCATTATATTTCCCGATTTCAAACTAGCCTACAAAACTATAGTAGCCAAAACTGTTTGGTACTGGCATAAAAACAGACATGTAGATCAAAGGAACAGAATTAAGAGCCAGAAATAAACTCTCACATATACAGTCAATTAATATTTGCAAAGGGTGCCAAGAATACTCAATGGCAAAAGGATAGACTCTTCAGTAGTGTTGGGAAAACTGGATATCCACATGAAGAAGAGTGGAATTAGGCATCTATCTTATACCAGTCACAAAATTTAGCTAGAAATGGACTTAAACATAAGACCTGAAGTTTTAAACTCTTGGAGTAAAACATAGGGGAAAGCTCCTTGACATTGGTCTTGGCAGCAATTTTTTAGATATGACACCAAAAGTCCCAGCAACAAAAGAAAAATTAATAAGTGGGGCTATATTAAACTTCTGCATAGCAAAAGAAATAAAATAAAAAGTCAACCTATGGAATGGAGAGAATATTTGAAAATCATATATCTAATAAGGGGTTAATATCCAAAATATATAAAGAACTGATAGACACAATTTAATAGCAAAAACCCAAATGATCCTATTAAAATAATGGAGAGAGGAACCTAAGAGACATATTTCCAATGTCATACAAATGGCCCACAGGTACATGAAAAGATGTTCAACATCATTAATTATCAGGGACATGAAAATCAAAATCACAATGAACTGTCATCCCCTTATACCTATCAGAATGGGTATCATTGAAAATACAAGAGAAATCTTTTTCAATTTCTTGCTAGGGTTTCTTATAATTTTTCCAAGTACATGTCTTTAACTTCCACGGAATAAATTTATTCCTAGGTAGTTTTTTGATGCAATTGTAAATGGAATTGTTATCTTAGTTTCCCTTTCTGACAGTTCATTACTGGTGTATAAAATGTGACCAATTTCTGAATATTTATTTTGTATCCTGCTACTTTACTGAACTCACTTACTGATTCTGGTAGTTTTATGGTGGAATTTTATGCTGTGCTCATGGACAGGCAGATTTAAAATCATTAAAATATCCATGCTATACATTCAATGCAATCCCTATCAAAATATCAATGGAGTATTTCACAGACTAGAACAAATAATCCAAAAATTTATATAGAACCACAAAAACACAGCAACCCTGGATAACCAAAGGAATCTTCAGAAAGAAAAACAAAGTTGGAGGTATCATGCTACCTGATATCAAACTACACTACAAGATCATTGTAATCAAAATAGAATGGTATGGATATAAAATCCATACATATAGATCAGTGGAACAGAATAAAGATTGCAGAAATAAATCCTATATGGTCAATTAATATTTGACAAAGGAAGCAAGAACATGCAATAAGGTAAAGGAAGTATATTCAATAAGTGGTGTTGAGAAAATTGGACAGATACATGCAAAAAAAAATGAAACCAGATAACCTTCTTACACTATATAGAAGAATAAACTCAAAATGGATTATAGACTTAAATGTAAGACTCAAAACCATATAACTCCTAGAAGAAAACATAGGCAGTAAAATCTCTGACATTTCTCTTATCAATATTTTTAATGATGTATCTCTTCAGGCAAGGGAAACAAGAAAAAAACCAAACAAATGGAAATACATAAAATTAAAAAGGTTTTGCAGAACAAAGGAAACCATCAAGAAAATGAGATGATAGCCAAACTAATGAGAGGAGATATGCACCAGTGATACATCTGATAAGTGGTTAATACCCTAAATTTATAAAGATCTCCTATAACTCAGCACCAAAAAATGCAAACAATCCAATCAAAAAATGGGCAGAGGACCTGAATAGATATTTCTCCAAAGAGGACATACAGATGACCAAAAGACATATGAAAAGATGCTCAATGTCACTAATCATCAGAGAAATGAAAATTAAGACCACAATGAGATATCACCTTACATCTGTCAGAATGAGTATCATCAGTAAATCCACAAACAACAGGTATTGGCAAGAGTGTGGAGAAAAGGACACCCCCACGAGTTGTTGGTGGGAATGCAGTTAGGTGCAGCCACTATGGAGGATGGAGGTTCCTCAAGAAATTAAAAATAGAACTGCCTGTGACCTAGCAGCTTCACTTCTGGGTATATGTTTGAAAAAACCAAAACACTAATTTGAAAGGATGTATGTGCCCCCACATTCACTGCAGTGCGATTTACAATAACCAAGATTTGGAAGCAACTCAAGTGCCCATCAGCAGACCAATAGATAAAAACGTTATGGTACATTTACACAATGGAATATTACTTAATCAAAGATTGAAATACTTTTTTAATCTCTGAAAGAATTTTACTCTATTTTTTATTAAGTGTATTTTAGTGATTATGCTATTACAGTTGTTCCATTTTCCTCCTTGGCCTCCCTCCACCCAGTACCCCCATTCCCTCCAGCGGTCTCCCCCTTAGTTCATGTCCATGAACTACATATGAGTTCTTTGGCTCCTCCACTTCCCATACTATTCCCTCCCCCGTCTGTTCTGTACCCACCAACTATGCTTCTTATTCCCTGTACTATTTTCTCCATTATCCCTCCTCCCCCTACCCGACAACAACTCTCCATTTGATCTTCATTTCTATGACTCTGCTAGGCTAGTTGCTTGCCCAGTCTGTTTTTGTTTTTAAATTTCATTGTTGATAGTTGTGAGTTTGTTGTCACTTTACTGTTCATGGTTTTTATCTTCTTTTTCTTAGGTAAGTCTCTTCAACATACAAGTCCCTTCATACAACAATGGCTTGGAGATGATGAACCCTTTTAGCTTTATCTTGTCGGGAAAGCACTTTATCTGCCCTTCCATTCTGAATGAAAGCTTTGCTGGATAGAGCAATCTTGGACATAGATCCTTGCCTTTCATGACTTGGAATACTTCTTTGCAGCCCCTTCTTGCCTGTAAGTTCTCTTTTGAGAAATCAGCTGACAGTCTGATGGGAAC